>VWYI01046448.1:0-28222 GCA_013399455.1 Anthoscopus minutus | reverse complement strand
AATACCAACTAAGGTCAAACCAGCACATTAGTATATTAGCATATTACATTGTGTACAGTGAGGAGCAAGAAGCTTGCTCACTGTATAAATAACGGACTTAAAAATAATATTGGAGCATCAGGTCTTCTATTAATGACCATAGGATTTTGCCTAAATAATTCCCAAACTAAGACATAAAAATAAGTTCCTAACTGAATAATATAGAAATTAAGAGAAAAAAAAATCCAACATTATTAGAAGGAGAGAGAGAAGCATTGAAGGAAATGTAACTAAACTATTCTGAAGTCCAATTAAAAGAATAGTTTTAAGAGTTGCTATAAAACATTAATTAGATATTTGAATTATGCTTTCACATTAAAAGCAAGGGCTAAAATTTAAAGGCATGAAAATATACATAGTGAGTTTGTTGATACTGTGGGTTGCTAAGCAAAAAAAGGAAAATAAAAAGAAATTGAATTATTTCAAGTTAGAATTTGTGACAATTTCTCCAGAACCTATTAAAAGAATATTTTAAATCTGTTATTAAAGGAGATTTTTAGCATGTACTCTGTATTAGAATAGACCCCATTTTTTCTATACTGACTTCTCTATTCTTCTCCAAGACTTGCACAAAGAATCGAGGGATAACATTTCCTTAACTTTTCATGATTGTCATGGTTAGTGGTTTCTTTTACAACAGTAAGTCCAAGAAATCCAAACTGAGACTGTCACCAGTGTACTGGTTTTGCATAAAATGTAAAATGCTTGACTGTCTTTGTAGAAAACTCACTTCCCAAATAGTCACCTCTCATCACTGTTCTGTCTACTTTATGTCTCTTATGTGGACCTCCACATTAGTTTATAAAGGCTCTTTTTTGCTTCTTCAGAAACAGATAATTTAAGAGACATTTTTAAAGTGCCTGAGAGATGCTGAAGTTTTCCTGTACTTATTTTGGTTTGGTTTTGGAACTGAAATACTGAAGGCAAAAGGTCTGCATTTGGCATTGCTGTGTAGCAAAGTTAAAACTGGTTAATACTCCCTGCCATGCTTCTCCATAGTACCCTCCAGCAGAACAGATCTAGATTTCATAACACAACAACTCTCTGCTCTTTCTGAGAATTAAACCTAAGCATGCAAAAAAAGAATCACACTAAAACAAGCCTAAGCATTTATAAGCAGAAAAAGAAACAATTGAGAAAAAACAGATATGTGTTAAAAAACCTCCATTTTTGCATAGTGTGTGAAACAAGTGTGAGTAGGCAAATGAGCTTAAGGTGCTATGTTCTGATTTCTGTATCCATTTAAAATATATTCTGCTTGAACATCAGCAGTCAGAAATGTGCTGTATCTCTCATGATTTTTGGATGCTGCTGTGATCTTGGATACTGCTGACACAACCTTAAAAAGGCTCATTTTTCATTATTTGGCTATTTACCATCAGCAATTGACAGCACTTTGAGCCTGCTTCAAAATCAGTCAGAGCCACGAATAATCCATCTCTTTCTCAGTCAATAGCTTATTCCTTTTCTCCTCTCTTGCACCAATTCATATGCAAGCCACAGTAGTGGGGTAACTTCAGAAGCAGCACAACAGCACCAAGAGGTGGCCCATGTGAGGTCTAGTCACTCTAGATAGCACTCGGAAAGGGCATCCGCTAAGCTCACTCTCCAGTGTCTCTAAACATCAGAGCTGGAAGCAGACACAATGTAAAAAAGTATTCAGCTTCTTTCTATCCAAGCTGTTAGCTGGAAGCTGAAGAAAAGCCAAAGGGCAAGGAGAAGCAAAAAGTATAAAGTTCTCTCAGCAGACCAACCTTGTCAAGGAAAAGAGAGAGTAGAAATGCTCCCTGATAGCCCCAGGAAGAGCTGTGAGTAGAACTTCAGATATCTGATCTGGCAAAGGGTTTTTTTATGGCTGAAGACTTGAGGATGCTTCTCAACAATTTGTTTGAAATCCTAGCCTACAGCATTTGTAGCAACTGAAATCCTGTTCCTGTGTTGGGAGCTTTTCTTTAAGATCCTTTGGAATGCACTATTACCATCTGTTTTCTGTTGTTAACAGATCTACCAAGTTCTGTGAGGCTCCATATGAGACAGTTTCTCAAAGTCATTGAGGCATGTTGCAGATTGATATGTGCCAAGTGTTAGCCTTTAATTAACTCAAACTGCAAGTGCAGTGCTAGGGTAGGATTCAGAGCATGCCCGTATGTGTGGAACAGGAAAGGTGGTAGCAGCCTTCCTTGGAGAAATGTGCAGATATATGGGGAGTAGACCAGTAAGTGGTTGGTACCATGAGTTGCTCCAGGTGTAGGATGTATCTGGCTATGGGAGGCAATCTTTGCTAGGCTTGCTTGGTAGCTGTAGGACGAAGATAACTTTGAGTAACTGAATGCTCTGGGAATGGGAAAAATCTGGAGGGACTGGGTGCTGCATTTGTTTGGCTTCTGGAGATCTTGGAGGTGGTGAGAGAAAGTGTTAGTTTTGCAGCTCAGGTAACATTGCAACCACTGCCACAAAGAGTACTCCTGCCTCATGCTTCCCCTTTGCAGCTGGGAACCACAAGAAAAACATCACTTTTGAAAAAAGCAGCAGTTAGAAAGGAATTCTGCAGCCCAGCATATGAGTTAAGATGTATGGTAGGCCATGTCTGTCACTTGAACATCACAGCAGGAACAGAGCATTGCTGCCAGTTCTTGAGCTGCAAAAAGCAAAGAGATTGAGAGTCTTGTTGGCACCAGTTCCTCTCTACAGTCATAAAAGGCTGCTTCTCTTGCTGCACAGAGACAAATGCATGCAGTGCCAGATCAAAATTTTTGGCCCTTTTCCTGAATATTTATAAAATATATCTGAGTGTTAGGTTTTATTTTGCTTCAGAAAAAGAGTAGTCATTTCTCATTTTGAAGCCAGTACACAATTTCCTTATTTTGTGCCAGTTTTTGTTTCTGGATAAATCAGGATCATGGCTTGATATATTACACAATTCGTTTTTTTGATTTTTTCCCATTCTTGAGTGCTCCAAACCACAGTCAAAATCTTGATAGACAATTCTTTGCACCACTTAGCTCTGTCAAGAGTCTTCCTAACTTGCACAGTTTTCAAGTTTAAGTCCAGCCTTTGAATTTTTGATTGGAACAAGGCGTCAAGTAGACTAGAATGGCATGGACACTGTGTGTCTTTAGCCCTAAAATGGATCTCTGTCACAGAAGGAGCTTTAACCAGTGCAAATCTCTCCAGGGTCCCTCCAATGCTACAAGGGCTTTCCAGCCAGAAGCTTTCCTCCACCAAGATCCCTATGCAGTGCTAGGAAGACTTTAAGAGAATTATTCCAGAGCCCTGAGATATGACCCATAATGGCATTGTTGAATCTACAGATATATTATCTTTAAAGTAACAGTGATGTTTTTTATATGCATTTGTCTTTTGGATAGGCTAATATGGAAGTTTCTGTGCATTTTGGGAAGATAAAGAAGTAAACTTTAATAAACTTCTTTTATCTTCTCCTCCAGCAGCAATGACTTTATTAAACAGGAATAAAAGATTATTTTTAATTTATGTACCTGAGGCACTTCAAATGATCAGGCAAATTTTCAGACTTGGAATTTAAACCAGTCACTGATATTTGAGCAAAATAAGACTGTAGTCACTACTACTGCAAGTGGGCACTTACTATAATATGACAGTCTTGATTTCTGAATTATCTCACTGTGTTGGTTTAATATTGGTTTATATTTGGGAAGAAAACCATTCACAGAAATTGTTTTTCTGGAAGAGGCTCCTGGGAGCTCCCTATGGGTCTAGGAAAGCCTGCTGAGAATTGACAGCTTTGTAAACCGTAGAGAAATTGGGTCCACCTCCGTGAATACCACATTTTAAAACCCAGGAAGTTCCAAAACTCCTTTTTGGCCTTCGGCGTCAGAAGATATCAGGAGCTTTGGTCGGGCGGCCCTGCTTGGCCATGGCCCGTGCAGCCTGGCCAGACTGGGCCAAGCAGGACCAGGCCAGGCCCCCGCCCCCCAGAGCGAGTGCTGAGCAGAGAGGGAGAGAGAAGAACCCAGCGCAGCTGAAATCCATCAGTGATTGCTTCAGGCTCTGCTCACCAGCACCTGCCAGCCTGGGTGAAATGTTAACCCTGTCAGTGCACAGATGAGACCTGGAGACCAAGATTCTTCCCCTGGGTGAGAGAAAAAGCACAGAGTGACAACATGAAGACATCAGGGTCAGTGAAAGAAAGAGTTTAAGTTTCAGATGGAAGGAGAATGAGGAGATGTCCTAGTATTGGGACTGAAAGTTATTTTGGTAATGCCATGGAGATGGACTATAATAACTATAGTATTTCCTTTAATTCATGATAGAAAACAAGTATGAGGGGATGGAGAGTTCAAAATTGTGGACCTGAGCTGAAGCAGCAGTTGTTGAAGAAGCAGTGGCGCTCTGAGGAGCTTGAGCAGAGACAGAGATGAGTGAAGAAGATTTTGTGTCTCAGGGAGAAAAGAAAAATACCTCTGTTCTCAGAGATGAAGATGATTGCAGAAATCAGTGAAAAAAGCCTTTCCTTTGAACAGCTCATCCTTAAAAATGA
Organism: Anthoscopus minutus; assembly: GCA_013399455.1. Lineage (NCBI taxonomy): Eukaryota > Metazoa > Chordata > Aves > Passeriformes > Paridae > Anthoscopus > Anthoscopus minutus. The sequence goes on along the minus strand of VWYI01046448.1, from coordinate 23,664 downwards.
CACCCCATAAGTTGACATGGCCCATTCACTCAGTTGTAAAAATGGGAGGAATTTCACAATAGCAGAGTTTTTCTAAACCGGGCAGCTGCTGTTTGTGAAGATGCAAAGCCATGAGAAGACTGTGTTCTTGTGGAGATTTCTCCATGGTGTTGCGAGAGAAAACTCCTCACCCTATGAGAACTGAGGAAAGACTTGTAGAAGTGATAGCTGATTTAAAATCCCGTGTTTTGTTATGTTGTCAAGTGGGAAAGGAAGGAAGGTAGGAAGAGGACGGAAAGTGTTCTGGAAGTTTCATTCTGATTTTTTTTTCTTTCTTTTCCTATTCTTTTAGTTTTGTTAATAAAGTTTTCTATATAGTCTTAAGGTTTGAGCCTGTTCTTGCCCTTCTCCTAAAATCATATCTCACAGCAAGAAATGAGTAAGTGCACTGGTGAGTTTAGCTAGCTCTAAATTCACCACACTCTCATACAAGGTAGAAATGTTCTTATAGAAAAGTATTTCCTAGAATTTTAAATACTTAATGCAGACATCGTTGCTCATTGTGAATGATTGTGCTGCAATTGTTTTTTTTTCTTGGTGCTTGTGTCACACACTGTAAAAGTTAGCATGTGAGTCTCATACTGATTTTCAGATCTCAATTGGCTTGGTGTATTCTGATTTTAGATCAATATATTACTCCACTCACTTTAGGAAATGTTTAAATCTCCTTTAGTAGCAGCATAAGTGGCTATATTGCATAATTTTTCATAATATTTTCTGTTGTGCCAATTTACAACAGATGTGATTTATCTGTAGGCCTAATGTGCAGATGAGATGACTCAGCCCTACAAATCAGGTTTAAAATGTAAAAAAAGTTAAACAAACAAAAAAATCCTCAACTAGTTCTTCAGAAGTAGTTAGATTTGCCTGAAATTAGGAAAAAAATTCCAACAAAAATCAAATACATTATGGGTTTGTAGGTTTTTTTTATGGTCAGGAAATGTTTTACATTTGGAAGATCTAACCAAATTCCTCAAGCAAGAAAAAAATTTAATTCTATTGGAAGAGTTCTGTTAATACAGTCAGTAACTGCATTTTCCCAGTTTCCCAAATTCTGTTCAAATAATTTTCTGTTGTTCTCACCTTCTGCAGTGAAGGGTAAAAAGGGTTAAAAACCTTCACAGGTGTTTATATATGCTTTCCTAGCATTTAACAAGTGTTTTCTCCCTCTTTCTCCTCACAGATCTGATGATACATAGTTGAATTAGATTAGTATTATTTGCAGAAGATGGTCATCTCTGCCTTCATCTCCACTGCTCTGATATTCTTGTATTCTTGAAAGAATTATATATACTGCTCTCTACAGTCAAGTGCTCTAGGAAGAAAAAAATCTTGTAAGACATCCTTTCAGACTGGATTCTCCTCCTATAAATACAACAAATTTCTGTGGGGGAATCTAAAGAATTTGATGGAAATTTCTGAAAAGTTTAAGGCAAGAAATATTAGTAATTTCACTTCAAAGCTTTTCAAAAATCCTTCAAATTGAACTATTTCCTCTTGACTCAGTAAAACTATCTAAGGTGCTTCATTTCAAGCTATTTTAATGTAGCGTTAATTTAAATTTAATATTCATATGTATTTTCCCTGATGGAATGTTATCCTCGAGAAGGAAGAGGGTTACTGGATGAAAATAGAGATTCCCAATGTTTTAGATATCATGGACAGACTCAGGGCTCACTATGCACCAAGAATCCTACCAGTCCTGCAGTGCTCTAAAAATGTTGTAGCCCTACCTCAAGAAAAGGCCAGAAGGTAGAAGTACAGGATTCCCAAGGCAACACAGAAACCATTCTGATTAGAATCAAATCAAGCTGAAACAAAGCATTTTGCTGTGAGCTTTCTGATGGAAAATCAGGACTTCAAAAATTTACCAGGATGAGCTATGTTGGGTACAAACAGCTGGTTGCACCAGTAAAATATTTCATCAGAAATTCCGATCTGGCACCGATCACATCTACTACATATATTTTCCTTGCTTTCCGCAAACACAAATTCAACTGTTTATAAGGAGATGGACTGCTAAGTATGTTTAGAAATTACGGAGGACAACTGGAAGACATTTCTGCATTGGTAATGGCTAAAATTGTTCAAAAAGTGAAGATTGAACATTGAACCCTTTAGTCTATGTTTAGGTTTTTGTTTGGTCAGTATTTAGGCACATTAGTGCAGAACCCAATTTTCTGTATATGCTGGATGAACATTAAATTCCTTTTACTAAGGCTCCAGGTGTGGATTTCATTAAAAAGTTGTTTATAATTTTTTTATTTTTGTGGATTTCATTAAAAGGTTGTTTATAATTTTTTTTTTTGGTAGGTCAGAAAGAATTCCTGCTTAAAAAACACTTTGTATTTCTCATCACTGTGAACAATTGTTTATTACAATCCATTCCCAAAGAAATTGCATTTCCATAATTGATAAAATTAGTCATAACACAATATAAAATTTATTAAACATAAGTGCTATTTGCTTCATTGTCACATCTTGTCCTGAAAATGGAGTAGAAATTAAATGCATTTTTACTTAATTGCTGGCTTTTAAAAATCTGTGTCATTTTAATGAAGAAAATAGATTTTTTTAGTACAGTTAACATTTGATAGTGTTGGTGACCTAACATAGCTGCTTGAGAATCACCTGTATGTAACCAAGAGATAAATTGTAGAAATAGTTTTCTGCAATTGCACATGGTAATTCTACAATTGCTAAATTGTGGAACTACCATCATTTCAGACACACAAATATTCGTATTGCCCAGAAGTTCAAATGTCATAGTAGACTTTTTGGATTCACAGCTAGCACAACCACAGCTATTTGTATGAAAACTAGAGACAAAGAAACAGTTTCTAAACTTGCCACATTTTGTAGGGATTTTTTAAGATAGGTGTTCTCAGTATAGAAAAAGAAGTTTTATCCAATTTGATTCCACTTAAACGGTCTGAGCTAAAACAGCTCCAGAAATAATAACTGTATCAGATGTAGAATTTAAGACTCTCATAGGCCCTCTTTCACATCTAACTGAGCCTGTATTTATCATGTCTGCTCTTTTTCAAGTAAAAAATACATCAGATTTTAACTGTATTTTTTCTTATTCAGCTCTACGAGAAGTGAAGCACAAATGTTCTCTGTGCAGAGCCCCTCTCCAGGTCCAGGTCATTAATATTCACAAGAAGAAAATTAGTCCTTAAAAAGAGTTTGTTTTTTCTGACAAGGCAAGCTGATAAGAAACATTCCAGTAAAGGAAAGAAAAAAATAAATGAAGGAGAAAATATTAGACAGCGATATTTCTTCCTTGAAAGCAGCATATTTTTACAGGCTAGCTGTTATCATTAAGTTACACCCAAATGGGAATGGCTATTAACAAAAAAAACACTGAAAGTTTAATTAAAAGCTATGGAGAGTTTAATCTAGCAAAAGTAATTTGTAGTTCTTCTCAAGCCAAAGGAGCAGTGATCTGGGAGAGATATGATGAGAGAGAGGGAGGGAAAGCTGTGCAGAAGCACCTCTCACTTCCTGCACTGTAAAAATAATAGTGCATTAGCTTCTATAACACAGTCTTGCAAGGACAAAAATATAAATAAAAAGCAGATGAGAGAATGAGTGGTGCTTTTACTAAGCGGGAATGAGGGCTGCAGTTGCAGCAGGTTTTAAATGTTAGAATACTGGCCAGGACAGAGGAGACACTGGCATTTTAACACACCAGAGCTTTCCAAGACATGTGTGTTTACTACATCACTTGTGCTGCCAGTAAGATACTCAGATGCTGGCTGACAGGAGCAAATACACACTGTTGACACAGTGAATGTATCATGGACTAGTGAGACTAGGAAACACGCTGGCAGTCATAAGGTTCTTTATTACAGTGTACGTGTATTTATGCCTCCAAAAAAAAATTAATATTTCATTGTATTGTGGGTTTCTTTTTTTTCCCCTATCAACAATGTATATTTCACAATAAAACAAAAATTTCATTTATATTAATGTCCAGGTAACACTTGGTCTGTAAATATTGGTTTGCACTTTAGATGTGGATTTAAAACATATGAAAAATCACACCTTATAATCATAACAGCCTTATAACCAGAACAGCCATTCTCTCATTTCAGAGAGATTTTTCCTCTTTCTGGAAAAAAAAAAAGAGATATTTCAAAGAAAATAATACACAAGGATTGTTGGCCCTTGGGTATTCTGCTCCATGTAGTGTTAGCTTGACAAATGCAAATATTATAAATAATTTTGCATAAAAATTTGTGTACTGACACGTCCTTGCTTCATCACTGAGATGAAGGACTTCAAATTTTTCATATGTTAATTACCAGCTTTATAACATCTGGTATTTGTCTTAATGCCTGGGTTATATGATTGCCCAAGAATATCAGCTTTTGCAGGTAGGAATGAATCTCTAAATTGGATATTTAGATTTTGGAGGATGAGTTTGTATATTAAATCTTTGAAAAAAAGTATTATCAGGTAAACAAAAAAGAACGTATTGTTGTTGTTACAAAGACAGATCTTCAATTGTATTTTAGAAAAAAAAATTAATTAAAATTCTTACATTTCTGGGAATACTATGGGCATGGGTGCTCCAGACTGTAAGAAAAGAGCAAATAAAAATTATTTTGGGCCAAGCTTTCTCCAGGTTACTCCCAGAGCAAGATTTGTTCAATGGTGACTAAGAGAAAATGGAAAACTTGACTGTTAAAATTTTTTATTGTCTGTCTGTAGTATAAATAGAAGTGGTGATTTTGCAACACCAGCTAGAAACATTTTACCATTCTGTGAAAGATGCTCTATGAAAATTGATAGTAACAGTCATATTCAGTCAGCTTAAAGGTTTGTTTGTGTAGCAATTGGATGGCACAATCTTTCATTTGATTTTATTTTTGATGCATTCAATTCTTATGAAGAAAGAAGTTATATAAAGAGAACAAAACATATCTAGCTGAACACCCTGACCTGACCATTCCTTGGAATTTTTGTTGCTCCCAGTGGTGAGTCATTTCCTGAAGACCTATATGTGGTTGATAGGTCACATTGTATGTTCCTTCAGATCGTTTGGCAATATTTTTCATATATTCCAGCTACTGTTACCTCACAAATGTTGCAAATGGAAAAATTGCTCTCTGCAGCTATTTCTATGACAAAGCCTCTTTCATGATCTGAGGATAACTTTTCAAACAGTTCTTGTTTTGGCAACTAATGTGCTAAGTGACATTAGACGTGACTCACAGGCTCAGATGAAGAGCCAGGAAGCAGAGCAGGTAATTGTGGGATCTGACCTGCAGCAGCACGATTGTATATATGTATATATAATATATATGATTTGAAGGCAAGCCTAGTTTTTGTTTTGTTTTGTTTTTTTTTAAGATGATCTGATAGATCAAACTGATCAAAAGATCTAAACTGAGTTCACAAAGTCTGTGAGTATTTGTACATCATACAGAAGTAGACACATCCAATGTCTTGGTCACCTTAAACATGCAGAAGCTAACAAGGGGCTTCAGAACTGCTGTCATGCTTGACTTGCCTCTTAACTTAGTGAAGATAACAGGATTTTACCACTCACTTTAAGAGAAAAATTATCTAAATATCTGAAAAAATTATTCGCATTTATTCACTTGTTTATTTTTAAGAACTCTTACATGCTTCCCCCATAATCAAGTTCTAACAGATTTTACCAATTTTGAAGCTCCTAGATGATCTGTTCTTCCAGGTATTATAATATGTTTTCCTGTTATGTTCTGTTCTTCCATGTATTATAATATGTTTTCCTGTACATGTTTAAACCAGAGTAGTGTGAATCACAGCATGGAGTAAATGTATATTTTGATTTGGGAAACAATAAAGAAGAAAGAAAATTCAAAACAGATCAACAAGGATTAAATTGAAATAAATATAGTCACATTTTTTCACTTCATTTGGAGAACATCCAGAACATTTCAAACATTTTAAAAAAGAAATTAAAACTCGCAAACAGCAATTCCTATATGTGTTGAAATAAAATTATAAAACTGCATCTAGAATTTAAAAGAAGTCTAACATGCTGACAACAGCAACATGAGGCTTTCTCCACTTGTCCACCTGAAACAAGTTATTTTTCACTTCCAGCTTATCATTTTTATGTTGTTACTGTCCATCTCCTGCACCAGACAAAGAAATTCTGCCGCTTCTTCTGCTCTGGTTGGGTTTCAGCTGCAGGTACTGATGATTGGCTCTGGCAAAGTGCTTCTGTGGCACTCCAGATCTCAGTTCTGTGCAAGGGGCACACAATAAGGAGATGTCTTGTGGGGTCTCCATCCATTAGTTTGGGAGCTGTGGTTAGGCCCTGAGTTATGTTGCAGCTGCACCTGTGTACCTTGGTATCCCTGCCTTGGTGGTATGACATAGTGACTTGACTTGGCCATGTCTGATTGCTACAGCCTTGTACTGCAGTCACAGGTCTGTCAGCTGAATCTTATCACTGCTTTTGCACATGCTTTTCAGTGCTGGTTGGTGTGACACACACTCCTTCCTGTAAGTGAGGGGACTACATCTGTCTACCTTGCTGCCTGTCACACTCAGCTCACAGCTTGCCTTCCTTCGTGGAACAGCCTCACTCTTGCTGCTTCTTAAAATGAGGTTTGTCTGTTTACATTGAGAAAATTACATTTAAGCATTAGCATTAGCCTATGTTTCTTGGTGCTGGAAGATGAAAGCCAGTGAAAAGCAGTCTACCACTTCCTCATGAGGGGAGGAGGAGGGGGTGGCACTGATCTCTTCTCTCTGGTGATCAGTGACAGGACTCAAGGGAATGGCCTGAATTTGTGTCAGGGGCAGTTTGGGCTGGACATTAGAGAAAGGCTCTTCACCCAGAGGGTGGCTGGGCACTGGAACAGGCTTCCTCAGGGAAGTGGTCACAGCATCAGCCTGACAGAGTTCAAGAAGTGTTTGGAAAATACTCTTGGGCACGTGGTGTGACTCCTGGGGATGGTGCTGTGCAGGGCCAGGAGTTAGAATTGATCCTTGTGGGTCTCTTCCAACTCAGCTTATTTCATGATTCTGTGATTCTGTGAAATCAGTTCTGCTCTGCATCTCAAAATAATAAAGTAGAAATGGTAAAAGCCTGTGCAGTTGATCAAAGGTGTGGAATAGTTTCTATACAAGGAGCAACTGAAAATCCTGGAAAGGATCCTTTATCCTGGAAAGGAAATAACTGATATGAAACTTCAAGTAGCAAATTACCTAGAGACCTCCAAATAAATGTAGTATTGATGGATTAAAAAGACATAGAAGGACGTGGTTCATGACACATCATGTCACCTGGTTGTGAAAATACTTGACCATAGGCTGTGGAGTCTGAAAGCTTATTCAAAAGAAAGCAAAGTATGAAAAAATAGCTGGAAAAAAGTCTACCAACACGCACTTACTTATTTACTTCCAAGACATTTTTTTCAAAGATAAAAATCTCTGCACTGAAAATCACCAGATGTTTGAAGCATCATTATGAGCTTCTGTTCTCATACACTTTCCTAGGCATCCGCTGAGGCACTGCCAGACAGGGACAGGATGCTGGGCTAGACGGATGTCTACTCTGACCGGATACAATTGTTCTAATGTTCTTAGCACCCCCGGTTGACACAAAGGAGTCATCTGTGCTGTAAGGATTTGCTGGTGAAAAAAAGGACTTACTGTTTTGAATCTCTAGGGGGAAAATAGGAAGTCTCATTTCCCATAAAGAATTCTGCCCAGCTTCTTTCAGGTCTGCAGTAGCTGTGGGCTGAATGCAGAGGGCTCTTTTTAAAACTCTTACCTCTCAACTGGGGGGGCGGTGGGTTAATGTAAGTTTTAAGTTGGATATTTTCAACACTTTAGTTTTGGAAAATGATTCATATTGTAATTTGTATGTATCTGAAGACATTTACAAAATTTCCCATCAATGACCTCAAATCTATCCAGAATTCACACTATTTGGAGTATCTGAGGTCTAGAAAAGGAGCATAGATTTTGTACTGAGAGGTAGCACTTTCTCTTGGCCCTTTCCTTGGAATTTCAATACTTCACTGGACAGACTGGACAGCAGATGAGGGCTGAGCTGGTCCAGCATATTTGTCACTTAATTCTTTCAATGTGTCCCTACCCACACAGGAAACAGAAGAGAGAGTGCCTGTGGAGAGGTGATAATGAGAAGCACCAGCTGTGTCATCACCACTCCATTTTCTGTTCTTTGAGTGGAGTGGAATGCAAACTCCCAGCGTCCTTCTTTTTCAACTGACCCATCCATCCCTGTGGGAAATGACATGAACATTTATAAGGTTGGGCGAAGCTTATTTGTAGAGATTGCTAGATATCAGATGCCAGAAAAGTATTTCAGGGTGGGGGGAGGAAAGGGAGAATTATAAAAATAGAGCAAGCTATCCAGGCCACTGTGACAAATATAATGTACAGAAAGAGGCACAGAAGAGAAAGAAGGCAAAAGAGCAGTGTGCATTAATTTAAATGAGCATTTTAGAACACTTAGATCAGTTATTGCAACATGACATCAACAATATGGTACCTGCAATAGTATTCAAATCCATAATAAAGTTTCTATATTTACCATATAACTTTACTGTAAATTTTGTCAATTTTCATTCTGTAGCTCTACGAGGTCAGGTTTTCTCATTACAAAATTTTATAATCACCCTGAGGTTTCTATATCCTGCCCTTTTCCTTTGCACCATTGGTGATAAAGAGCACAAACCACCTCTAAAAGGAGAATTTTAAGGTGCAGTAATAAGTTATATGAGGATGTATCACTCCTCCAGAAAATTGAGGAGAACCCAAAAGAAGGGTCCTTATCATGATGTTAGGACATGCTTAGGAGATGATTATTGATAAAAAGACAGATGTACTGCTTGAGACTGGCAGAGTGTCTAGCTCAGTATAGTTTAAATGTTTTGGTTTATGTGTATGCAAAGTGTAAGAGCTTGATTAGCTGTACTTCCCCATTCACAAGTGGACATTGCCTACCTGAACATGTAAGCCACAAGTAACTTGAACTTGCAGCTGTAGCTCAGAGACTTATCCTTTCTATAAAGACAAAAAGAAAGCACCTGTACTTAAGTACACACACACACACACACACACACACACACACACACATACACACATACACACTGCACACTTTTTAATTAAAAAACCTCAGCTTGATATAAGTTCTGTAGTCCAGTTCCACTGGGTATTATTGCAGCTGTAAATTTCATCAGCCAGAGTGTCTGCCATCTCCATGCTATGTAGTGATGTCGCATTAGCCTTTTTGGTTAAAAAGAAATGTACAATAAAAGCACCTTACAAGCAGAGAAGTATAAAAAACCTTACTAGATACTGTGGCAAGGAGCTGTTTTTAAAAGAGCTGCTTGACTCTCCATTGAGTAAAAAGGAGGAAAAACACTAAGTAAGAAAAAGATGCAAGTAAAAGAACTTGTGATGATGAAAAATATGAGGAAGAGAGAAAAGAAGCCCTAAACAGCCAAATGTTGAGAAAACATGTGTGAAAGCATCAATCTTGAAACACAGTGGGGCACAGCATGGCAATTCAACCACGTTTGAGAGCATCAGTTTAATACCCGAAAATTAAGTATAAACTGAGCATGAGTCAGTTCAGCACAGCTGCATCATCCAAATGCTGCATCTCAGTCCTCAGAGAAAGACTAGGCAGGAAATTGTTCGTTTTAGAAGACAGTAAGCAGAGACATGGGAAAGAAAGCAGGATTCAGAAAGCCCAGACTTAGGTGTTGGTTTAGAGCCTTAATTCCAGTGTGGGAGCAGCATGCCCAGCTCAGCTCAGCTCAGCCCAGACTCCGGTGTGGCATATGTAGATGCCAGCAGCCACACTGTCAGCATGCTCGACCTGTACTGGGACAAGGAGTCACCTTCTGTAAGGCTCTAAGCCTCATAAGGCATCCTTCATTTACCCTCTTAACTGCATTACTCGGTGTATCAGGTATTTGCAAGTGTCAGCTGACACAATATTGCAAGTTCAAACTTGAATGTAGAAGGCAAGTCTGGGAAAGGCTGTGGATTTTCCTGAACCCCTGTGGAGATTCATGCTGGAGCTAGGAAATGTATGAGGAGAAAGGAGCAGCAGAGAGGAGCTGTTATGGGCTGACCACTGCTCCCCCTTCCCCATCCCCTGTACCACTCGGAGAGGAGAAAGTAGAGTTGTGAGTGAAGGGATGAAGCTAGCCCTGGAAAGAAGGCAAAGGGTAGGGGAAGGAGTTTTTGTCTTTGCTCCTCACCATCCTGATCTATTTTTAATTGGCAAAGAAATACATTTAGTTTTGTCCCAAGTCTAGTCAGTTTTGCCAGTGACTGAGACTGGTCTTTTTTTCATCCCATGAGCTTTTCTATCTTATTTTCTCCCATGTACTGTTCAAGAGGTGGAGTGAGAGTGCAACTGGGTGGGGTCTGGCAGGTAGGCAAGGTCAACTCACCCCAGTAATAGCAGATTAAACCCATGTTTAATTTAACCTTGTCTGGGTTTATTACATATATCTCAGGTTCTGAACATAACTCAGAATTTGTTGCAGGGAAGCACAAGGAAGCTCATTTTTCATTAGACTCTTTCTCATTGTTGCACTGGCGCCTAAGAGGTAGTAGAACAACATTTAGAAGACTGTTTGCTTAGAGTTTCATGGGGTTAGTGGAAGCTGCTTTGCTCACAGAATACAGGGTTTGACCTTAGTAGGATGCATAACATAGTGTCACGTGGCACACTTATGTGGCATTCCCCCAGCAGAACTCTAAGTGAAGAAGATTTTCAGGCAGAAGTGTTGTAATACTCATAATGCTTCAGTCATATTTTAACTTTCTTTGCTTCTAAGCTTGCTCATACAAAACTAGCATAGCCCTACCCACAATCAGAACAGGAAACAGTTTACTGAGGAAACATGTTAATTTAAATAAGCTGTTCATAGTTTCCTTTTCTGGTATAATCTCATTGGCCACTCACCAACTGAATGAGTCATGAAAGCCAGTTAGAATCAAGAGTTAATGTTAAAATGCTTTGGCATTTCTACTTCCACATCTCATACATTTGCAAAAGGAATAATACATTGCCCATCCCTTTTTCTCAAGTTACTTCAAAACCTATCTTAACTATATTGTACGAAATCAGATTGCTCATGGGCGCTGTTCTGACATGCAAGAGAATATGATGGTTGATACAGAGAAAACAAATCTTAGGCAGCAGCTTACTTGAATTTTTTTCCAAGTTTAATTTGCCAGAGATGACAGAGAAATTATATCTGCTCAGGAAATCAGATAATGAGGAAAGGCCTGAGGTGAGCCTCAATGAAATTGATTGCAATGGTAAATTTCTGGAAAGCGATCTCTTGCAGGAATGCCATTTACTTGCTTTACAAGGCAAAATTTCTGAGTCTGGAGGTGGTTTATTTTTAAGGCATTTAAAAATAATTAATAAAGAACCTTTACATAAGTAATAAATAATTAAATAATTGAATAAATAAATAATTTAAAAATCAATACTACCAGTACTTCTATGAGAATCAGGTTCTGTTTTCAGCACGGATTCTTGCTCCTGACCAGGAACCCATATCTTCCTGGCAAAAGCATCAGCAGCATCCTGCTGAAGTCCCACCAAGCAAGCTGACGTCTTCCAGCAAGCTAGAAAGTGTCTTTGCAAGAATCACAGCAAGCTGTTCTGAGCTTGCCCTGTGGGCTATCAAAAAGTGCCCTGTGTTGGTCTACCTCTGGCCTACGGTGCTAAATCAGGCAAAGACAATCTCGTGCAGGACTGTGTGTCATCCAGACATGAGCTGCTTCACACCTGAACTGCTTCAAGAGATATAAGTGTTTTATGGCCTGCTTATGAACACTATCCTCAAGAACATGTCTGAGGGACTTGGGAAAGTACAACTCTTTTGAAATTCAGAGGGAAAGGGAAAGGGAAAGGGAAAGGGAAAGGGAAAGGGAAAGGGAAAGGGAAGAAATAAGGGGAAAAGGAAAGGAAGGGGAACGGGAACTTGTATTTCTACAAGGTAGAATTTTGCCTTCAAATACACAACAATTGTAAAAGTTATAGAAAATCTCTAAAAATAATAGAAAAATACATAATTTTGTTTTCTTTAGGAACAGGATTGGTTTGTTATAAAATTTAAATGCATATCAGATGTGGAAACACATTTCTTCAAGCTTCTTTAAGTCATAAAACATAGTACATTTTATAATATATTTTCTGTATTCTCTTGAATAGATTGAAAACTGATACTTCAGTAAAGTTTGGCTTTCAATACTTGCTGTTAGGAAAAAAGGGCAGTTTCAAATAAAAGGTGTGAGGTGAAAGAAGTGAATCAGGATTGAGTTTCTTTAGAGAAATGATCTTTCAACTTATGACAGACATAATTATTACCTAATTGGAAAAAAGGGTAGATTTTGAATATTTAATCAACAAAACTCCAGTGCAAACCAAAGCCAGAAATAGAGACAGGGAGATCTTTGTGATGATACTGGATTTTCTCCTATTAATTAGAACTCTATTCCATGCTCTTTTGTTGTGTTTGCACTGATGGTAACTGTAGTTTGGCTTTTTCTATGGAAATTTAATTTACATTTTGTAATATTTTATGCTTTAGCCATTCATCTCTTGTAGATTCCAGCCCATATACTTTGAATTCAATCCATCTGTAACTGGATATTTTAAGTCTGTTGGAGTGGCTATAGCTAGAGTTATATCCCTGTAGGTTTGATTACACTATCAAAGTTTTCTTGATAAAACTAATAATTCAGCACAAGTTTCTTTAAAACAGTGGAAGAGGAAAAGGATTGATTTGGAAGATGGAAAACCCTTATGAAGGTAATATTTCTCTCTTATCTATTCTGTTATAGTAAACTAAACTAATCTCTAACTCTACGTAAATCTTCATGCTAGCCTATTATCAACAACAATTAAAACGTTTCTGGAGTCGTCTCACCAACCAATGGTAAAACAATGGGTATTTTTGTGTAGAGTCCTTTTTCATGTAAATTAGCCAGACATTTCCACAATTAGAAATGAAGCAGCACGGCAAGGAACATAAGATAGCACTGCAAGTGGCTTTGAAATTTGTTTTCAGTTCAGAACAGATATGTTAGGCTTCAGAAAGCTGACATCTTGCTCCTTGCTGATTCACCTACCCAACAACCATCTTTGAAGGTATTGGGCTCCTTCTGTTCTCTTTTGTGATGAGTATCTGTCAGCTGTTTGTATGTTTGATCAAATAAATTGTGAAGCCTTTTGACTATTTTCCTAGGAGTTTTGTATGTGCTGCTCCAGAATTCTCACCTATGGGATGGAATCACTCTACAGCAATATAGGTTGGGCACCAGCTGGATGTTTGCAGAAAAGAGATGGGGAATCCTGGTGTACGACAAACACTTTAAGTAAACATGGGCAAGCTGTCTGTCTTGCAGGGAATGCCCGACAGCTGTGGTAGCAAGAGTGCAGCCAGCAAGCCAAAGGAGAGTTAGAACTCCCCTCTATTTTGCACTAGGGTTTCACAGACGGACTTGCGTGCCTGCCTGTGGGCTTCCCAGTGTAAGAAATACATCGTTGTCCTGGTGCAAGTCCAGTGGAGGGTTATCAGGAAACTCAGAGGACTGCAGCACATGATAAATGAGGAGAAACAATGCAGCAATTCAGGGTAATGAAGTGGGCAGAAGTGGGCTGTATTAAAATCAAAATAACAGCACATAACGGAAAGCATAATTTTCAAAGGAGATCCTTTCATCTTTAGCATGGTTGGAAAAGCTTCGTTTTATGGCACCTAAGAATGGTTATCGAAATTCTGGCAGTTTTGCTGTTATTTCTCTCAAATCTCAAATATAAGCAGAGATTTTAAACGAACTTGGCTTTGGAGCTATCTAAGAACCGTCTGGATGCAGTCCTGTGCCATGTGCTCTAGGATGCCCCTCCTTGAGGAGGGAGGTTGGACCAGATGAATCCAGCTAGTGGTCCCTTTCAGTCTTTGCCACTCTGTAATTCTGTATTTCTGTGAGAGGTTGTGAATGCTCATGAAAATATCTGGAACCCAGAACTTCTGTGCCTTTAAGTATGCGGAGATAAACAAAAAACCCCATGAAAACCCAAAAATAGCAAACACCAAAATGAGAGTTTGAGTACACTATTGTATGGGTAACCTGTATTTAAAACATTGAGACTGCTGAGGGGATCACAGAATTCCAGATTAGTTCACTGCAGTATTTAAATACTGTAATGAGTACATAGGAGTGACCTGAAGCCATACATTTTCTAGAGAAAGACAAAGCTTGTCTTGATACTTGTAATTCACAGGAACAAAGTACAATAAAAGCAAAAATACAATGCTTGGCATTCTGAATGTTCTGGTATTACATATCACACCACCTTGGGTGGAAGAGATGATCTGTATAAACCTATTTCACAGGTTATGGGCAATTACTGTTTGACATAGCCTTGGACAAAAAGATTGCTGTGACATTGAGTGAAACATTTCAAAATAGAATGACATATACAGAAGGCAGGAGACAAAATACATATACTTTATGCAGGAGCTTTAAAAATATGTTTACTAAGATATAAAACTTGGAATCAAACAATAAGCAATATTGGAGTATTGCTACAGAAAACTCAGGAAACAAGCAATTTTGTCATAAACTAATGCCTGATGTTTAATACAACACTGTTTAATTGTTTGCACAGTGAATGAATGAGATCTCTACTGGTTTTTTAACCGTAATATAATTGCTATTAATATTAATATTAATATTATTATTATTATTATTATTATTATGTTGCAGCTCCAGTGTTCAAATATTTAAGTGTTAATATTACTAGCACTAGTTTACTTGTATCTACGCCAACAATATTGCAAGTTAATATTATTCATGCAGAGTTATGCTTTCAAATGTGTTTATAATGGTCTGAAAGGCCAGACTGCCAGACTGGGAAAAGGCTAGGATGAGGACTGAACCACTACTGGCAGAATATGACTCAAAGCAGTCTAAGCCACAGTAGCATGAGAAACGTTCAGAGCATTTTTTAAATGATTCAGAGTCATATTATAAATTACAAAATTTAGCTGCCTCCAATTATTCTAAATAGTCCCAGCAATGTTGCCACTGAGGCAAAATTAGTGAATGATTAGATACAAAGTGGTTGAAAAGTTCTCTGGAAAAATAAAAGCTGGATGGAGACATTGACAACTTACTGCAAACTTTTTTTGTACATTTTCCACAGAGATAAGAACACTTCAGAGTGAAAGCCAGATTTTAAAAGGACTAATGTAAATTCCTGGCTGCTTTTGCATGAATGAAGTGACACTAGCATTGGAAAGACAGCAAAGTAAAAGAAAAGGCAAGTAAAAATATGGAAATATTTTACTATGTCTCAGAATAAGAGGAACAGAAGCAAGATATATTTCTCTCAGAGCATTTTTTTCAGCATTTGAAACTTATAACAGAAAATTGCAATCAGTAATGATTTTTTGCACACCTTATCAGCTGCTGATGCGCATTTCACAAAGAAAATTCATCTCCTGTGGGATATGTAAGATTTAGGTTATGACAACATCATAATTTAATTTACTGGCACTTGATCTGTTCATCTTTAACAAGAGGCACCTGACTGAGGAGACTGCTGGAGGCTGTCTGGAGCTGGTAGTGCCTTGGTCTGCTTACCAGGGATCCCAGAGCTGCCAGCACTGGGAGAGAGGCAAGAAGCAGCTGGGAATTTGTAACCCACACAAGCTGACCATTGGTGGAGCCATACAGGTGTGTTGCAGGTTTATTCAGAGCTGGAGGCTGCACACTTTTCATCAGCCTGCACTGCTTTCCACTTCTACTCACCTTCACTTCACAACTTTCCTTTGGGGCAGGTGGTCAGACTAAACACTCATCACTTTTGCAGCTGGCCATGTAGCACACAAATTGTGTCTGTCGGAGTCAGTGTTATCTACAGGAGTTTCCCATGGTTTTACCATTTTTCTGCAAAACGTTAGCAACAGCTGGAAAATGGACAACACATGTTTCCAGAGTTTTTTGTGAAAAAGGGAGTCTAAATAGTTCTATTGTGTGAGACCATCAGAGCTCATTTGATTATTGATTCTTTCTTAGTCTCCCATGCACCTTGGATATAACTGGAAAGCTTAGGGAAGGGTGTGGTTCTGGACAAAACAGCAGAAGGAAATTAATGAAAATCACAGTGGAAGTGAAATCCCAAGGAAGTCCCAAACCAGACATCTCCTTCCTCATGATTTGCAGAAAACATGCTTTTGCTGTTCTTAATCACCAAAAACTATAACACTTCTCCCTTACAGAGTGTTGTTACAGGAAAGGAAACCTATTCACTGCTCGTTATGTTACTTGAGTTCTGCTCACTACAAATCGGTTCTATATGAGACAGAAAATAATACAAGAACAGAAGCTTTGGGAAAGAGGAAATGGCAGTTCATTCTTATTTCCTCCACTGCCTTATATTGCTTGCTAATAGCATAATAGGGTCTGCTGAGAATCTGACAACGTTATATATATACAGAAGTTTTTATACTATGATTTACGTGATGCTAAATGTTTTCAGCTAGAAATAGCAGAAATTTAAAAAAAAATACGATGTTTGAACATTCTTTGATAACTCAGCCATAAATCTACATCCCCAAATGTTAAGTAACAGAAGCAAAACTCTTTGTCAGTATGCCCTGTAAGCAGACTGCAAGCGCTACCAGCTTTAACATATGACTGAATGCTTAACTTGCAATAATACCTTTCACCAAAATGTATTCATTTACAAGTAAAAAGGAAAAGCTATAAAATACCTTTCAGGAAGATTTAATATTCTGGTCTAAATATCATATGATGTTCTGCAAATTTCCAGAAGTAGTGAATTTGATAGCTATTTTAGCATGTGATGTAGGAAAAATGTTTGCCCCCAATAATAGGCAACAGAAAAAGAATTAGTCAAACTTTTTAGCCATCTTAGTAGTCTTCGAAAGGTTTTAGGAGAAATTTCTTAATATTTTTGGAAAATAAATATGTCCTCTTCCTTTAAAACACTCTGACCAATGAAATATGAAACTCAAAGACTATAAATAAAAATTGTTATTCTACCCTCAAATAGTTGGCAAAAGTCCTTATTTTCTCTTTGAAAGTATTCCTGTGCTCATTCAACCTCTATGTAATAGGTAATCAATCAAAGAAATAAACTTCTGAAATTTATACAGAAAGGCAAATAAAACTTTTTTCCCCACACCTCATCATGCTTCAGAGATTAAATAGACAAATGCAGAGCATAATGAGCATCTTTGTTTTTTATATATAAGTTGCAGAGAGGGAAAAAATAGGAGAGGAGGAAGGGAAAATACAGAACTTCTTTTGTCTGAATTTAAAATTCTTCTAGGGTAGGAGTAAAAGACAAAGACTATGGGTTTTTTTCTCTCTCTTCCCAGCCCTGTTGAATTCATGACTTCTTGCTTAGACCATTTTTTGTCTCTTTAAGCATACAACTCTACAAAAAAAATTTATCATGTCTAAAAGTATGGAACTACACCTGATGAAGTTGTAGCAAGCAATATATCCTTTTAGAAACTTTTAAGAGAAAAGAAAGTTGATTTGGGACTAAGTCTTACACATATCACCTACCCAAACCTTTATTAATATTCAGAAATTAGTTTTCTGATAGCATCTAATATGTGTAAATTTTTTCTATTTTCAGACTATATCTAAAGAAAAATAAGTGCAAAAATGATTCTGTATCACAAAGTTGGTACACTAGGAAAAATCTAGATGCAGAACAAGGATCTTTGATTAAGAGTCTGTGATACACCACTCCCCAGAATGTACTGTTGTGGCAGGTCTGTGCCCAGAAAGAAGATAGGCCTTTAGTTTGCCAGTTAAAAGATCCTCTTAATTCAAGATTTTTCTCTGTATTTTCCTTATGACCTTTTTTTTATATATTTGAGAAAAGATGTGGAATTGCTCTGTGCAGTATTTTGATATTTAATATTTGTAGCTTTTCTGCAATTTTTATTTTTGTTTGTATGCATATTACAACTCACATTTTTTAAAGGGGCAAGTGTTTTCTTATTTATTCCTAATAGAACAAAGCAGGGTTTTTTCTAAACATGAGGAAAATATATGCACTACATTTTGTTGTTCTTTCACTGATCTCATAGATCTTTGTCATTCACTGCCCTAAACAAATCTGCCCTTTCCAAATCCATGAAAAGAACCCCTTCACGCTGCAGCATACATTTCAGTAATTTATGAGGCTGTCCTTATTTCTTCAGCCTTATCTCATTTGTTTGTCTTATAGGCTGTCAATTATTTTTAGCTGTATCCAGTCCAGTACATTGATTTAACTTCTTTAGTGTAAAGGCTTAAGGTAGTTTCTTTTCACAGTGAAACAAGGCTCTTCTGCTTCCAGGGTTTGACTCCTATTTCATCTGAGCCAGATGCTTGGAGTCTATGAGTAATGCTTCCTTTTACTTGAATGCATTTAATTTAGCAGTCTTTCACAGTAGTTTAATTCATTCCAGCTAGTTAATGAACATTCATATCACCAGTATAGATATAGTTTTCCTCTAAAAATCAGTAAAATTAATATAATAAAAATTATTTCACCAACACTTGCTGCTAAGAGCCTTCAATGGAATTTGCAAATGAGTTTGGGAGTGAGCCCATGTTCAGAACCAATATAGAAGAGAAAGTACTTTATAGCAAAATATATCAGTCAGCGAAATCTCAAACAAAAGTGGAAGCTACAGTCTAGAGGAAACTCTAAATAGTAAACTAATATTTTTTTTTAATATGCTGCTCAGTCTTCATGTGACAGTGTCATTTGGGTTCTCTTCCAACAAAATTTTGAAATTTCATATCCATTATTCAGTGTCCAGTGTTTTCTAACTGAACATTGATGACCGCCATACCTTCTTCCAGCAATACAGCACAGCTCAATTTAAAACTCAATTTACTGAAGTATGGGTTATGTGAACAGCCTTTTGGGAAATACTTTTTTTGAGCATGGATGGAGATCTTGATAATCCCAAGGATGGGTGTTCCACCTCAAGGACATCTGTGACACAAGTTCCCCACTGGGCAAGTACAGCATCTCCTGGGAAATCCTTGCTGGATTTCAGAAAGACTTGGCAGTGTTCATATCTATATAATCCCTAGGCCATTCTCTGAGGAATACCTGACTATCAAACACCTAAAATCATTCTCGAGACAAATTACAGTAAGACAAGCAATGAGTGCTCTGATTTCTGCATCCATCAAAGTAAGCATTGTAACTGGAAACATCTCACATCACTGGTGAAGTAAAGGGAGACAAAGAAAAAGAAGCTGCCTAAAGTGAGATTATATGTCAGACTTTTCCTTGTTCTGTTGTTTCTACATTTCACACCTCAGGGATTTCCAGCCTGTCCTGTGATATGCTAGGAAGAAATTCCCCCTGATAAGGAAAACCATTTCAGCTTTTTTTTGCCAATGTCAGTTCTGCTGTAGCATCCAGACATGTAATCTTTCCTTATGAAACTAATTGTTCTTCCTTGTCCATGACATGGCTCTGCCTGGTTAAGTAAAGATTTTTCTGATACAACTTCTATGTTTTATACAATGGCGGGGACCAGCACTGCACCCAGTACTTGGGGTGAGGCTGCACCAGTACTGAATATATCAGGATTATCATGTATCTTGGCTGGCTGGTGATGCTGTGTGTGATGCTCCCCAGGAGGGTGTTTGGGCTCTGGGTTGTCAAAGAATGTACTGCTGACTCAGGCTGAGCACTGAGCTGCTGCTGCTGACCAGCACCCTTAGATCTCTCTTCCTACCGAGCTGCTCTTCAGCCTTTCCTCTCTCTGTTTATAATTGTGTCTGGCATTACTCAGACCTAGGTGCAGGATCTGGTATTTTGACTTGTTATAATTCATCCCATTTATCATAGAAAGACCAGTGTCAATCTACCCAGATCCCTCTGCAAGGCATCTTGTCCCTCAAGACAGCCAAGGACACCTCTCAGTTTGGTCTCATGAGCAAACTTCCTAATGGTGAATTCAACTCCTGCTCCGAGATTGCTCATAAGCATATTGGGCAGAAGTGACCCAACAGTGGAACGCAGAGGAACACTGCTGGTGACCAAGTGCCACACAGATAGAGGCCCATGAGCTACAACTCTGTCAACCTTGCCCTCATACCAGTTCTTCAATCATGCACTGTGAACCCACTCATCCCACAGCTGGATAACTTGCCCAGAAGGATGCTGTGAGGGACAAAAAAAGTTATTCAAGTCAGAAAAACTACATCCACTGCCTTCTCTTCACCTACTAAGACTTATCGTAGAATGATATAAAATTAGTTAAATCTTATATTCCTATTGTGAACCCATGTTGACTTTTATTGCTGGTGGCTGGCTCAACACCACTTTTCTAACCACTTCATAAGATATTCTTTGCAGTTGATGATCTGGTGAACCTAGATTTGCACTCAGAATTCCAATGATGATATTTTTTCAAACTAGCAGCAAGAGTAAGTTGATGAGTTATTCAGGCTTTTTCTAACTCTCAGTTCATAACACTAAATTGTGGTTTGTAACATGGGTTTATCTCTGATTATTTTAAAAAAAGGGAGGGAGGAGGAGCCTAGGGCACCTATTTTTGCAGCTAATAAAAATAAGAAACATGTCGCAAGAAGCCTGTGGACATACTGTGGACATAACCCTAACCCTAACCCCTAACCCCAAACCCTAATCCTAACCCTAATCCCGCCCCCATGGTCACATGACCAAGATGGCGGCCGCCATAGGGGTGGGGATAGGGTTAGGGTTAGTGGCGTTTTGGGAGGGGCTGCAATTTTTTCGGGTTGGCGCTAGGGTACGGGGCCATTATGGGATTGCATTCTTCGTTTGGTGGCGTAAAATAAGGCAAGGAGCATATTTTTAATATTTGAATTTCGGGCAGGCAGTTGTTTGGACGATTCATATTAGGGGTCCTTATTTCTCTCAAAATGGCGGCCGCCACGCCGCAATGTTCTGCGGACAAAATGGCGGCGCCCCTGAAATCACGTGGTACGGAAACGGAGATGGCGATTGGATGCTACCGTGACGCATTTCCTGTCAAAATGGCGGCGCTCGTATCGGGAATCGGCTTTTTCGGTTTTTCGGATCGTTTGCGAGTTTTCCGTGGTCCCGGATGCTCGAATAAATTCCTCTTAGGGTCGGGTACAAATATACAGCTGATATAAATGTCTAGAAAGATTATTTAATGCGTATTTATGCTTTTTCGGGCGATTAGATTTCCTGTCTTTTGGGAGTAAAGGGACAAGATGGCCGACTTCCGATACGCTATTGCCTACGCGTGGGGGGCGTATTGGGATTGTATTCTTGTGGGTTTGGGGGCGTAAAATACGGTAGGAGGCGTATTTTTAATGTTTGAATTTCGGGCAGGCAGTTGTTCGGCGACTCATATTAGGGGTCCTTATTTCCCTCAAAATGGCGGCCGCCGAGAGGCCATGTTGTACGGACAAAATGGCGGCGCCCTTGGAATCACGTGGAACGGAAACCAAGATGGCGACCGGCTGTTACAGTGACATATTTCCTGTCAAAATGGCGACCGCCGCGGCGCCATGTTTAACGGACAAAATGGCGGCGCCCGTTGGAAACACTTGGTACAGAAACCAAGATGGCGACAGGATGTTTCTGTGATGTATTTCCGGGCAAAATGGCGGCTCCCGTTTTCCGATTCGCATTTACAGATTTTTGGCTCGTTTTGCGATTTTTCACAGTTCTGGAAGCGGGAATAAATTTCTTTTCGCGTCGGGTACTGAAATTGAGCTGATAAAATTGCTTTGGAAGCGTTTTCGTCACGTTTTCGTGTTGTTTTGGGCGAATATATTTTGAGTACCTTTAGATCAATGGGGCAAGATGGCGGAGACCGTATTTCCGGGGACGTACCTCCGGACAAAATGGCGGCGACATGCTGTACGGCAAAAATGGCGGTGCCTATAATATAATTTGTACGGAATCCAAGATGGCGACCGGATTTTGGTGTGATGTATTTCCGGCCAAAATGGCGGCGCGCGCATTCCGAATCGGCATTTACAGACTTTTGGCTCGTTTTCCGGTTTTTCTTGGTCCTGGAAGCGGGAACAAATTTCCATTCGCGTCGGGTAGTGAAATTGATGTGATAAAATTGCTTTGGAACCGTTTCTGTCACGTTTTCATTCTGTTTTGGGCGACTATATTTTCTGTCCATTTGAATCAGTGGGGCAAGATGGCGGAGATCCGTAGTTCCGGGGACGTACTTTCGGTCAGCATGGCGGCGACATGCTGTACGGAAAAAATGGCGGCGCCTATATATGACTCGTACTGAAACCAAGATGGCGATGTTATCGTGTTATCCGTGTTATCGTGTTATCCGATCTTATCGGATGTTATCGTGATGTATTTCCGGTCAAAATGGCGGCGACGTGCTGTAGGGAAAAAATGGCGGCGCCTATTGTTACGCGTGGTACGGAGACCAAGATGGCGACCGGATGTTTTCGTGATGCATTTCCGGCCAAGATGGCGGCGGCCGTATTCCGAATCGGCATTTAGAGATTTTTGGCTCGTTTTGCGGTTTTTCGTGGTCCTGGAAGCGGGAATAAATTTATATTTGCATCGAGTAGTGAAATTGAGCTGATACAATTGCTTTGGAAGCGTTTCTGTCACGTTTTCATTCTGTTTTGGACGATTATATTTTCTGTTAATTTACATCAATGGGGCAAGATAGCGGACTTCCGAATTTTTGGGTGTGTATTTCCGGTCAAAATGGCGGTTATGTGCTTTATGGAGAAAATGGCGGCTCCCATAGTTACACGTGGTACGGACACCAAGATGGCGACCCGATGTTGTCGTGATGTATTTCCGGGAAAATGGCGGGGCCCATGTCCGCAATCGGCTTTTTCGGTTTTTAGGCTCGTTTTCAGGTTTTTCGTGGCCCTGGAGGCTCTAATACATTTTTATTAGGGTCGGATACTAAGATAAAGCTAATATAATTGTTTTGTGAGTTTTTTTAAAAGCGTTTTATTGGGCGATTAAATTTGCGGCTCATTGAGAGTATTGAGGCATGGTGACCGACTTGCGGTACGGTATTTCCGACGCGTGGGGGCGCTGGACTGAGCTTCGTTGTGCGCAAAAACGCTCAGAGTCCCTGTGATACTGAAAACTTTGGTTTGTTTTTTTTTTTTAAATTTCAGGTGTGATTATTGCTAATTTGTTTTAATTTATTTTACTACTTTTAATTAAAAGATTAATTATTGTTAATTAGTTATTTTTGGCTTTTATAGTTTTCTTTTCACGATTATTTAATTCTAATTTTATTTTCCATTTTTATTTTGCAGGGTCATTACTATTTATTTGGATAAATTGACTTTTATTTTTTTTTTGGCTTTGGTAATTAGAGACTTCTTTGAATACAGTGTTTGGAATATATAATGCACATANGAGGGAGGGGTTTCCTGCTAATGGCACTTTGAGTCCACTGATAAGCTTACATCATCCCATTGGATACTGCTTCATCCAGGGTAGGAGTTAATGGGCCACTGAGTCCACTGATAAGCTTCCATCATTCCACTGGATCATGCTAATGGGCCATTGAATCCACTGATAAG
>VWYI01046447.1:101437-164857 GCA_013399455.1 Anthoscopus minutus | reverse complement strand
AGGAATGCTTGGCTCCTCCCCCTGGGTGGAGCATCTCACAGTGGGATGATGTAATTGTGTCAATCATGCAGTGAGGCTCAATGGCCCATGAACAGAAGAGATCCCCTGGAGGGAGGATGGGTCATGAAGAGATAAAAGAACACTGCCACACTTGCTTTTAACACATGGTAATAGAATCCATACTTTTGGTTACATCTTGCATTGCAACCCAAGACAAGCACCAAAGATTTTACAAGTACAGTCTGAAAACCAGTGCAGAAAGAAAGACAGAACAATTTCTTACTTGTCAGCAGATAAAGTCATCAATGTTTAATGAGCTACATTTCACCCTAATGAAGAAATCTAGCATTATGGAAAACACGTTCCTGTGGTTGATGTACTTTTAAAGTTGGTGGTTTTTTATTTGCTATTCAGCTTCTACTTGTCAGAGCCATTTGTAAATCGCTCTGAATTTCTTCATTTTTCCTTTTTAGTCTTAAAGGAAGAAGGAGCATCCAATAGGATCTTGCCTATTCTCACTTTTTCTGTTTGTCTGAACTGGCATAATTAACATTTCATTATTTATGTAATTATACTAAAATTTAAGGTGATTTGCTAAGAAATACTGTATTTATCAGCAGAAGTTGGCAAGGAATACTTTTATTCCTTACTATTCCTTTTTCCTGCTACCAGATGCAACTTGGTTATTGCTATATTTGTACCTCAGCTTAGATATTCTAACAATAAATAAACTTTATTGTTGAAGAAGGTCTGTGGTTTATTCTTGAGCTGTCTCTGCTCTGTAGCTGTTAGTTGTAGTCCTACTCATTTGCTGCATTTGTGTGAGGAGTACTACTGCAACAGTAGTTATTGTGCATTCCAATTGATTTCGGGCCTCAAACTGTTTTATAAAAACATGATTTATGTACTGAAAGCAGTTGGCCTCAAAGGATCTGCAAAAAAGAAAGACTTGTTTTGTAAACTTCAGTTCAAGCAATTAACAAACAGTATTGAATCGGAAAAAACCAATCAGTCTTTGAGCAAAAACTGACATTATTTTTAAATTAGAATTGTGTGTTAGTTGTCTGCAAATAAACGTCTTTGCCCAGCTGCAAATCACAGACATGGCCCCACAATCATGAGTTGCCGCTAAAAATAATTCTTTTCCTGCCTTTTGTTTCCTTTGTAAATCTATGCAGACTTGGGGGCTTTGTTTTGTTATATTTTCTTCCTTTGTTTTCCTTGCTCCATCCCTAACAGCTGGTGGGGGGAAGTTGCAAAGCTATTGCAAATAGATAGTTTGTTGCTTATAAAAAAGGAAGTTGTATAAGAATTAATTTTTAATTAATTTTTTACCTCAGTTGAAAGAAACTGTAGAAATTAGTAGATGCTGGAATTTATACTGGCAGGCAGAGTGAGCAAATAGCAGTATGCTCAGGTTCTGAAAATATCAAACATTTTATCTTTTTTTGGCCAGCTAACTTCAGAGTAGCTACCACTAAAGAAGCAGTTCTGAATAACTTGAAAAGATTTTTCTGGACCAAAATACAGAATGCTTATATCTTGTTGTGTTAAATTTTGTTAAAGACACTAAGACTGAGAAGATCTTTCCCAATTTTTCATGGAAGGAACAGTATATTTGAGTTACATGGTGGAATGGGTACATGTAGAATCCTGAATTGTTAAAATACCTTTAAGAAATTCATATGAAAGGTGGCATTTAATGTTTACAAAATGTAAATATGCTGGACAGAATTTATTATTTATGATTGGGGATTCGGAGTTGTCCATGTCTTTACACAGAGTGACATTGCCAAGTGACTCCAAAATGGGCAAAAAGTCAAGTTCATTTTCTGATACTTTAGCTGGTACAATTGGTGGGGGAGAGGGAGTGTCTGCTTCTATTTCAAAACAAATGTGACAGCTCTGGCAAGCACATTTTTAAAATCAATCTGACATGAATAATCCTTAATCATGCAGCAGTGAAAACATTGCTGTTTCTGAAAGACAGAAGAAAATTGAAGATACACTTCTTGCCTTGAAAGTGTCTCTTATGATTACAATTAATCTATCCCTTGACCTAAGCAGAAATTCAGTTTTGCAATTGCAAGTTCTGCAGTAATGCCAGCAAACTGAATAAACAATTTTAGAATAATTGTTGTGGTTATTTTCAGTTCATACCAAATTAACTTTTTGTAGGTGATATCTGGAGAAATGAAGTCACCTTTTTTCCTTTCATTGCTTCTATAAATCCAGAATTTAAATTTATAGTAAACAATTTGTAAGTATTGGTTTATGTGTTATATTTAGTATTAATTTCTGCTTTTTCCCCCCATTTTTGTTTCTTATTTAGGTGCATGATTGCTGATGAGGTAAGTGGTGTTCCTCTGACAATGTTTTTTCTGGTGTTAATGCACTTTGTGCAGTTGTGACTTTTTTTGTTTGAGACATGTGGGCAGAAAGGCTGTTAATGAAAGAATCCTCATTTCTCTGATAGTCAGCTGATACCCTGAAAATACTCAAGCGAGGGAAAAACTGAAACCTGACATAGTTTAGAAGAATCCTTGAGAAAACTTACAAGGTTACTTTTAATTGTTGGTTAAATCTCTTTTACTGTTACATTTTAAAAACACTGACTCAGTTGATTTTTTTAAAGTTCTTTATAATTGCATAGCTAGCTATTTTTAATGCATTATTAGACATTCCTGGCCCAAAGAGATTTTTAACAGATATGGTTTCCAAAGATTAAATTTTTAAAGTGCACTAATCAAGTAGTAATAGTAGAATTAATTGTGTCCATACAAAAAATTCTATGTTATATTCCATATTAGGGAAATCTGAGTCCAGCATTTCTTCCCACAGATAAAACATTTTTGTAATAATGTTCTTGATGTGTTGTCAGTATAAAACCTTTCTGAAAAAGAGAATTGCTGTAGTCTCACAATTCTAATTTGGGTTTTCTTGACACACTTGGAGGGAAGAGGGAGGTGGATTATTGGGATTTAAGCATCTCCTCATACTATAAAAATCTCATTACATCTGGAGATAAACTATCCTGGCATAGAATGCAAAATATCTGGGAGCTGTGGAGAATACAAAAGTAGTTAGGGAAAGAGAAAAGGGAAGCTTGGGAAAAATCAAAATAGCAGCAGTAGCTATTTTTTTTATTAAAACAGTTTATTTCCCTTCTTGAAGTAGAAAATGAGCTGTGCATAATTATGTTAGCAATAAAAAGTCCTGGAAGATATCTTTATTTCAAAATAAATATCATATATTTCATAATGACAGTAGGTGTGGCACTGGAGGAAGTGCAGTGATGTGTATCCTGTGCTTTCTGACCTATCTCTAAATAAGAAAATGCTGGTAAAATGAAATATTGATATTGAGAGCTTGTATGTAGAAAGAAATCATGGAGAAGAACTCAAGATTGGAGAATTACTGTACATATCCCTGATAGTCTAACTGTGTAAGGATTAAAGGAAGATAAACCCAGTATTTTTTGAAAGATGATCTACAAATATGTTTCCATTTTTTCTCAGAGTGGGGACAGACTAAATTTTTCCCCTAAAATGTCAGTGACATCCATTTCCATGCTGGAGAAACATGAGTTTATATGAAAACCCAAGACCATAATATTTTCTCCAGTTTTTCTGGTCTCTCCCATTCTGTTACCTAGCCTGCTGATCAGCTCTGTGGGATCTGCATCCAGCCCTGGTTGTGCTGGTGCCAAGAGCCCTGCTTTTATTCCATATTCATTTCAACTCAGTGCCTGGATTATCACCAGGGACTGCACAGCCTGAATTAGGGACACAGCCTTGGCAGCAAATTAAAAATGAATGTTATTTTGTTGGGGTTTTTTTTCACTTGAATTTGTTTTCAGATGACCTAAGAACACACAAGGGGAACTTGCAGGAAAGTTTTTATGAAAACTTGGCACTTTTGAATGAAAACTGAGTATCGCAGTAGCTTTCCTATTATTTGCTTTCTAATAATAGTAGGGAAATTCATTGTTTTCTTTTGTTCTTGGGAAATCTCTTCATTATATCATTCCATCAGTCCATTTAGATTCAATACTGGAGATGTAAGTTGTTGGTTTATATCTCACTGCTGTGAATAGTTAAATAGGAGCAAATCCACTCAAATATCCACTGGAGTCCATAGAAAACCTGCACAGAGCATTTTAAGGCCCATCTCTGCTTTGATGTTTCACAGGAGTTGGGAGCTATCTCTTGCCATACGAACAAGCAGAGAAAATAGCTGCATTCTTTGATAATATCTTTGGGAACCAGGGGGCTATGATATTTTTTAAACAAAACCCTAAATTCTGAATCTTATAATCATCTGTTGCTATGATTATTCACCTATGGGAGTGTTCCCACCTCAACAATATGAAGCAAGTACTTTCCTGGTAAATATATATGTGCTTGTTGAATCTTCCCCTTGTCTGTACATCTGAATTCTCACTATCTGGGCTTTCTCATCTGTGTTACAAGCCAAAGAGAAACCATCAGCTCTGGTGAATCAGAGCAGTAGTTTCTTTTTGACCCACTGGATCAAACCCAGAGCTCTTCCCACAGGTCTTTGTTCTTCTCTTGCCTATGCAATTGAGGACAAAGTTGTTGTTATTTTTAGAAGGCATCCTATATTTTCCTTTCCTTTGCATAGTCTTTTAAAAATGTTTTCGGTAGCTTAACAAGGTAAAGAGTTAGTCTCTCCTCTTAAGACCCTGAACTGAAAATCTTCTGAGACAAATGGAAATGCTTCTTCCAGCTTTGATGAGCTAAGCAGATAGATGTATTAATCCATTTAACTAGAAAAATCATGTTTCATAAAAGGTGATCTGTGGTAACAAAGTGATAAGTACATGCTATATAAGTAGCT
Organism: Anthoscopus minutus; assembly: GCA_013399455.1. Taxonomy (NCBI): domain Eukaryota; kingdom Metazoa; phylum Chordata; class Aves; order Passeriformes; family Paridae; genus Anthoscopus; species Anthoscopus minutus. Next base: position 159,997 of record VWYI01046447.1, on the reverse strand, counting down.
TTTCAACTGGGTTTCCTTCATTTGGTTCTGTCTTTGCAGATTTTTTGGACTCTTCTGAATGGAATATGCTTTCTGAGCAGAGACTTAATGTTGTTTCTTTCTTTTCTTTTCCCAGATGGGGCTAGGAAAAACAATTCAAGCAATTGCCATTTCATATTACTATAAAAATGAATGGCCTCTCTTAATTGTAGTGCCTTCCTCTCTGAGATACCCGTGGGTGGATGAGATGGAGAAGTGGATTCCAGAACTCTCTCCCGATGACATTAGCATCATTCAGAACAAAACTGATATTGGGTGAGTACACTTTGTTATTCTTCTCTTGCTCACCAGGCCTGCTCAAGCAGGGCCACCCTCTGGGCTATCAGAAACACCCTCTAGGCTATCAGATACATCCTCTGTGGTATCACTCCTCCCAGTTTTCTGGTTTTGTATTATAGTAGTTACTCATCTTCTTGGAAGTTGAGGGATTTGCTTTTTGTGAAGTAGCAAATGCTTGTCTGCTGAAAATTAGATTACTTCAGTGTGTCTTAAATTGAACATGCACAGTTATTTCTCAACTCTGATGAATTCATTAGCTTCTGTAAAACATTTTTGGAGAACTTCTGGTGTACATTACAAAATGAGGAAGTAATTACTGTTAGAATTCCATTTAGCATGCTGAGAAAATTTGTAAGTTCGAATAAGCAATCCCTAAATAACAGAAAAGGTCATCATGACCTACGCTTTCTATCTTTAGATTTAATGGCATGAATTCATCAGAAAAGCTATGTCTTGGGTGTTATTAGAATAACTCTCCTATTACCCTGAATTGCAAGGGTGTTTTTTGTCTACTGAAAATGACTTGGGTGATTTGATGGTAATGTTTAGATGTTGTTCTAAAACTTCAGTGTGAGGGAGACTGATCTTAATGTTTTCTGGGCATATCAGAAAATTACTTGACTGCCATGATGTGCTGCTTGGAACATTTCTGGTAACCACAGAAATCCAACTGAAAATGCATTTTGAAAGCTTTGTCTAAGGGTAATTCCTGCTGACAGTCAAAATTTAAGTTCATCACAGGTACATGGTAACAAAAATTAGCTTTTTATTTATAAAGGTATTTATCTAAAAGTGCTCATAGTGCTGAATGCAGAAAGGGGAAATGTGGGGTAGGGAAAATGATGGGAAAATTAAATGGCAAATGAAATTCTGTTCTTCTAAGATTTTTTTAAAAGAGTAAACCTTACCCATTATTACTTACTTTAATTCAAAAACAAGGAAAGATGAAAACTTTTGTTTCTGCTCATTTAACTCCCAGGAGGTTTCTTAGCTGTAAGTGAGGTTGCTGTTGAACTAATATTTTAACATTAAAATGTGTTTCTTGCGTTTGTATGACAATGCAAAAATATAGCTGCCAAACTTGGTTTAGCATTTGGTTAAATTCTCCCTCCATATGTTAAGCTTTGATTGCTCTCAGTTTAATACTTTGCTTTTCTTCAGAACTTCAAGAACACTGCTTGAGTGTTAACTTCTTGATTAAAACAGGTTAAAATAAGCTTAGGCATAAGTTTGGGTTTGTAATTTCTGGCCAAATTTGAAAATGGAAGTTTCTTGAATAAATTGGTTCCACTAAAATAAATAAGTTTATTTGTAATTTTTTTTATATACCCTTCAGAAAGGGTAAGGGAGACTTGTGCTTTCCTGCTGACTGCATTTATCTGTGCAGTGACAGCCAGAGTCTGCAGTGCCCACAGTGCCAGTGCTCAAACCACTGCACCTTCCATATCCAGGAGCATGAGTGTGTAGCTGCATCTACTTACTTCCTCTGAAATCCTCAAGGAAACTTCAGCTTGCTTGTTTTCTTGATCTCCTGCTACTGAAGAACAAACAGAAATGATGCCAGCAGAGCAGTGGTGTCTGACAGATGGGTAGACCAGCTATGACCCTCATCCTGGTGACTTGTGTGTCTAACAGCTTTGAGTTTTTCTGCTTCTCCTGAAGGGCCACAGTGCTCCCTAGTGATTTTAAAATCAATTCATGCCTTGGACCTGTATACATCTTGAAATTTTTTATAAAAAGTTTGTTTTCAATTAAATACTATTTTTTCATCTTGTGCTAAATTGATTCCCTACTTCCAGTTTTTTTTGTTTTATTCTTGTTCTGTTTGAGAAAAAAAGATGGATAACAGCTCTGACAGGAATGGTTTTTCCACATGGTGAGGTTCAGCCCAGTTTGTACTTTGACAGTGCCCAAATACTCAGGCACAGTCTGCTTAATCCTCTCAGGCTGCTGGTGAGGGGACTCCCTGTACCCAGAGCAGGAGAAGGCTTGCCCAGAGACATTATTACTTCAGGTGTTTGAGTGCTAGCAAAGATCTTGGCTTGTGTGTAACTCTTTGTCCACAGAGCAGGTTTTTCCAATGGGATGCCCCCAGAAAGGAGCACAGGTGGAGCAATGCATCCAGATAATTGAAATTCCTTTGAAATGCAATGTGTGTCTTCTGAAAATGGTTATGAAGTGTGTGTGGTTGATAAGCATGAGATGTTTTAAACACCAAAAGCTGCTGTTGTTAGCCTGACAGCTCACATGTCAATCAGTCCAAAAGGAGACATACATACCTTCTGAAATTATTCTTTTATAATCTCTCTGCTATATTAATTGTCTTACCATGAAAATTTACTGAGAGAACTTGTGGATTTTCTCTTTCAGGGGAATATCAACGAGCAAAGTAACAATTCTGGGGTATGGGCTGTTAACATCCGATGCACAGACTTTGGTGGACACTTTGTACAGGCAGAACTTTAAGGTGGTTGTGATTGATGAGTCACACTATATGAAATCCAGAAATGCTACCCGTAGCAAGATTTTACTGCCAATTGTGCAGAAAGCTCTCAGAGCTGTTCTCCTTACTGGAACTCCTGCTCTAGGAAGACCTGAAGAGGTATTTGACATGTTGAGTTTTATTTGTTTTGGGTTTGTTTCTGTTGTTTTTTTTTCTTTTAAGGATACTATCAGTAATAAATGAACAATTTTGTAGTTCCATTGAATGTATTCAATTACAAGCATTATGACATCAAAAGCTGCACTGGCTGCATCAGGAAGGACAAGTATAAGAAACTAAACTCCTGTGTTTGAGTTGATTTACAAACTTGTTTCAAGCTTGTGCAGAGGTGACTTGAGATAGTCAAGCAAGTTAATCTTGCATGTTACAGACTGATTGTTGGGTGAGATAGAAAATAAGGAGCCAAAGCAGAGAATTGATTGTTTCTCCTGGGTAGGGGAGTCTTTGGTAGCCAAAGTCTTGTATTAAATCTTCTACTTCATCATCTGATGAAGAAAGCCCTTAGTTTCACTGGTCTTTTGGATATTTCTAATGTTCACTTAAGTGGAATAAAACACAGGCTGTGCTTATTGCACATCCAGAATGACAAATTTTCCTTTGAAGGAAGGTCAGCTTATGGAGTTAGGGAGGAGCAGAGAGGTAACAAAAGCCCTCTTGGGTTTTATACTGAACCCAAGACAACTGTCTTTATTTAAAGTCTTTATATAAAGTCTTTAAATGTATAGAAAATTACCTCAGAAGCCAGGAAGCTATGACAATATAACAGCTTGTATAACAGGATTCTTCCTGGTTAAGGTAATCTTAACTGGTATTTACCTCCTGCTACTCAGCAGGGAAAAAAGCTGTGAAATTTCTGGTCTCTATTGATACTGTCCACTTTTTGGAGTAAAACTTAAGGATTGAGTGGGTTTTTCATGTATTTTAGGAAGCAGACCATTCATGCAATACCTGCACTGAAGCTTTGCAGAAGCCCATGTACCTGGCAAATGATAAAAACTAATTTTAGGAATCACTTCATCTCATCCAAGATTTCTTGTTAATGTCAATCTTTTCCAAGTTGCCAGTGCTGTTACAGTGTCTGAGAGCTCTGTTCTTTGAGGGCTTCCCACAACTATCCTCTCTGAAGACTCCTGTATCCTGTGGAATTTCTTTTACATGCAGGCCAAGCATGTGGCTTTTGTGCAAATATTAAATGTAAACTTAGCATAAGAACCATATATTGATTATTTCTGGTTAGTCTTACATTCACAGGCAATTTTTGATTTTTCACTGTTGCTATTTTTCTTTTTATACAGCTCTTCATGCAGATTGAGGCACTGTTTCCAAGAAGGTTTGGAACTTGGAATGAATATGCTAAAAAATACTGTGATGCTCGTGTCAGGTATTACTGCCCTTGCTTATTTACATACTTAGGAGTATCTTTGATTTTTCTTGCCATGCAAAATGAGAGAATCAGTAGGTAGTAGCTCTACTGCTCTATCACACCATCTTGCTTTGAAACCCAGGGTCTGCTTCCATCTCCTCCATCAAAGAGCATTGGGAAAAGGATGACACAGATTAAATGAATTAATTAACACTGTTAAAGTTTGAAATAAAGTTGAAGCAGTCTGTTAAGTGAAATTATTTATACATTTACTGTTGTTAGTATGAGCTGTAGAGGTTTCACTTTCAGAACCAGAGTTTCTGACTCAGTCTTAAGCTCATGGTCATGTAATAGTTTAGTTCTCTCTTTAATGGTTTAGATCACTCTTTATTATGGGATCGAGGGTTTTTTGCTACCTTGCCACATTTAGGTTTGGAGAAAAGTCCAGTATTTGTCTTTGTATTTCACAGGCTGACTGTCTTAGCTAAAATTTTCATATCTACAAATTTGCATGCATTCAGAATAACAGATTTTTGTCAGCTAAATTGGTTAGCATTTAGATTTAATTTTTACAATAATAATTATATGGTTTCATTTTCATAAAACTTGGTTTTCTCCATCATATGCACTCTATCAGTATTTAGCTTCAAATAACATGGAAGATCACTGTCTAATTTTCAGACAGAGAAATGCTATTTTTTCCATGGTGTTTTGACTGAATGCATCTGTAATTTTCACACCACAAGTGTGCGTGGGTACAGCATGGTTAGCTACTCAATCATAGATGATTATCTTATTTTTGGAATACCATAAATGTAATAAAAATCAAGTTCAGGATTTGGCAAGCTTTCAATGAATAACTTTTTCTTTATGACTTGGCTGGAACAAAACACCCTGTGATAATAAACTTGATAGGATTATTTTATGTAGCACTTCCTGTGAAAATATGGGTAGTTTTTGCTTAGGTATCTATAGACACCTGTTTTAAAGATGAAGTCCAAACTATTTCTGTGAGGTTTAGCCTGCCATTTCTGTCATATCCTTGATGCTGAGGGTGGAGGGAGGAGGCCTTTATAGGGACAGACATATAAATAAACCAAGGAAGGGATATGAGCAAAAGATGTTGCTGTCTTCCATCTGTGCCATTCCCACTTCACCAGTGCAGAACTGACTCCCTCAGCCCCTTCCCCAAATGATTATATTCAGCTAATTCAGCTAATTAGAACACTGTTGGTAAAGTCAATAAGGCTTAAAAATATCTAAGTGATTGTGGGGGATTTTGTGGCTGTTTGTTTGGTCTTTTTATTAAAATTTCATGTTTGTATCACACTCTTCTGGCCCTGGAAAGTGTTACCTGGGCTTTTCTCCAAATCTGTCATGTTCATTATTTTATTGTCTCCTGGCGATGCTGACAGAGAAAAGCTGCTGTTCCTGCTGCAGCACTTCCTCAAAAACAACAAAGCAAAGAAAGAATAAGTAAGACTGAGTTAATAAATTCTTTCTTTTAAGCCTTTAGCTTCTTAATGTTAGACCTTCTTCCTCTATTTAACCATGCTCATTAAATAGTATTACTTTTAAAGATGATAGCTTAAGCTTGAAATCCTTTCTCTGGCATTAACTAAGAAGGAATTTTTAGGGAGGAAAAGAAAGGACTATTGATGCTGATATTTGCAGTTTTCATGAGGGCTTTCCTGTCTGTAATATAATAAAGATTATTCTTATGGTATATTCTTCTCATTAGTCCATTGAAACAAGAGTTGCAAAATGAAACCTGAAACTTCTTTTTCCTGTGGACAGTGAAGGATGGGAAGCTGGGAACAGACAAGATTGTGTGCAGGTGGATGGGCAGTGACTCCTGCAGGCAGTGGTGGCTGCTGGGAAGTTGAAGCACAGTTTTATATCCAATAGTGTGCATTAAAATTAATTATATACTGAAGATTTCTATCAGATTTGGAAGACCTCATGTTTACACTCTGTATTGATTTCTCATTTTCAGATTTTTTGGTAAAAGAAGGCAGTGGGATTGTAGAGGAGCTTCAAATTTAGAAGAACTACATCAACTTTTAAGTGAAATAATGATCAGAAGACTGAAGAAAGATGTCCTAACTCAGTTGCCTCCCAAAGTCAGGCAGCGTATTCCATTTGACCTCCCACAAGCTGCAGCAAAGGTAAATGTTCCACTTTTGCTAAAAATACATTTGTTAATAAGTGGAAATATCTATGTATGGATATATATTTTTATGTGTGCTTATGTATTATATGTAGTTACAAAGATTGTGTGCATATGAAGTAGAGAATCTCTATTACTGTTTTAAAATACAGCAATATTTTTTCATCAGTGATAATATTTATTCTAATTCTAGTACAATCTTCTTTTCTGTCTTCTTTTCCCATAGATTTTGAATCCTACAGTTACTTTTAGCCTAATTTGATAGAGTTCTCCAATGTTCCTAAACATTTCACACTTGAAACATACCTTTTGAGGTAGGACATGCTTTGTACTCTGTGTCTAACCACTGATCTCTTCTGCCAATTAGAATCTGAATGCCATTTTTGCAGAGTGGGAGAAATTAATGAGAAATCTGAGTTCAGATGCCACTGAAAGCCACTTTTCTCAAGTCATGAATCTGATCACACGCATGTATAAGGAAACAGCCATTGCCAAGGTGAGCCTGCAAGTCTTTCCTTAATATCCCTAAATTATCCAGCACGTGTTTTTAACCTCATAAAATTGATTTTGTTGGCCAGAACGTGAGATGAGGTTATTTGGTTTGTTTTATAGTCATGACATGGAGAAACACTCTCTTTTTCTCTGTATGTTTATGGAATTGGCAGAGCCCCATTACAATGAAAAAAGAAATCTGAACACTGCTGCAGTGTGGATTGCATTAACTGTTGATCACTGATAAATTTTGTTACTGTAATCATTGCTTTAATAGCTTTTATAGAATATACTGAAAATACCATTTGACACAGAAGAAATTCTATGAATGCTTAAATAGAGCAATATTTTATGATTATGCTATCATGAACATATCAAATTTATTCTTTCACTTTGGATATATGGCTTTGTGTTTGTGGATGCAGAAGTTCTGATTAAATATTACCTTGTCTGTTTGAAATATGTTTGTTTTTCTCAGATATGGATTAAAACATCAGATAATGATGTCTGAATTAAAAGGGGGTTTATCTACATCTTAATCTGGAAGAAGTGCCATGTAATTATATGATCTTTTGGGGATAAATGTGGTTTATTTCTCTCCCTGAAGGAGTAAGTTATATTTCTCAAAGACATCAAGTTGTGATATATTTTTTAAACAAAATTAATCTGAATTATTTGATTCTTAGCAATGTCAGTGTTTGATGAAGTCTTACATGGATAACAAAATATATGTAAATTTACCTTTTTATGTTACAAAGAATTGAAAGACATGAAAATAAAAACTGTCTTTTTGAAAATTTTACTTGTCTCACTAATGAAAACACATGCTCATTGCAGGCAGGAGCAGTCAAGGACTACATCAAAATGATGCTTGACAATGACAAACTGAAGTTCCTTGTCTTTGCCCATCACCTGAGCATGCTGCAAGCCTGCACGGAGGCAGTGATAGAGAGCAAGGTAAAGCCTTAACAAATGTGCACACAAATTCACCTTCACGAACACAAGTGGCTGTCAGCTGTGCTTGAATTCAGCAGAACTGCACACAAGTGCAGGAATGGAAGGATTTAGTGTGTATATGGATCAGTGCCACTGCATTAAAAGGGATCATGTGGTTCTGAAGAACTGCTTTGTGTTTAAGGAGGATGTAAACACATTTGTATCTGGTCTGACTTTATTATTATTATTATTATTAAATCAATGTTGTAGGCAATTGTTTTCCAAATTTTTCTACCAGTATGCTTCTGTCTAATTATGAGGGGTTTTAACTGTAGGCTACCTTCTCACCTGAATGTTTAATTCAAAGCAGTAAAAAAAATTTGCAAACAGCTTTCACTTTATTTTGATCAAGGACTCTTAACTATTGCTAGGGAATGGTGGTCAGCTGCTGTTTTGTATTTTTCTTCTTTTTAATTGTTTGGAATTTTAAAAAATGGTGTGTCAGGGTAATTCCAGAATCTTCTGTGTGATATTCCATTTTAAGACCCCATGTTCATTCTATCTTCTACTTTTGCAAACAGGGAATACAAAGTCTACACTTCTCTAGATAGAGACTTAATTTTAAATCAAAGGGCAAAATAGTGCCGATGTATCCTGATCCTCATGACAGGAGTAGAACAGTTCTTTTCCAACTTTTTCCAGGGGACAGGAAGGGATTGGGTCTGAAAACAGACACTGATGATGCCATTTAGCCTCTGTTCTGATGTTACAGGCTCGCTACATCCGAATAGATGGGAGCGTTCCCTCTGCAGAGAGGATTCACCTCGTCAATCAGTTTCAAAAGGACCCCGAAACCCGGGTTGCTATTTTGAGTATTCAGGCAGCTGGTCAGGTAGGGCAAAACAGAAAATCTGTGAACTAGTACACTTGGTGAATAGCAGTCTTTGATGACTGAAGTGGTTTACTGAAGGCAATTTATCTTTGTGCAATTTGTCCTTTGTAGACCCTGTGTTCGTTTCTTTGCACTAATCATGTTAACTGTTCTAAGCCTCTATTGAATTTACTTGAGCTAAATTATGATAAGCAGCAGTATCTCATTCTTGAATAATTAGAAAAACTCAATTTCTCTAAAAGCACTAGATTAATAAGAAGTAGATGTTATTCCATAATGAAAAGCAATGTGCAGTCTTTGTACAATATTCAAGTATTTTTTGAATCTGAGGCCCAAGGAAGAATCAGTAAAATAAACCCATCTTCTGTTGAAGACCACCTCAACCACCCTCTTATTTCCATATTAAAATATCCTGTACAACCTTCAGCTTGTTAAGGCTAAAGATAATCAGATAATCAGTTTTTGTGTGTAGTATCTTTTTTCCAAAGAATGCATCTATATATTCTGCTTAGGGTTTAACATTCACTGCTGCCACTCACGTTGTGTTTGCTGAGTTATACTGGGATCCAGGCCACATCCAGCAAGCAGAAGACAGAGCACACCGCATTGGGCAGTGCAGCTCTGTGAACATTCACTTCCTGATTGCCAGAGGAACCATGGACACCCTCATGTGGGCAATGCTGAACCGCAAGGTGCGCGTGGAGGGGCCAGGGGGTCAGGGCTCGCTGTGGCTGGGGTTGCACTCAGTGCCACAAAAGTCTTGTTTATCTGGAACACTCTTGAAGAGAAATTGGTACACCTGCAATTGCTGATGATCAAAAGGTCCACGTTTGTTCTGATGTAGTTTTTTCCTAGCTTTTTGCTCTTCACTCAAAATGCAAAAATAATGAGTCTTTGTCAAAGGGAACGGGATGATTCATGTCCACAGGAGATGGTTGTTTTATCTTCTAGCTCTTTATTACTGTTGTTGTTCAGTTTACAATTTTAAGACATTCAGGCACAGCTCGAATTTGTTGTGGATTGTTTTTTTTTAATAGAATCAATGTTGTGCCTAAACTAAGCTTCCTTTCTGAGTGGCAGAGGCATACTCAGATAATTCTTTTTCAGTAGATCCAAGGTTAAACTAATCTTTTCTTCTGTTGTCATTTTCCACAAGTATCACCCAGTTGTTGTTAGCAGTTGGAGAATCATAGAATGGTTTAAGTAAGAAGGGTCCTTAAAGCTCATCCTGCCTGGTGCATTATGAGTCTCCTTAAACATGGGAGAGATGGGGCTCAGTAATTCAACAACAATTTATAAGTTCTGTCACAATATAATTCTGCCTGTTCTTGCCTCCACATGCCAAGCAAAACATGTTAAGGCTGTTAGAGATATATACATTGTATTTATTCTCCTTACACTTCAATAAATACTGATATTTTGTGTATAGCTTCACTGTTGTAATACGCAAAACGCAGCACCTCTGTTGTCTTCCTGCAGGCCAAAGTCACAGGCAGCACCTTGAATGGCAAGAAAGAGAAAATGCAGGCTGAAGAATGTGATAAGGACAAATGGGATTTTTTGAATTTTGCTGAGACCTGGACCCCAAATGAAAGTCTAGATGATCCCCAAAATGGACTTTTATTTACACATGTAAGACTTGAAACTTTGTTTTTTTTCTGTTTCCTTTAAATTAAAAAAAATTGTAGTAGTTCAGCTTTCTGTGCGCTTCAGATATTACTAATGGAGAAACACCAAAAAAGTAGGAAAAAGTAATGTAAATTCCATTTTAAAACTTAGGTGAAGTTGGGAAGAGTGCTGTGTGGGGAATAAATGTCATCTGCATCTTCTGATGGGTCCTTATGCTATGTTTAGGTGACTGAGCCACCCTCAGTCAGATAAGATCAAGTAATTTCTGTTCAAATGATATCTTTGTTGATTGTGCTTAATTAATTGGGCTAATATTTAAAACAGTGTTTAAAAGCCGTTCCTTGAAATGGGCATCTTCAGAAAAGGCACACAGCTTGCCACTTCTGTGTATCTGTTTTCTGGTAGTGCCATTTCAGAATTGTCAGGAGAATACTGAAAATACCTTTCTGAAATCAGGAGAGGAATGTTGAATTGATTTTTCTGCCCACTGTTTGTTCTTGAAGTTATTTTTGTTAAAGGTATCTTTTGTTTAACAATTTCTGATGCAGTCATAAGTGGGTTTTAGAGGTCTTTTCCAAGCTAAATGATTCTATGATTCTGTATTCTTTTCCTCTTCCCTAGTTTGAAAAGGACAGGCAGCATGACATACGTTCCTTCTTTTCCCCCAAATCCTCCACAGAGAAGAAACGCAAAAGATCTTCTGGTGATGAATTGTTACATAAGGATTCAGAATCTTCTGCAGTCACTAAAGAAGAGGATGCAGAGAAGAGTGATGAAAACCTGGATTCCACAAGGATAAGTGAGGTGGAGACAATTTCTGATGAAGATACTTGTGAACATGAAGCCAAAAGAGCAAAGAGCCTAAGTGGATCAACCCCAGTCAGCTCCAGTAATAAAAAGAAAACATCTTGGACTGGAAAAAAGCCTTCCTTGTTTTCAGAGAAAAGCAGTGAACTCCGTACTTGTGGCTTAAATATTTCAAATGAAAGTACAACTTTAAATGAAGTTTGGCACTGCAGTGCTTGCACTTACACTAACAATGCTCTGCTGCCTTACTGTGAGATGTGCCACTGCCCCCAGAGCAGGGCTGGTGAGTAAGGGGTGCTGCAGAGGGAAAGCTGCATTTTTCATTTCAGCTGTGATCAGGTTCAAAAAATACAATTTTTTTGAGCCTATGACTACACAGAAGTCCAGGAAGATATGAAGAATTGTGTCTTTACATGAACAAATGCCCCTCAAATGATCCTCCTTAGTTTTGCTTTCCCAAAGGATCTTTTACATGAGTCTAACTTCAGAGTGAAAAATGCCCATAAAATGTTAAGATATAAATTCCATAAGGAAGAATATATCCTCTGTTTTCTTTGCAGAAAATGTCCCTCTCATCTTCCTGGAGGTTTTTGGTTATTCTGAATACAATTAAACAGCAAAACTTTTCTTTACCTTTCAAAACTGAGCAGTGTGTTGGGGTTATTAACTCGAGCATTGTGTATTTATGAGAGACATTATCTGGAAAATACGGCTTTCCTTTCTTCATCAGCTCACAGTAGATTTCTTTTGCTAAATTTATTTAAGCTATCTGGAAAATTAATGAAACATTTTTATAAATATATGCCCATATTGTCAATTCAGTTGGAAAGCCATGGGTAAGGTTCTTTTTACTTCCTTTTTTATTTATTTAAATCTCTGGGCTTGTTCCAGTAAGGACAACTTCTGAGTTTCACAGCTATAAATCAATGCCTGGAAAACTACTTTGTGTGTTTATGGTGTACAATAACTGTATAGAATATAGAATTGCTAACTGCATTGTTTATTACATACATACATAGACATTATTCTGGGTGCACAGGATTACATAAATTAAAAGCTTTGTTCCATGTGTTTGTTCTACTATTAAAGTCAGCTCTTAATTCCTAAGTGGTTGCACCATAATAATATTAGAGAATGCAGTGCCATTTCTTTGTATTTCAGTGATGTGTTCCTGTCTCAGATGTGTTATAAGGTACACACTGCCAGGTAACACAAATCATTGCTGGGCTTGTTTCTTTGTCTTCAGCTGAGAGAAATGGTGAAGCTCCCAGGAGCCAGACTGAGGAAGGAGTGTCCCAGGAGCCCAGGAGAGATGGAGAGAGAACAGAGAGCAGTGCTGAAGGCCAGAGAGAAAATTTGGGGGAACTAAGGGCTCAGCAGTCTCTCAAAATCCGAGAACAAGAAACTGTTGACACAGAAAAGGAAGAAAGTGAAAAAGAATGTGGAGAAGGTAAAGTGGGACTCTGAAAGAACAATTCTATCCCACTGTATTGAAAACTGGAACTGAATTAAATGCCTCTGGCGTGAAAAATGGCTTTTAAATAAAAACTTACACCTCTGAAACACAGAAGTACAAACACCAGCATGGGACCTCCTCATTTGGCCTGGGCCATTTGTTGAATTTTGATGCTTGGTAAGCAGAGCCTTTCCACACCACTCCTGGAGCAAACCAGGGCTGACTGACTTCAGGACTGTGCCAAACCAGCAGCTAGGAGGGTGGATGGTTTTACTGGAACTCAGGACAGACACAGGCAAAACAGATGATGGGTCATGCAGGAGAAACCAAAAGACAAAACACAGAAATACCTTAATAGTTTACTGCTTGAGCTCTGCACCTTATGTTGTTCTGGAATTATATACATATTTAAATGTTTAATGTCAGAGTAGAATGAATGAATTAAAATCTTTAATGCCAACATTTTTTCTATTGTAGATAAATCAGACACATTCCTAATATATGATGGGCTTATGTTTTGTGCAAGCAGGAATACTGATAGAATCCACCTCTATACAAAGGTAAACCTGAAATATGCATGGTTATTGTCCTTTTAAAATTGCAAAGGAAAATGTTGCCCTATGAAATGTTTCTGTATGTTCTCCTTTGTTATGTTTGATGTAAAAGCATTAATATTTTTGTGTTTTAACTGAAATGTATAAAAATTAGGTTTATCATTCTAATCTTACCTTTTTCTCAATGGAATTAAGTAATAATTCAGTAGATACATAACTTCCAACACTACTCTTGGCTTACAAAATTGGGTTAATGCATTTAATCATCTGTTAGAAATGCCAGTGACAGTTGCTTGAAATTCCTTTTTTAATTCAATAGTGTCTTATCACAAAATAATTGGAATAGAATAACATTCAAAATTCAAATAAAAAATTACAGTAATTCCCTACACACTAAGTAAATAAAATATTGCCACCACATTTTCAGAAAGCTCAACATTGATGCTGTGTTTAAGTCAGTAACTTCCTGAATAAAGCACTTTATCATTAACCTGCAGTGGTGATTGGGTACAGAAACCAGCTGCTGGGAATTTTCCAGGTCATTATTCAAGGGGAGGCCAGGACTTGCCAATTTCTTCTTTCAAGTGATAGGAGAGTTCATTGGGAAGATTTCTTCAAATTACTGAGTGAATCAGTGTATTCAGGTACCACTAAAGCAGCACAGATAACTGAGGGCAAATCTTTGGAACAATTGAGGACATTTCTATGAGGCTGATGCAGCTGGGAAAAGTCAAAAAGAATTAAAAAGTCCTCTTGTATCTGAAAATTTGTTAAATGTACTTACAGTGTATGCTGCTGCCTAGCTTCATGTTTTATTCAGATGAATATACATTTTGGGTGGGTTTTGGGGAATTGTTTGGTTTGGGTTTTGCTGGGATTAGAGATTAATTGTGCCAGATACTGCACAAAATCTGCAGAATGGTGAGACACCAGGGAATTCTGCTTTGATTCCTTCTCTTGAGTGCTTGTGAATCATCATTAAGTTCCTTGGCCAGATGTACCCATTGGGACAACTTATTCCTTTAAAACTTAAGTGGAGAACTTTTTCAAACATTCAAAAGAAGTATGATAAACAGAGTTCAAAAATTCTTATTTTAAATTGCAATGTAGTGACATTCTCCTATCTCAAATCATTCATTTCCCTTAGAATTCAGTCAAGAGAATTGTAATTTCAGTTTAATATAAGGCACTTTGTGTGTCTGAACTATTTGCAAAGAAGAAAATCAGATCTATTAAAAGTTAAAATGTTTGTCCTTGTTACTTTTAGGTAGATTAATATGAATCATCTTTCTTGCATTTTTGCAGTTATCTCTGTGCCTTATTGTTAATTCTGGAAAAATTTGACCTTGAGGAACTAAATTTAGTAGGAAGGGAGGAGAATTCACTTGAAACAGATTACTTTTTCTACATTGCATCTGTAAACAAAACTGTTTGCTTGTCTAGGATGGTGAACCACTGAATCATAACTTCATTCCATTGGACATACAGCTGGATAACTGGGAAGATTTACCAGAGACTTTCCAGAATAAAAAAAATCGTGCATTGGTAAGAACAAGTTCTAGTGGCACAGCAATATAATATTTAATGCAGAAAAAGATGACTTATTTTTAAAAAAATAAATGCAGATTACTTCCAGGCCTTGGGATATAAGCACAGTTTCATCAAAGCAATCTTACAGATGTTGTAAATATTAATTCTGCAGTCTGTTACTTTGGCAAATTATTGTGCCTCCTCCTGTTCACACTGCAGTAGAAGAAATCAACCAGGCATCATTTCATTTCTTAGTTACAGGATTAGTTACTAATTTTCATAAGTCAACAAAATAACTTCTTAAAGGTTTTGAATTAAATGGAGCACACTCTAAATAAGAATGTTCTAGATTGTATCAGAGTTGCAGTCTACTCTCACTCTCACTTTGGTCTACTAACAGTTTTCAAAGCATTGCAGGCACAGTTCCACAGAGACATTCAGTTAATTAGGAATAAAAATCCCATTCATTCTGGGGTTTGAGAAGAACACTGCAAACACAACTACTCAAGTAAGGAGGTACAGATTTAAACTGTATGGGAAATATTATCTGCTTAACTTGAAATCTCATTTTCCAAACAGAAAACCATCATGTAGGAACAAAACTGCTTCTTTCTGTAGGTTCTTCAGCAAGGTTGGATTTTAAATTTGTAATGGGGATAGCTGACTGATTCAACCAGCTGTTGTGTGAAGCTGAAACTGGGTGGGTTGCACAGATGAGGGATGAGGGTGTGAAGAGTTACCTGAAAGCACCATCTCTGGTTCTAGGAGTTGTTTCCAGCCAATGTAGAATGCACTAATCCATGGCACTGTTTTGCTGTAATTATCTCTGTGCAAAGCCTGTCCTGCTGCTGACTGTCTGTTCTCTGCCAGATCCTGAGGTTTGTGAAAGAATGGACTCATCTAACAGCAATGAAACAGAAGATTGTTAGAAAAAGTGGTCAGATATTCTGTAGTCCCATTCATGCTGCAGAGGAGTTGTCTAAAAAGCAGTCAGTAGGCAGCAGCACAAAGAGGTATGTGGGGTTTGGTTTTGATTCCTCCTACTAAGTATTGCAGAAAGTTACATTTATTTAATGTGACCTTCAGTGGAATGATGCTGTCAGAACTGGACATGCAGTGATTGCTTGTCACAGAGTGACAGACAGAGGCAGCCAGGCATGTTGGTGAACCTGCTGGAAGTGTCTCCTTCCCTGCCCAGCTCTGTGCCCCATTCAGCAGCTGCTCTGGCTCTGCTGCAGTGCATGTTTCAACATCTGGAACTTGCTGGGTGTTTTTAAAGGAAAACCCCTGACCTCAGGGCCACAACAGAAAAGAAAGGTCAAAACATTTTGTTGCTTTCCCCACCTGGAAGCAGAATTAAATCATTAGTTGCCATCAGTGAGATAATGTTTTATTCATAATTCACAGCCAACTCTAACTTTCCAGTTCTTGTTTTTTCTTCAAGCAGTTCTGTTCTCTGTGGATAACATTTCTCAAAATTGTGACTCTCTTTGCTGAGTGTCACTGAAAAGGGCTGCTGTTTGATCCTTTGATTCCCTTTCTTTCCTTTTTCTGATGTGATCTTCCTTGACAGACATTTGTAGCCTCAGTGCTGTCATTGCTCTGCACAGAACATGTCATGCAAACCATCTAAAACCTTCTTACTCCCTTATTCCTGACTGTTAAATTCCTCAAGGTGACTATTCTGGCTGTAGGTAAGAATTAAGTAAAGAAATAGTTTGCAATTCCAGTAATATAAGAAGCAGAAGATAATAAGGATTTGTTAACCTCTTGCCTGATAGTGTCCTTCCATAAAGTGTAAGAAAAATCCGTGAATGGTGTTAGAAAACCTACCAGCCTTGTATGGTGGGGCTGTAGGGTTTGGCAGATATTCAGTATGTCCTCAGAAGTTGTCTTAATAGTGGTTTCTGTGAAGCAATTTTAAGTTTTTAACTAAGAGCAGTTGTGTTTTACAGGGTTTCACATGAAAATAAACATAACAAACAGAGCAAGGAGTCCTCCAGAGCTTGTAAAGCTTCCTGGATTATCCAGGGTCAGAGATTTCACCTAACCGAAACAAAATGCCTTTCAGGTTTCTCTGTCAAGCAGTATCAAATTGCAGTAATTTTTTAATTGTTATACACAAATCAAGTTACCTGTGCACTGGTTAGAATTCACTTTTAGAAAACGATATTTAATATGGAAGTATATGAAGCGTGTTTTCCCAAACTCTCTTCATTTCTCATCCAGAAAATGAGGAATATTTGAAGAGAATGTGCTGTACCAATCTTGCTGCAGCCCAGCAGCCCTCTTCGAGGGAGATTGCACCCTTTGCTGACAGGATTTGTCACTCTCTCAGGTATGTGACCAGGGAGGATGTGGCAGCAGCCTCGCTCTCCAAGGCCAGCCGCAGCGGGGGCAGTGTTCGCCTCATCTCCAAAGAAATGGGGGCTTCTCTGGACAAAAGTGCTTCTCCTGAACCATCCACAAAGTAGGTTTATTAATGCATTAGGATGATTAAGTTCTTTTGCCACATTTGTTTTAATGGTAGTAAAATCATTTGCTATAATTGTCTGCTTTGCTGAAGTAAAGTAGTTAGATAAGAAACTTGCTGTAGTGCTAATGAGCTCTGTTTTATTCTTCTAACAATCTAGACCTCATCTGTTGTCTGCTGACAGAGCTGCTAATTAACTGAGTCTGACTAAAACAAAACAAGAGAATAGTTATGTGATTCAGTTAGAGAAAAGAATGTTAGCTCAGACCTCCTGTGAGGTTCACATCAAATTGGGGACACAGAAATTGCTCCTGTTTTTCCTCAGAATTTATAAAAAAATGGGAGCAACAAAGTTAAAATTCCAAACAGGAATTGCCCTTTTAAAAACTTTCTTAAACAAGCACCGTGTATCCTACTTTGTTTTAAGCAGGAAATTGTTAGGCAGCCATCCAGATTGTAGAGAAATTGGGATCTTTCCTTTGACTTCAATACTTCTGTTAAAGAGGGGTCTGAAACTTTTACTTTTGTAGGTGTACATGCCTGATAAAAATCACCATGTTTTTATAAATACAGCATTATATCAGCTAATAATTTAGTGTAGCAAGATGTGCAGAAGAAAAATCTGCCTTGTTATGTTGACAATTCATATTTAATTTATAATTATATTTAGTTCAAATGGAAATGTAAACCAAGTAAAGGATTTGCACTATGCAGTATCAATCTGAGCAAGGTATTATTTCAGCCGAAATGATTTTTCAGAACACAAAATCTATCTGATTGAAATACACAGTGCATAAAACCCCCATGACCTGGGCTGCTGAATACATTTATCCAGAGCTGTACTTTGTTCTCTGCCATCAGATTGCTTTCAGAAACTGGAAATGATCCCTCAGCCCTTCCTCCAGAGCAGACTGATGCCAGAGGCTTCTCCCTGTCCAAAGGGTATCTGCAGGCTGTGGACAGCCAGGGGACCCCTCTGTGTCTGAGCTGCCAGCAGCCCACAGCTCAGCCCCTGCCCGGCGGCGCAGCCCGCGCCTGGGACACGCGCTTCTGCTGCCACGCCTGCCAGGAGGACTTCTCCATCCGCTCCAGCCAGAGCTACCTCCGCTCCAAGGTGTTCCAGATCGAGCATGGCGTGTGCCAGTGCTGCCAGCACAACGCCCAGGAGCTTTATCTCAGCGTCAGGGATGCGCCCAGGAGCCAAAGGAAGCAGCTTCTGGAGAGTTCTTGGATGTCTCACCTTCCCCTTGGGCAGGTGATGGTTCTGGGGTTGCAGCAGTAGCAGCTGGTCTGTGTATAGAGAGTTCAGAGACAGCCAAAAATATTCTTGCAGATTTAAGATAGAAAGGTGACCTAGCGCCAACAACAGAAAAAGAAAAAACAAGTCCTTAAAAATAATCAAATTAACTAAATCTCATTGCCTTCTAAGCCCTCTAAAAGGCACGGGCGTCAGAGCTCTGATTCTGTAGGCAGGTGCATGTACAGCCAGGGCTGGGTGAAAACGTGGCAGCTACTTACAGCTGTTGCTTATACAGTAACTAAAAATGCCAAGGCTGGCTTTCTTTATCTTGATGAAAACTATGGAGAGCCCCTTCCCAGAACTTCCTTGTTCCTCCAGTAGGATGTCCATGTAGTTGAGGAGTGTCTCACCCCTGCCATGTCCCTTGTGTGCTGCAGCTGAACGAGATGATCAGGAGCCCGGCGGAGGGGCAGTTCTGGCAGGTGGACCACATCCAGCCCGTGTACAGCGGAGGGGGACAGTGCTCCCTGGAGAACCTTCAGACCCTGTGCACAGCCTGCCACAGGGAGGTGAGTGCATGGAGCCAGGAATCCTGGTCCTCTTAAACAGGGAACAGCGGGGGGGAAACTGCACTCGGGCTTCTCTTCATCAGATCCTGCTCCCTCCTGCTGCAGAAACCCAGTGGTCACTGCCTCTCCTTCCCATACAGCCAAGGTGGAAAGGCACCATTGAACTATTACAATATGACAGTTTCCTCTAGATTTGGGAAAGCATTGCCTTAATAAACATTTGCATTTCATCATGCTGTCTACCTCCAAAGACAGACTGGAGTTTAACTGTGGGCTAATACTTTCTGCTGGATGTGTTTCCAAGTATCAATACTTACTGAACCAGTCTGTCTGTCTCTTTTGCAGAGAACTGCAAAACAGGCCAAGGAAAGAAGCCAGCTGAAGAGAAGGTCTTTAGCTACAAAGTATGGCTGTGATATCACCAAATTTTTGGTGAAGAAGTAAAATGTACAATACGTTCAGGTAAATTACAACTGTCAAACCAGTATTGTGTTTTCCTCTTGCACTGATTGAACAGAAATTGCTGTATCATGCAGAGAGAAGAAAAAAGGAATTAAACCAAAAAAATCATCTGTAACAGCCCAAATACTTGATCATCATGGTTTTTTATGGCTCTGAATTTTTGTGTGTAACTTTAATGCTATTTTGAAGCATTATGGTTTCCTCTTGCAGGGTAGTTAGGGCTGTGAGCATTTAAGGAAGTTCTGTTGAAAATGCTGGTGGTATTACAGGGTTCAGTTGTACTGGGAACTTAATGGACCTATAAGATGTCTTAATTTGAATTTTTTTTGTTGTTTACATACCAAAACCACAGAATAAAATACAGCAATTATGACAAAAACCAGAAGTGATTTGAATCCTCTATTGCTGCTCACCCACAGAAGGCTGACTCTTAGCATGGGCCTGACTTACAGGACTTTGGCATTTTGAATTGATGTCAGTTGAATTCTGGTTTTACTTAAACCAGCTTGTATTGAAATATTACTCAGGATAGGAAACATGAAATATTAGCAATTATCTCATCAAAGGTCGTTTCTGGGAAATGCTACAGTCAAACTCTCCTTAATGAGACTGCAGAGATGTTGGTAATTTTGGACTGCTTACTTGGCTTGCTTTACAGTTACTTTAAATAAATACAGTTCTTTTTCCTGGTAATTTTTTTAATGCCGTCTTTCTTCACTCCTTGAACACTGAGTTGTAAGCTCATAAAGCAGAGCTGTGCACAACACATCATCTGACAGTGCAGGGCTGTAATTTCAACAACAGCTACTTAAAATAAGCTGGGTTATCCTTCTGAGAAAAATCCTTTGTAAAAAATCCTAACTCTTGAACAGAAAAAAGACTGTTTAAGAGAAGGTAGTGGCAGTAGTGCACCATTTGCTAGTCAAACTAACAGGCCTTTAGCTGTGTTAATGGTGTTTGTGGTGCCTGAGTATGATACAGGAATCACCTCTGCAGCAGTTTAAATGACCAGGTAGGAATAGCCTGGTAATGAAGTATGAGAGAGACTTTTGAGTTTCTACAGCCTTTATGAGAGGCCTCACTGCAGTGTAATATTTCATTAGAGAGGAGGAGACCTGGAGTATTGGGGAAGAAGCTTAACCTAAATTTTTATCAGTGAATCAGGAATTGCCTGGTGTAATTCATTTTAGAGCAGCCACACAGACAAACAGCAGCTACAGGTCTCTATCATACTTACCCCGATGTCTGAGGAAGTACACAAATAGCCTGGAGAACAAGGCCTGTGACAAGATTTTACCTTGATAACTTTTCTTCATCCTAAAAAATGTATTTCAACTTCATAGAACTCTATGTGAGGAAAAGACTTTGATCCCTGTTCCCTCAAAGAAGTTTTAGGATAACATCCGGGATCCTGCTCCTAACAGCAGAACTCAACTCTGTGAACTCAGTGTAGTCTCTACTTCCTGGATCAGAGCGTGCAAGGAGGGCATGGAAAAGCATGGGAATACTGAGAGCCAATTGTATGTTCATATTTATTGAGTAATGTCCACAATACTGTAGCTGTTTGTACATTTGTAAAGTAACGCTGATCCTCTGCTGATTCTCACTCAAACAGATGAAGGTCACTGTAAAGCAACACTGGCACATGTGGGGTGAGGGAACAGAGGTGACAGAGCTATCCCTCCTGTCCCATCCATGACAGGGAGTGCAGACAAACAGCCTCGGTAAACACCGACGACTTGCTCACAGTGAAACACCTCGGGGGTGTCATTCCATCCAGCTTTGGCACACAGGGAAGGATACAAAGTATGCCAGCCCCTCAGTGATCCACTGCAGGCTGTCTGTCAGACTCACTGTCCACTTAGTTCTGTCTGGGAGAAGTGACGAGATCTGGACAAGCAGGAGACTTTAGCACAAACTAGAGAATGAACTGTACACTTTAAATAAAAACAAGGATATTTCAGAAGCACTTGAAACAGTGATTAACCAAAAAATACAGGGCTCTGTGATTATAATTAGTAATAAATATACATTACTTAATGTTTATATATATATATATCAATTTAAGTAGACTAACGTCATTTGATAAAGTCTGATCGTGAAGTGTAAAGCAGCACATTCTGCATGAATTTCAACATGAATAGTTGCACACAGCCCCTTCAGGTCCGTAATTAAGCTAATGCAAGGAAAGGAAAATATGCTCCCTTTGGCCAGAGAGTTTGAAACCCCTCCTGAAGCCATTCCAAACCTCGGAGAGGAGTTGCTCCAGCCCCGTCCTTGGGAAGCAGCGCTCCGGCTGCAGCGCTCGCCAGTCGCTGTGCAGCGCTCGCTGCGCGCAGCACTGAGTCCTGCGCTCGGGCCGGCTCAGAAGAAGGTGGTGTCGGCCGAGAAGGCCCCCGCCAGCCGGAAATCCTCGCGGGTCAGCACGCTGTACATGCGCTGCGGCAGCGCCTTGGAGTAGGGGGCGGGCCGGGGCACCGAGGTGCGCAGGATCACCTCCCGGCCCGTGGGAGGGGGGAACTCGGACTGCAGCCCCTGCCTGCGCTCCTCCTGCGAGCCCGAGCGCCGCAGCTCCTCCTCCAGCGGCGGCACGGCAGGGACCTGCGATAGAGCACAGCGACAGTGACAGGCCAGGCTGCTCCCCAACACTGGGATTCAGAAAGTTCTTCTCGGAGGAGGATTAGAAATGGGGAACACATCAAGAGGCTTTATGTGTACACAGAGCAAAGCACTAATGGGATGCTAGGAAATAAAGCAAACTTAACCAGATGGAAGAACCCTCGTGTGGATGGTGAAGCTCTGCCTGGCTGAAGTTCTGATGTCTGGCAGTGTGAAGTAAGGGTTGTGCCAGGATGAAGTGGCCCCTTCTCAGGCAGGGTGCTCTCCTCAGCTCCCTGCAGCTACAAGAAGCCAAGACAGTCTCCACTTCAAAATCATCAGTGCCTCTACTGCAGTCCTGACAGTCACCTGCCTTTCAGACTCCAGTACTACTGCAGGATGGGCTTTTCATGGCCAGAGAGCCGTGCTGAACTCACTCTGCAAAGTGAGTGAGACGCTGCACAATCCCAACAGCTGCTCATTGCCTCAGAGCCAGGCAGCAGCAACACTGATGCCTGGATACTGGAAGAAGGACTGGCATGCACAACAAACATTTCCTAATTACATATATCTATGGATACACACCAATACCCTAACAGAGTCCTTCCTAATTCAAGCATGTACAACTCCACACAGGCACCATCACTGAGGTGTGGCAGAAGCCACTGGCTGCCCCTGATGGTCCCTGGCTGCTGCCCCTCTGCTCCCAGCCCTCTCCCAGCAGCTGGGGGACCTGGCCCTGCTTGCTGTGCAGGCTGTGCCACAGAGCCCACTAGGGGCAAGTGCCACCTGTTCCCACAAGAACAGCTGGAGGAAACCAACAGAGAGGATCTTCCCTGTGCTACAGTTTGCACAGTTACCCTGCTTCTTTCAAATATCTATGTCCAAAAAGTTCCATAGCTTCAGGAAGCACTAGTGTTGGGAATGCATCATCCAGCTAATGGTTCATCACCACCTTCCCCCAAAACATCAACAAACATGGTGATGGCAACAAAGAATATAAAGGCACAGCCACATATTTCAGCATCAGAAAATATCAATACTCACTTGAAGAAACGTTTTTTGTTTGGTTGGGTTTTTTCATTTTGAGAGGCTTTTTTAGTTTTTTTTTTAATTAAACATTTCTCTTTCTTTTTACTATGCATTAGGCTCTAAAAATAAAGTGTGAATGCAGAAAAACCATTCTGGAAACACAAAGTTACTTTATGCTCAATATGGGAACACCAGTACAAACTAAATCTGGCTCTGCTGCACTGTATCTACCAGAAGGTTCAGCTCTATGCAGAGAAGATGGAAAGGGAAAGGAGGGACAAAGTCGGTTACCTCATCAGAAGATTCAGTCAGCTTGGAAAGGGATGAGAAAAGAACCAGTGATGAAAGACAGAAACAAAGGCAAGTCAGAGGTGACTTACAAGAGGTTAGGAGGAGACTGTAGGTTTAAGAGACATCATGCACTCCAAGAACATGCAGTGGCTATCAGAATTTTCCTGAGAAAACTCAAGAACAGAACACATTATACACAGCTCAGAAAGGAGTCCAGGTTCAAAAGGTAATGAACAAGGAACTCATTTTACTGCTATTTACCAAACAGCTCTCTACTGAAGTACCTCATGGCAGGTTAATCACAAAGTGGGGTTTGTAGCAAGTTGGTTCCTGTCCTACTAAGAAACCTTAATTAACACTGACCAGCTGCTAGTAGGAAATACCTGTAACCCTGCTTTAGTTAGTGATGTTTCAAAACAAAACCCTAGAAATTTGCACACATCCTCTAGGGTAAAAACTTACTCAGATTTGAAAATACATTGCCTCTCTTAAAGAGGCAAGTGCATATGTGTGCATCACTTTCAGGGCACAGTCTTGAGCTTTAAAGGGGAATCTGTAAGGGTGGCTGCTTGGCAGACTCAGATTTGCAAACACATTCTCCCTGGAGACTGGAAGAATAAAAGAAATGTCCTGATTTTCATTCCTCAGAATAACCATGGTCTGTTTTCAGAATGGTCCTTTTTATACTTTTTATGCTAAATTGCAAAATACAGATTACAAAAGCATTGATCCATTTGAAGTGTTTAACACCCAACATTTTTGGTGTTATCATTTTTCCAGCAATTATTTCCAAATGGGATTTCAAGGCTGCTACCTTGTTACCACTGTAGTTAAATTTCAGTTAGAAAATCTGATGTCACAAACAGGTGTAATTCTGATAGTAACTGAAGGCTTACTGCAGTCCATGAGGTCTGGAAATCAATACTTGCAGGCTAATTATTCCAAAGACTGCTTAAGAGAAAAAGGCAACATTTTTATCAATATCAGCAAGGGAAGGGTCTCCAGAAAACAGATGCAATGCTGGCAATAGGTAAAGTGAATGCAGAAACTGAAAAAGAACTGAAATTTCCTCAGCATACTGGTTTCCACAGAAGAAATCTCAAGTATTCCAAGCATAAGCCTCAGTTTAAGAAGTTACTCCCCCTAATATATATAATATTATGACCTGTTTCTCTACATTTCTCTGTGAAACAATCAACACTTGACCTTGCTGTGAAAAGGCAGAATTTTGTCTTGCTTTAACAGCATACTGATGTTACTGATATGATCTGCAGTACATAAAGCATTACAGACACTTCTATCTACTCAGCTGCCTTCAACTGTTTAACATCCCAGCTCACTCACTCTTCTTTGGTCTTGCAAGGTTCTGTTACTGCCAAAATCAAGTTGAACATCACAGAAAACATCTCAAGGACATTTATGACAATACATGCAGATATGCAGACAAAATACACTGGTGCATATGGTAACTCATTGCCTCATTCAGGTTAAATCACAAGTGTCTGCAGCGTGACCCAGAGCTCTGTCTTACCCTCTGAGTATTCACAAACAGTTTGTGAATGATGCTGCCAGCAGGTCCTCTTCCTGCACCAAGAACTGACACTTCTGGCTGCTCCAGGAGACTGTTCACAAATCTGATGGAACAAGTGATTGAAAAGGAAAAGGGAATTGTTAATCCTTGGCCAGGTCCAGTGTGCTGATCTAAATGAGCTGCCTCCTGTGCCAAGGCCTTCACCAAGCATCATTTGCTCAGGGTGAGAACTGGCAGATTCTCTTGGTTTTCTATTCTAAAAGTTTAAAGAAAAAATTCTCCCCTCAGTCACCTAAGAATGAAACCCAGGCTCCTAAATCAGATGTATAAAATCAACAGGAAAGCCTCCAAGGTGTTGGCCATGCAGAAGTACTCACAATGTGACAATTTTCTTTAGCACACAGACATTGCTTGGGTCAGACACCACATCTCTGAACTCCCAACATGTACTGCACAAATGTCATCTCTCCCTCCCAGCACAGCAGCAAGAAGTTAACTTGAGTTTTATAACATATTAGTCATCTTGAGCAGCAAGTAAATAATCTGACAGCAGGTAGTGATGCAAGGGAACATTCCCTGTCACTTCCATTCAGAGCTGCTCAGTGATGTTTCACATCAGCAAGACAAGAATAAGAAAACTGTGGAAGGGGCTATTCCATTGCATAATATTTATAAAAAATACTAAATTTCTCATTCTAATTTTACTGCTCTTGTAACAGAGTTCATCAAATATACCTTTTATATTAGAAAAAAAAAAGTAGTCCCCAGTACTGTCAAGATAAAACCAAATTCTATTAAAAACCCTGGATCAAATGTCTCCAAAGAGATGCTTAATTGGAGGAGCACTGAGGGTATCCACACACATCATGTCTAGATATTCTAGAGACAAGAATACCCAAATATGATTCCTAAGTATTTCTTTATTGTCACCATTGTCCTAAGTTTTGAAAGTACAAACAAGGGCATCAGAAGAAAAACAAAACAACACAGTGAAAAATAAAAATTTTAAAAAACCCCAGTCACCTTTGTAGATCTTCTTTTTCCTCTTCATTTTCACATTTCTCTACCCCAAATTTTGCTTTGAGAGACCTTGCCCTGGCAATGATGGCTTCCACACTCATAATCTGAGCGATGATTTCCTGCAAGAGTTTAATAAAAGAGTACATTAAAAAGATGTTCTTTTCACATTGCCATGAGCAGTGCAAATGTCTATCAGGTTTTCAGCCCCAGCCACTACAAAAGCCTTACTTCCAACTTCTTGTCCTCTGGACTGGGAAAACGTAACACTTTACTGGAATGGGATATTATCTGCTTAATAATCTTCTTAACTGAAGATATATCTTCTAGTGCTTCTATTAAAAGGAAATAAACAAAGTTGTAATTACTGACTGCATCACTGTTCCCCCTTAAATACCTTAGTAATTTATTAAACATTATTTACCTTCCTCCTTTACCTTGAGTACAGCTGCATGGATGATGCAAGGCAGGAGATGCCTTGCAAGGTCAGCTGGTTTCTGAACTGCAAGGTAATGAAGCACCTGCAACATTAGAAAATTTAATATTTTAGTGATCAAAAATACTTCCCAAAGATAAGGTTACCTAGGAAAGATGAATTCACAAGAATGGAACACCACTGTAAGACGGAACTTGAGAGGCAGTTTTACATGAGTCCTCCCAACAGGTTAAAATGAAACTAAAAATAATTGTATTAGCAAATTAAAATGTTTCTAACACATATGCAGGTAAAAATCAGGTTTATTTACTAATAATTCAAAGAAATACCCAAGTAACATTGGGTACTTTTAGGTATTTCCAACACCCTCCTGTACAGCAGCAGGAATTTCCAATCAACCCTAAGCCATGCAGGAAACAGTTCAGTAACTCCAAGGACACAGTGCAAGGACCTGCCAGTGTTTAAATGCCACAGGGGGAGGAAGGAGGGGCTGCAGGGAGCATCACAGCCCAGACTGGCACCAGCCCCAGAGCTTTCACCTTCTCAGCTTCCCTGGTGTCATCAAAAAGCCTCTTCTGCCTCCGTGCTGGGACTGGCTTTGCTGTCTCCCAGGCCTCCACCCACATGTTGCTGGGAATCTTCATCCGGGCGCTCAGCTGGCCCCTAATGACTTTATTCCCCTTCTCATCAACCACTTCCTCCTCAATGTAGTCCCGAGGTGAGTACCACCTCACAAAATCCTCCAGACAACAGCCAGGATTAGCTGCCTGCAGGGAGGAGAACACAGCAAATTTGTTCCTGAAAAATCCTATAAAAACGTGACAGCCTGGGTAGGAGGGCAATATGGTTTAGTGGGTAGAGCACAGAATAAGAGAAAACTCAGGAAATTCTTCTGTCCACAGCCAACAAACTGTACAGTAGGGCAAAGGGGATAGAGCATAAACCAAGACAATGGCAAGGGGTAAAACCCACATCAGCAGCAACAACAAAAAAAAAATCACCTTCTCATCACCCATTGTATGTACATTCATTACATTCATCAGTTATTTCAGCTCAAAATTATACTGTTAAGTCTACCTGGTAGCTGCCACATGCAATAAATAGGAATTTTCACTTAGCTTATCTCATTAAGGACTAAAAGAATCAGTGGGCTGCCTAGGTATGCTCTCAGCACTGAGTTTCCTTCTTTTAACACACCAGTGACAAAATTCACCATTTCTTCCTCTTTTATAAAGGAACTTAAAAAAAATATCTTCCCCAAACAAAAATAACTTTATTTTTCATAGATGCAGTATCACCACCACTACATCTATAGGTCCAGAACATAAAATGAATCACAGTTTTCTATTCCATATACCTCTGAGAGTGTACTTGTTCTTTCAATTATAGCTATTTTTACTTTGAGATTTTAGATTATTTGCACCATATAAATAAAACTTCTACATATATCTAATATGCCATGAGTCACTGTTAATAAACTGATTATTGTTATACTATAAATACTCTTAACTGTACAGCACATTATATCCTTTTACCATAAGCACTGCAATAATTAAAAAGATAAATATGGCTATTTCATTACAGAATCTCCAATCTTTTTAGTGTTGAGTTCCTATGATGACAGCAGTGGATGTGATCTTAGCTCCCTCTGCAGAGCTCAGACAGGAAAGGAAACACAAAACCACGCTAGTCCACTCTCAACCTGATGAGTGGCTGTTTTAATTCACAACTGATAAACTGTATGCTTGATGTGATTTTTTCCTTTCCACAGACATTGTGGATATTTACTGGGATGTTACAGCGTAGCAAACCGCATTCTCATAGATTTTGAAATGTGCCAAGAGTTTTCCCAATAGGTTTTTGTTCTCAGCTGGAAACTGTTTTGTGGAGAACAAAAATTTAAGAAACCTTTGGAACTGTCCACCAGAAGCAAGAGGGCCAGTTTAATTAAGAAGAAAACAATCTAATTTCACAGAAGTGTCCAAGCAGTGCTACCTTGAAGGACTCCATGTCTGAGAGCAGGCAGGCGCTCTGCATGCGCGCCCGCAGGTGAGCACCCTCTGCCGATGTCCCCAGCTTCGCCAGCACCTCCGACTGCTCCTCCAGCAGGTCTTCAGTCATGGGGGCTGGTTCCTGGGACAGGAAAACAAACACAGGGTTACACACAGGGTTACACACAGGGTTACACACAGTCTCTCCTGGACCCAGCCTGGAGCAAGGGAGGAGAAGCAGGAAGCTCCCTCTCACTGCAAGTTCATTTTGTTCCATTTGTACTCAAAGGAAATTATCACAGCTTTCTACTGCTTAAACAGTTCAGCCTCAAGCTATGCATCTGAAGAGGAAACTAACAAAGAAACTAAACAGAAAATAACCTGGGAACAAGGTAACAATATAAGGATATATTCCTAAAATGCCACAATCTAAAAGAAATCCAGGAAGTGCTTGACTGGTACAATTTTGCTGAGATGCATGAAAAATCTAACCAAAGCAATGCAGAATTTTTGCTGTTGATACTGTCAGCACATAATTAATTGAGAAAATTTTGCCTGATTACTCTCTGCTCATGTGTTTTACCCAAGCAAAGCAACATTAAGTAAAAATAATTTCTCTCAGGAGAATGAAAACCACTGTATTCTTCATGCATGGCTTATTTCAAACTACTTTCTGTGGCAGCACCACTTCCTATTTCATCCCTGGTCACTCTACAGGAAAGCCTGTTGATGTCAGGTAACATTTCTAGTTGTTTGATGATAACTTGCTTTAGAGAAAAACTTAATGACTATGGCCTTTTAGATGTGAGCTGAGAAATTATAAAAAAACCAAATACAGCAGCAAAACTGATCCAGTAGTGTGCAAAGTCAGGCAGAAATCCCAGTGGTGGAAGGACCACAACAGCTCCTATTTTATAGGAAAGAAAGTAAGGAGGGGATAAAAGATGCCTCAAGAACTGGAAATAAAAAGAACCCCAAATTTAAGGTAAGCAAGGAAGTTTAATTCTTGTTTAAAAATATTTCATATTAATACCAATATGAAATTTGGTACAGACACTCACTCTCAAATAAAATAAAGTGTGTGAGATTAACACCCTAATTAAATTTCAAAGATTAAAAACAAGGTCTTGGGTCAAAAACACTCAGCAATTTGAACAACAGACAAGGCTGTAACCTGTAAACTATCTGCAGTCTCCCAATGCCAGCTATGAGCCATGGTCTGTGTATTCTATTGCACATCTGGCTCAGCTCCTGCTCCCTCACCTGTGTTATTGGGACATAGAGAGGCTCTCCTGGATGAAGCAGCATCAGTTTTCCATGTGGATGCAAACGACCTTCTGGTTTTAAGTTTACAGGTTCTTTTGCTCCTTTCTTGCCATTTTCCTGTCCATTTCCTTTAAGATCTTCTGTGTCACTGAGACATTCAAAAAATTCCTCTTCACTGTCACTCCACGATTCCCAAGACTTGCCAAATTCTTTTTCCTTGTCAGGGTTATCTCCAGAGTGGTCTCCTCCTTTGGCACCATCACCAGAAGCACCAGCAGGTGAACGATCAGACACACTCCCCCTTTTCCCCTCATCTCTTGCTTTCTTCCTTTCAATGCAACAATTTAGCATCTAATTTAACAAGTTCAAGGAAC
Organism: Anthoscopus minutus; assembly: GCA_013399455.1. Taxonomy (NCBI): domain Eukaryota; kingdom Metazoa; phylum Chordata; class Aves; order Passeriformes; family Paridae; genus Anthoscopus; species Anthoscopus minutus. Next base: position 130,067 of record VWYI01046447.1, on the reverse strand, counting down.
AACAACAACAACAACAAAATGTTCAGTAATTATTTCTCTTATGGAGACAATCATACAGAAAAACTTGTAGAGTCACTGAAAAGGTCTTACAGTTCTAAAAGATAACAATTCCAAACTGAACATTCCAAAATGAACTTGTTGCTATAACAAAATTTTTCTCAAGAAATTAATTCCACACCCAAAAACCACAAGCACAGCTACATCTACAGAACCAACATTTTTAGCTAGTAATTGCTATAATTTTAACAGTTTCCTGAGGAGAAAAATCATTCTTAAATTTGGGATATTTACCTGAAGTTTCTGATGCAGTAAACAGCATCTCAGATCTGGAGAGCCATTAGCTAATCTATTAAAAGGTAGAAGTGCAACCATTAGCAATTATAAAGTTGAATCTTTCATACACATGTGGTCTTAAATCACACGTAATCTAAAACAAGGACAAATACCCACATTGAACCCACACCCACCATTCAACTACACAGTTCTTCTACTGTCTCAGTAGACAAGCCCAGAATTTAAATTACATGTATTTCCCAGAGGCCATTTCAGGAGCTCAGAGATCACTCACACTAGTGTGAAACAACCTTCATTTCCTGGTCAGTTTTCCAATTGAAATTTGAAAAGGCAACTGCTTTCAAACAGGAATTAAGCCTCTTTGACTGTACTTTTAAAACTGAAATGATACAATGGAGTCATTGCAATACATTTCAACTTCTATTTTATCTGCTAGTGTAACCATTTCAAAGTACAAATTAATGATTAAATGGCCAGTCTGTCACATTAACAAAAAAACCCAAACCCCTACCAAAACACCATAACCCTAATAGCAGGGTATGTTATTGCTCTGCCTCATCTTGAGAGAGCCCTTGGTTTGGTCTGCCCCAAGCTCTGTTGCAGAAGACAGAACCTGGAAGGGCTGAAGTACCTAAAATTTAGGCCATTGCACCAGCAGGACCTTGGAACAGCTCCCTTAGAAGAGAGGTGAAACCACACAACAATAAGTTTTTTCCACACCCTCATTCACACAGTGGAGTGAATGTCTAAGCTGAGCTTCCCCAGGCATCTTGAAGTTTTCAAAGGTGGGTACAGATGCTTTTCTGTACTCCCTGCCCTTTATTGCATTAAGGAAGTAGGGTAATAAAAACAGAGGTAGCATTTGCAATGTAAAAAAACCCAATCTGTATGATTCAAAGTCACAGTGACCCCCCTCAGTTCCTGGAACAAAGAACATTTTCTATGACCAAGGGGCTACAAGAAGTCTTACCCTGGAATAAGGTAGTTGTTCTCCCATCTGTAGCGCATTTCCAGCACAAACTCTTGCCAAAGATGTGCCACTCCTTTGACTCCTCCATGGTAGAAGTTTATCATACAAAGACATAAAGCTAATTTGTATGTCAGACTGTCTGATGGAGCAGATTTAAAGTAACTGAAGAGATTCTAGAGAAGAAATAAAAGAAAGCATGAAATACAGAAACAATGGCATTGTTTTCTTCCAAAACCATGTGATCTTTCCTGTTTGTCAGTGTAAGTGGCTAAGCAACATTTTAAGCTTAAAAAGATACCAAAATCTACAGTCTTTGGAAGAAAAAAAGGAATTAGAAGGAAACATCACTATTTCTACTTAGAGATTTCACAAAAGTAAATTCCTCTTTCCAAAAGCTAAGCATTACAAGATGTAGGGCAAGCAAAGGCTGTATAAACATACACTCAAAATTGCTTTCTCTCATGTGACTCAACAAAACTTACATAATCTTCATTCTCTGGAGGAGGATTGTTTCCTGCTGAAGTGCTGGCTCTGTTTTCAAATACATCTGCAAGTTTGTCAGCAGCATCGGGAAATAAGAACTTGGAGAGAAAAAAAATTAACCTTCCATCAGTATGGTTTTCCTGCCTTTCCCACTTTCTCCACAAAGCTACTGCTGACTTCATACCAACAATCCTTCTAATTAAAATTGTTAGCAGAGTTCAGATATCAGTTTTAGCCCACTGATAGTACACAGACTTGTTAACAACTTAGGCTGTTCCAAGGAGCTGATAAATGCAATTCAAATACTGGAATTGACATCAGATATCTTTAAATCTGCCACAGGCTCTAAACCAAATGCAGCAGAGTAAGAAATCCATGTGCAGGGACAGCTCACTCACCAGGAGAACGGTGTTCAGCACATCATTGTTCAAAGGAGACTCATCCACACCTCTGTGCTTGCGGATCTTTTTCTTGGCACTGTGAACCATATTTGTGACTGATAATTTGGGGATTGGGACTGGTGCTGGCTCTGTGAGCTTTGACAGTGCATGGGTGATATCAGCAACCTCTAGCAAATAAAATAAAAGCAATTAGAACAAAATTTTAAAACCCTTAACACTAGAACACATCTCTTCAAATGTTCAGCTGTCTTAATCAGCCTATTTATCTTGTATTGGTATTTACCCTTTGTGAACCAGAGCTACACTTCTGCAGGCAGGTTTGATGCCTGACATTCACTGTTCTTAGCAAATACAAGCAGCAGAAGGAAGTCACAAATGAGTCACAGATTGTCCTTGATTTAATTCACCAAATAAAGTCTAGGCTGAGCTGGCCGCAGGTAGTGTCTGCTGTAGCAGCACTGCTACTGCAGAGTTACCAACAAAGTATCCCAAAAGCCTGCTGAAGACTCAGTGTTTAAACCTTGTTCATACATCATACCAATAAACACACTGCAGGTAACAAAAACTGCTCAAGCATATGCTAAAGCTTTAGATAAATCTTAAATAAATCCTGCATTAGTCACTGGCCTCACACAGTGTAAGCACAGTTCTGTTTTAGAGTCTTCAGGATCAAAAAGACTGGGTTTTTTTCAGAGCTGCTGCTGGTAAACTTTAGAATGTCTCTTACAATAAACTGAATTAATATTGTTATAAGGAGAGCTGACAAATTTAAGTGAATAATTAGTAGCAGGTTGAAAAAGCCCATCTTGGCAAGCCCAGAGCTAAGAAAGACTAAAGAAACTGAATGTCAAACACTATCAGTAATACAAACCCTCCTCAGTCTAACACCTTTTTAAGCTCACTAGCAAGCGCCTCCAAAACGAAGATCAAAAATAACCAAGGAAAATACATTGTTACAGGCCATATCTGGAGGGAAGAACCGGTGACAAGTAGCAGGGAAAGAAGGGAATTTTCATTATACATAGCAAGGAAAGCCAAGGAGAGGGACAGAGACATCAAAAGGTGGCACTATTTGTATAGGTGGGATAAAGCCTGATTTGCTGATCTGGGAAGTATTTGTGTTCTTTTTTCCTTAAAAATTCTCAAAATTGAGCGGATGAGAGCAAAGTCCTTCAAACAGATTAAAGACTCCAAACTGGCCATTAACATGTACTACAGAGTACATCAAGAAGGAGAAAGAAATGGTAAAAACAAAAATAAATAAAACTATACAGAGAAATCTGATGCATCCTATAACCTACTCTTGTACATTCTAGTCAACTTTAAGCTTTTATATTTCTGTAAAAGGAAATAGCTCCAACCATAACAGAAGCCATTGTCCCTCTGGAAGCTCAACTTGTTTAGAATTCATAAGAAATTCCACCATGAAGCTCTGGCCAGAAGATTCCCAGGAGTATTACAGAGAATGTGTAAGAGTTATAAATATCAGTCAAGATAAGAGTACAGGGAAGGTACACTAACACAAAACAATTAAATACAAATAACATATCAACTGGATTTTAATTTTACCTTTTCCTTCCTCATCAAATGCAGACCTTCCAAGTATCTCATCTGTTGACTCCTTCCGACGGCAAAGCTTGAAGAATTCAGTAAGGAAGTCACCTGTAAGAGGAACAAAGCTTCTGAACTCAGCCAAAAATCTCACTGAACAATGAATGAGTCAACACTTCAAATTATGCCCCAAAGACAGTAATTTTTATCTTTTCTTCTGAAGTACAAATATCTTAAACCACATAATTACAGCTTTGGTAGATGCACACCCAGGCAGCTCTTGGCCACCTCTCCAGAGCACAGCTCTGCCTGTGGTTTAATTCACCCAAAGCAAGATAAAAGTTGGAAAGTTTTGAAGCCCTTTTCCCCACAAGCTTAAAGGCAAAGACAGATAGGGCAGAACAGCTCTCCAGAAGTATTAATCCTTCCTATCAGACAGGTTGGTTAAGCTAAGGAGATGGGTACATGCAAAACACACTTAATAAAATGAGAAGATTCTAGGAAAACTGAATTTTCTCAGAACACAGAGAAAATTCTTATTGTCTGGAACCACCTGGTGAAATAAGAAGAGCAACAAATTTCACCATCCACAAAATAAACTACAACAGGAACTAATGTATTTGCAAAGCTTATGTTCTTGAAAAAGAAGCCCAAATTACTCTTCACTAAGAAAAATAAGGGGAGTAAGCAAACAGAGGCCATCAGGCAATCAACAATTCAACCCTAGCTTCATAACTTAGTAGTTTTAGTTTAAAAGCAGCAAAAGAAGACAAGAAATTCTGATGCCTTACCCAAGAGACACTGAGGGTTATCTGCTTTTCTAACTCTCACAGACCACTGGGGTGCTTGAAGTGGATCCAGGTCACTTGGGGTTAAAACAAAAATTTAAAAAGGAAAAGAAAAAAAGAAAAAGGGAAAAAGAAAACCAAATGCCACTGTAAGTATTGGAAAGATGAGTATCAAATTCTCAATTAATGTCATGTTATAACCAGTGAGGTTACCACATTAAATAGGAGAACATGACAAACAATGAAATGCAAGCAAGAGTCCCTGTTCTCATGCATGTGCATGACATGAACAAGAAACACTTCTTCCTCTTTAGCACTGAACCTGGATCAGTTTTTGGGAGAGGGATATCAAGCAGTGAATTCTTTTTACCTTCCATGCTCCACTATAATCTTTTCCAGGAAATACATGAGGCATAAAATTTTCAAGTCTAACAGGAGAACATGCGCAAAACCAGGGGTTTGTGTTCTGTTGAGATTACAACACTATAATATGTTCTCACAGAAATGCATTTCCAAAGGTGTTTTCCCAAATCAGATATTCTATCAGCTGACATTAGCATTCCTCAAAATGGCTTCTTTTTCACATGCAAAGCCACACCATGTTTGAGATGACACTAAAATGCAGCAGAGAGCAAAAAAAGCACTTATTTGCAACTCAGACAAGATACTTACGAATAAACATCGTTGTCAACAATGATCCCTTCTGCGAGGTGAGGCCACGTTGTAGCTAAATGCAGCTCACTGAAACAAAACAAGATTTGAGTCTTTCAGTGATAGCAGAAAGTGTTCCCTCCATCACAGCTCACGTTGTGATAGTTCATATTTGATTCCCTCCATGTATTTTGTTCTCCAGTAAGTTTTCTCACTGCAAACATGAGAGCAAGTCCAACCCTTGAACAAAAGCACATAATTTTTAAGGTTTATCTTGAGGTGCATTTCAAGATAATAATTTTAGAGATAAATGGAGTACTGCAGAAGTTTAAAGTAAAAGTATATGAGCTTGAACTCTGAATATCATTAGACAATTTTATAAATGGTCTTATTTGCTATTAAACCATTACCCTTCACAGATGCTTCTTGATGTACTTGAAGTATCTGTTGGACATGCTAAGTGGCAGGTAGGCATTGCTAAGGTTTGAAATAACACACCTTCAAGTCCTCCATTAAGGAAGTTATAAAACAGTTTTCTGAACTCTTACCTAATAGGATCTTCACAGGCACCAAACGGTAACTTCCCAAATTCCAGGCCTCCAACTTCTCCCCCAACTAGAGCATCCATATCTGGAGAAAAATCAACACATTTTCCATAAAGAATTTGTGGAACATTTGAAGCAGCCTATCCCCCTCATTTCAAAGACTGTAACTTGCAGGATGACCAGAGAAGAGCTGAGCAGTTAAGGTGACTGAGCTAGGAGAACACAGTCCTAACACACAGTCAAAGTAATTGCTTCCAACAGAAACTGGGAAGTAACCACAAAACAAGATATTTGAAGGGACAGATAAAATTCTTGTAATTTGTGTGGAGGGAAGGTTATTCCCTTCATACAGGCAATGATGATAGCTATAAAGACAGCCCTAAAGATTCAACAAGAATAGACACAAAAGTGCCACAAAAATACTTGGGCAGGAAATAAATTCCAAGCAGAAAATGAAGGCTCTGGAGAAGCAACTCTGCAGAGAGAAAAAACAACTGCTTTAAGAAGTTGACAATTTTATCAAAAGATGACTTAATCAAATGATCTTGGAAATTCCCTGTAGCCCCAAGTACTTAGAGATGCCTCCCAGCACGCTCAGGCACGTCCCACGTTATAGCCTTCAAATCCAGACATCAAAACCAGACATCCTCCACTGAACAAAAATTAAAGTGGGTAATAATAATAATATTAATAATGTATACTAATGCTATTATAATAATGTTGTTACAGCATCTAATCTGCAAATTTAACTGCATCTGGTGACCTGTTTACAAACAAAACAAGTGAAGTATTAGCACAGATGAAGTATCTGGATAACTTAATTACATAATTTTGTCTGCAGAGAAGATAAAAGACATTCAAGCTCTTTGGTTTTATTTGAGAAGAGCTAATTGAGTGATGGTATACAAGGTAAGATCTACTTCTTCCCAGCGAACATAAAACCACAACTGCACATAGCAATAGCAGTAAAACTGATTTTATCCATCTCCAGTTTCTGCAACACACTTTGACACAGGCTCCCTTAACCACAATACTACTACTAAAGGAGTGGAAGTTATTCAAACTGCTCCAATCAAGAAAAATTATCAGAGTGATACAACTCATCCATAACAAATCTGAGATCCTGACTCAGTGAATAACTACAGCAAGGCAGAGAGACTACAGAAAATAGATTTTGCGTCTGCAGAAACAATAAAAAGATAAAATCTGTGGAATTAATTTCCCAAGTTCTTTAGGCAAACTTGGTTAACCAAAGAGAAATTATCATTTCGAACAGCACTGATTTTCTCTCTCTAATAAGCAGTACTCTCTCTAAATATATGTTCAACATACATTCCTTATCTACAGAGCACAGAATCAATCTCACTGCACACTTCTTCAAAACAGGATTTTTATTAGTGTACTTTTTTAAGCAAAGGAAAGCCAAACAATTAGATAACCAAGGCCACATGAGTTCTGTCTCTCCAAATGTACCCTAAATAGCTTATTATGTAAAACTGCTACCAAGTCAAGAAAAGAACTTGGGCATTTTAACTGTTCCACCACCTTGTACCTAAACCATTATATCACTAATATATAATAAATCACAGATTTAAAGTAGGAACTAATATCTACCTTTTTCCTATGGGTTTGTTTACCTTTGAGAAGTTTATAATTTATTTTCTGATACTATCTATATAGGTTTTATTAAAAACAAATCCTTGATACTCAAGGAAGACAGTGCCACTGTCAAGCAACAATATGAGAGTTCATTTTAAGAGTATCAAATGAGTAACTATCTCTGCTTTTCCTACACTGCATCACTATGGCATAAACTTGCCAAGTCTGCTTCATATACTTTAAATTTAAGACTATGTATTATTTCTCCCCTTCATATAAGGTTACTATAAAAAATTACTTGATTAGAAATTCCTCCTGCATTAAATTTAGTGTTATGTCAACAGTAACAAAAATTCAAACCTTTACCTCAAGCAAGGTCCAGGTAATATCTTCTGCTTTTCCCACTGCTAATACACTTGAACAGTTAAGTACCAAGATAAGGTTCTTTATGGAAACAATTGACAAAAACTCCCACAAAGTATTAGCATCTACTAGAATCTGAATCTAAATATTTCCCTGAGAAATTCAGGGCAGAATTCTTCACAGATTCAGTCACACTTTTCATTCCACACAGACATCACATTTTAGAAATATCATTGTATTTCTAAATGCTGCCTAACCCATGTTTCCAGGCACAGCCCTACCCAAAATACCTGTCCCAGGCATGAGCTACAACCTGAGAGCAGCTTTAAGCTGGCTTGCCCATCATACAGAGTGAGATTGGACTGAAGCCTTTCCTAGCCAAGCAGAAAATGTTTGAATTCTTCTGGCAAGATACACAAACACTTTCTTTAGCATTGACTGGTTGTCTGAAAATGAATTACTCTGAGGACACAAGTCTCCTACCTGGTGGCTGCTGTGGCCAGAAGTACTGCTGCCAGTCCTGGAGCACAAAGGTAAGCCGAATAGCTATGCTAACTGGAGGCAGAGGTGTTAAAGGGCAGCCCTTCAAAATATCAGAGAACAAATTCAATGTCAAGAGTAAATCCTCTCAAACACTCTAGGGGTTAAACATAAATAATAACATCAGTTTTACACTTACAATCTTGGTTTTAAAGATGTCCAGCAGCCCTGACAAATGGGTGTACTGGCTGGGCACCTTGCGCAGATGAACCATCTCAAAGTCGGTGCGAACGCCCGGGCCCTGGCACTCCCCGACGTACATCCGGCGCCACTTGTGATGGATTTGCACAAACAGTGGCACCTGACTGTAAAACAGGAATACTTCAGATTATTTAAGTGTCCTGCTGACTTATAGTCTCTAAAACTAGCTGAATATGCTAGCATAACTTCAACATAATTTCATTCTTTAAAATGTATTTTCTCTTAAGACGAACACACTTTGAAACACTTCATAGCAATCACAGAAAACCACTGTTAGTGTCATAATTAAACAGAATGTTGAACAAACTGCCCTGCTGTAATTACAGCTCACTCCATGACTTCACTTACCTCACTTTCAGTTTATATAATTTTTGAGGAAGATTAAGAAGTTACTGTTATTATACATAGGGAAGGAAAAAAAAAGCATCCTCTTGCAAAAGTGATGTTTTATCAATTACCAATTATTCCAACAACTTCTAGCAGCTTTTAAAAGCCTTTAAGGCTTTTAAATAATAACCAAAATAAACAAAACATCAATTCATTCTTTATACATGGGAATTTTTAATCCTCTTCTAACAATATTACAGTCCAAATGCAAAAAACTTTTCACGTATTTTGCTAACATTTTAATACTTTTTTCTCACAAATGCAGTATGCTGTAGTTTTACCTGGACATGTAAAAAGGTTTATGCTTTGACCTACCAGCCAGTGTTGCCCAGTGCAATGGAAATGGAACTCAGCAAGAGGTTACACTTGGATTCACTAACAACAGCATCATTATTTGCAGCTGGAGCAATGACCACAAACTCACGTAAGCCATACCTTGAGTGAGAAAGAGAAAAAAGCACATTGCTAGTCTCTGGCAAGCCAGCTGAAACACAATTTTTAAAAAATATTATGACTGGAGAACCTAACTGTCACCAACAGATTGTGGAATCTGTTAATTTGATGAAAGTATCTCTTTATTTTAAGAGAGGTCAAGAACTGAGGGGGCATGGATTGCTGCAAATCCTGCAATCACAAACTACCAGAGCTTAACAACATTCCAACACTGTAATGTGTTTGACTGGGAGGACTTCCAGATATAACAGTCCTGAGGTTTTCTATTTTATATTAATAATGACTGAAACTGTTAATACATAAAACCAGTCTCTCTAGGAGCAATGCTATTATGTGCCCAAGATCTGCATTACTAGGAATATAGTTGTTGTTTCTTAAGGTGGTGCAACTTTCCTTTTTAAGAATGTACCTAAATATTATATGTATCAAAGCTTGGTTAATATATGAAACTGAGACAAATATTTGGGTTAGAAAAAAAACAAATTAAAGATAGGCCCACTATAGCAGATTTTTTTTGCACTTCTTTCTTGTATGTAGTACAAATAATCATTTTACTTAAGCTTTAACTTTTAATTGAAAAATCAAATATACAAGTGATAGTGCCAGATTTTCCAACTGCTATGCTCATCTGCAGTAGAGATGAGAGGCAGCACACATACCATCTCACCAGACAGTGGGCTCGAGGAGGAAAGTCATTGTTCATGCACAGCAAGTCCTGCATTGGCAGGGGAAGGGCATCTGTGACAAAAATTGATACAAAGTCAATGTATCATCACATCCATCCAGCTCACTTACAATTGCCTTGTATTAGATCTGTGTGAAGGCAAAGCAAAGCAAAAGCTGAAATGCCAGATCACACTCATCAGACCTTAGAAAATCCCACACAGATACAAATCAGCACACTGTGGACTCCACATTCTGACACTGTCTTTTGGCATTATCCTTACAACTATGGAACTTGCAGGTACCTTCTCCCAGCTCTTCTTTCCCATCTTTGTCACTGGGTTCTTGTACAAGGTAATGATGGGTAACTGAGAATTTGAAGTCTGCAAATGAAATTTCATCCGATTTCTCTTCCCATGTTCCTGTGGTAAATATACCCTGCATATAAAGAAAGAAGATATTATCTCATAAATTTAGGTTAACATTTATTAGTCTTTAAAAGTATATTGACTATGTGATCAATAATGTTTAGTCATGGTTTTCTACTGCCTAATGGCTCAGCATGATGTAATTTCAAAAAGCAATTCTCAAAGCTCTTCATTATAATGGTAACTGGCTGCTGAAGTCCATGTTGCCAATAATCACGTTCATTCCAAAAATCAAGTATCATCTTGCAGTCCCCAGAACTATATGTCAATAAAGATTTGCATCCTCCCACATGTAACTGCACATCTGAAGATATGCATCCTCCACTTTGCCCACAGACAGAAGTTTCCCACCTGGGATTTTATCTTTTTATCTATATCTAAACCATTCTGTGCAAATAATTCCTTGATATTTACTTTCACCAACAAATTATGATTTTTATCTATAACTTACCAAACTTCTGTAAGGATATTTAACTATTTAACAAAAATACAGCATGGGAATGCATAAGAAAATGAGCACCACTGCTCTTACTAAAAGCAACTTGGACAATCTTTTGATCTTAAGAGAGCTCTGGTCTAGAAAAGAAGACATGTAGGAATATAGGGACAGCTAAGGTGCAGTTCATTAAATAATCTAAGTTTTTATTCCAAATACTCTGTACCTGACTAGAATGAAAAGCAGTAAGATTCCTCTGGAAACACAGCAGCCATTCCATACAAACCAGCTGAGTTTATCTGCATTACTATGCAGAAGAGCTCAGCAATTTCCTCTGCATTTCACAGGACTGAGAAAGCATCACAATGGCTCTAATTAGACACCGAAAAAAATCTCTCCCATCTATGAAACACACTGAGTCACAAGTAGCACTGTGCAAACCTTAGCCATAAGTACATGAGGTGTGACAAAGGCACAAGGCAGGACAAAAAGATTCCTTAAGTATTTATAGCAGCTTCAAGCATGTTTCCAGATTCAAACTGAGAATTAAAAAAAACCAAAGCACTAAGCCCTACACAAAGATCCATCACTGGTAAACAGCCTGTTTGGCAGATGGCCCACCAATGAATTTACAGCAATTGCTTGTCAAATTGACACTTCTACAAGTGAAATTCCCCAATAAAGTCATTATCTGCCACATCTAAGAAACAGCAATAAATTAAACAGATTAATGTGTGCATTATTGTATTACTAGTTAGCAATTCAAATTCTACAGGAAAATTCAGAAGCAGTAACTAACCTTCTCTAGAGGTCTGCCTGAAGAAATCCCAATAAGTTTCCAGTCATTCAATACTTCTTCTATTTTTGAAATAAATCTATTATGGAGAGGAAAAGGCATTAATATTTGCTGAACACTAAACCTGTATTGTAATTCAGCCACCTAAAAGCAGGCAGTATGTTTTTCTACTAAGGAATTCCTTAGAAAAGCCCAAAGAACAAACAAACACAAGCATCACAGTAAAGCTAGACCAAGCGCTTCCTTGTATACAAAACAGTCTTCTTATACTTAAATTTGACATGATAGTTACTTTTAGCTATGAGCATCTTTTGACTGTTTTAAGAATCTCACCTTTTTCTGGTACTGCAGCACATAATATTTAATTCCTGTTTCACTGTTCACAGATAGACAAGCATTTATCTATCTAAAATTATACACTAAATTCAGATTTAAAGCGCAGCACTTGAAATCTCTTATCGTAAGCGCTGTCAATACTGGAAAAAGCATTTAAAAAATAATACATTCACAGTGCAAGCGCGTTCTTCACCTTAAATGTCTTCGTACGTTGTTCTACTAACTTTTAAAGGCTTCAGATATGAAACGACTGTCTTAACAATCAGCTACTTAGAAAACACATAAGCCTTCTGAATGTATATTCTAATCCCTTGCCAAGAGGCATTAAACCGGACCTTTCACTAAGTTCAGCAGCAGCTCGACTAGAGCCTCTTAACCCGCTCCCCGGCCGCGGCCTGAGCCTAACGCGGAACAGCCGGGAAAAGGCTCCGGGAAAGGTTCCGGGTTCTCCCGGCTGGGGGGAGCGGCCGCGCCGCGGGCTGCGGCTGTCCCCGGCAGGAGCGGCCGGGCCGGGCTCGGCGGAGNGGCGGCCCCCCCGCCTCACCCCGGGCTGAGTGAGGGGAGCGCCAACACCTACCTCTCCCACTCGGAGGCGGTGGTGAAGTCCGTGATCTCGAACACCTCGGACTCGGGCTACGGGGAGAGAGCGGGAGAGGCGGTGAGCGGAGGGAGCAGGGGGAGAGAGGGGAGAGCCGGGGAACACGGTGGGACAGACACTCACATCGCTGTCAGCCGCCATCTTGCGCCGCCGCCCGGCCCCCCAAGCGGCGGAGGCTGCCGGGAACGTGGTGGAGGGAGGCGTCTCCTCAGAGCCTGAACTCCTCCCTCGCGGCTCGTATCTCCTAGCCTCAGCAGCCGCCAGGTTCCCCCTCACGGCCCGTCGCTCCCGGGCTCCCTCGCAGCTCGTAGCTCCTGATCTCCCTCGCAGCCCCGTTTCCCGTCATGGCTCGGCGCTCTTGGGCTCCCTCGCAGCCCCTCACGGCCTGTCGCTCCTGCGCTCCCTCACAGCACGGTTTCCCCTCACGGCGTGCCCCTCCTTGGCTCCCCCGTAGTCCGTCATGGGTCGTCCAGGCGAGGTTCCCGCACAGCCCGGCTTCTGCCTCCCCGGGCTCCCAGGCCTGCACCTCTCCTTCCCGGCTGGCTGCAGCCCCTCACGGGACCCCCGCGGGTGCAGTCGCTTCACAGCGGCGCGAAGCTGAGGCGGAGGCTGCTCCCACAGATTCTCCGGTTCCGTCAGCGAGACTCGAGAAGAGCTCCCCCAGATGTACAAGTAACAGAACTTGTCAGCCAGACGGGGGCTGAGCTGTCCGCCAGGGCTGGTGTCCCTGACCCCGCCAGATCAAAAGCCTTCCCTGTCGCTTGTGTCACCCGGAGGACGCCGACAACCCCTGCTGGCACCCAGCAAAACAGCTCCCTTAAACACCCTTTTAAGTCAGCTTGAGCCACTATATCTCTTTTATCCTGTCTTGCCCCTTAGCACAGTCCGTTACCTAAAAAGAGAGAGGAAATATCCTTAAAATCTGCGGCTAGAAAGGAGATTACAAATACTTGTGAGGGGACTGAGTGCGAAGTAAAAATGACATGGAAACATACCAGGTACTAAAAGCATAAACGGAGGTAAACAAGAGATAGAAATAGGGTTTGGTTTGTGCGCTGAGAGAACCTGTGATTTAGAGCCTAAACTGCTGCCTTTAGCTCGGCTGTGTTTGTTTTCATAGGTCACTGCTGCTCTTTGAATTAAACTCGTCCGAGCCGAATTTCCCCCGGGGTGAGGGGGTTACCTGGGCGACACGGTGTAAACTCAAGCGCCCGGAGTAGCTGGAGTGCCTGCAGAGGAGCCTGCCTCGGGAATCGTGCTCCACACTCAGGGAAACAGCCGAAAATAAAATCGAACTGCGTGTAATTTCTGTCGCATTCCTCGCCGGCCAGCAAAGGAAGGCAGCTGCGAGCTGAAAAATGGTCTGTGACTTCCCTTTGGGTTGCTGCGCCACTTTCGCTTTTCGCTGCTGAAGAGCCAGGTAAGATTTGCAAGATTCTGCCTTTTTGCCGAACATTCTCAGTTATTATTTTGAAGGGGTTTTTTGTGTATTAAAAAAAAAAATTGGGAAGTTCATAGAAATTCACCATCTGACTCTTAACAGGCGAATATAATGGGCTGAACATTGTAATGGGTTGTCTGACCTTTAGCATGAGATAATCAAGAGTTTCATATCAAAAATAAATTTATATACGTTTGATAACCAAAAGAGTTTTTGCTGGCTTCTATAGCTACTTCTATAGCTAATTTCACTGTCTTTTATTTGTATTCTTGTCACTGGAAAAACTGAAGTGCACTATGTTTTTCAGGAAGACTCCCAAATCCATCAAAACAATTAATGGGGATTAATTTTCTCTTAAGAATTAGCTTTCTAGAATTCCAAAACTCCCAATCCTTTGACTTAACCCTCTCATGTTTCTTCTTTACTAGTCTGCCCTTTGGGGTTGTTCTGTGTTGTTTACGCCACTTTCATCTCGTAGTATTGCTAGAGTTTAATCCTGGAAAAGAGGGTTGATGTTTTTAGAATTAAGAAGCAGCTCTCAGCATACTCACCACAGCCAAGAACAGTGGTGACTGTCAGGGTCAGTATTACCCACACACAGCTGTATTGAGCAGGAGGGTGGCAGCCAGCTCCTTTCTCACAGTTATCGCTGATCAGTCATAGGGAAGGTACATTACAATCTTCTAATTAAGAGTAAAACCCTTTCAAGTCGAATTTGACATAGTGTTGTTGTAGTTTTAGCTCTAAAAACTTCCTGAACTCTTTGGTTCTGTGCATTCACAGAAAAGGGGCTAGATGTTAAACTACAGTGCTTTGAATAAAATCAAGCACTTTTAAAATGTTTTTGTCTTGCTGTTGTCTCTTAAATAATGAAATAATAGTGTAACACTTTGCATATGTGAACAGGAAATCAGTTAACGGTTTTCTTTTCAGGTTTCTGGACATTAATACATTTAAGGACAGTATGTCTGAAAACCAGCAAAATAAGGGGAGAAGCAAAAAAGGTAGCCTAACCCAAAGCTTATATGTTAAAAGTGTAAAATTTAGATCTGAAGCTGGAAACGTACAGTAACAACTTGAAATTTGCTATTTGTCAAAAACTTAGCAACCATAAAAAATTACAAAATCAAACTCAGAGTTACTGTCCACCTTTGTAGAGGTCTGAGATTTGTTTTTCATATTTTTAAATGTTCTACTTCTGTAGAATTTCTGTCAATACTTGTCTTCTATTTCTGCTCTCCTGAGATAGGAGCTGTAACTGGCTTTTTTAAGATGTTCTTTGCTTTTATAGTACATTTAAGTAATAGACTTACCAAATAAATAAAAATTCAAAGTTATGCATTGGCATTTCAATAAATTACAAAAATTAGTCAAATGTAACTTGTTCTTGTTTCTTGTTCTGATAGTTATTCCTTGTACTTCTTTATAATAATATTTTAATGCCCCAAAGTAACTGCATTTGCCATGTGTTGCTAGAATTAAACTGCTTTTATGCAAATATTGATGTATTACTGCAGGTTGTGGAAGTATTGTTGCTTTTCAGAATGCAGACAATATAATGGAAGAAATGCATCAGTCAGACAAAACTCTCGGAAAAACCAGGTAAGAAATATCAGTATTTAATTTGCACTTGGGTATGCACAAATGGGAACAAAGAAGCTAACATTCTGAATAAGAAAAGTATTTCCTAGGCATTGTGTACAGCTCTATTTGCTATTTGTCATTTAGCTCTTCCCAGTGTCAATTATTGGCCACTGCTGGAGGCAGGATATTAGGTGAACAAATTATTTGGTACAAGAAGAAAAACATGGTATGTGGTTATTTAACTTATTAAACCCAGACAATTATCTTGTATACAGCTTTAAGATTAACTTAGACTGTACTTTTGTGCCTCTTTTCAGTCACAGTATTTATCTTTTTTCACATCTTTAATTCTTCAGAAAACAGGTGGCCGAAAACTGCGGCTTGTCCATGCAGCCTCTGTTTTTCAGGCAGGCAATAGAATATTTTCTAAGTAACAAAGACACATCTTTGTCAGGTCTTCAGAATTCTTCTGCCACACTCTCCTGATGATTCATAAAAACTACACACTGGAAGCAATCAGTTTCTGTCTAGAAGGGGAAAGTGAACAATATGTTTTTACATTTCTCTTGTTGCTTGGTTAACATTGTTTGTCATTCATTCTGACTTCTAGTCTATCTGCACTGCAGTCTGGTATTTCCAGGGAGAGTCACAACCTCACAGATAAATAAACAAAAGATATTTCAGCATTCTGGGATCTCACAAACCTCTTGGTCACATTATTCACCAGCCATATGATTGTTTGAACTGGCTCCTGCTACTTATTTTTGCTCTATATTTTGGTTATTTTTGTTTTGTCTTTTAGCCAAATTGCACCAACATCCAGAACATGGTCAGATCAACGAGTGGCATGTTTTCCAAGTAAAAATCAGATAGTGTTACCCAGGAGATATCATACTTCTTTACCTTTCTTCTCAAAGAAAGAGAACATGGGATGTGGCTTTGACTTCAGTTTTCTGCTACAGACCTCATGCCCAGAATCTAACATTTCAACATCATTTAAGGATTTAGATACTTACCAGATAATAAAAGCACAACTACAACAAAGTAAGTTCAATTTTAAAAGCCACAAATTTTATATAAAGTTATATATTGGTTATCATATTGCCTTTATGTATTTTGCCATCTTCAGAGAGACTTCAGCCATGTCAACACTGTTCTTTTATGAAGAGTTTGTGTGTGTGCAGAATGAAGGAGATAAAGAGAAGCAGTGACAAACTTCACCATTCCTGGTACTCTGTGTAGGGAAACTGAGCCACAAATGTGGAGTGTAATTCTCTGTACCTGGAGTGATGGCATCTTTCTCCCTCATACTGGCAATATTAATTAGTCACATACTGTAGTTAGCAAGCATCTACAATTGAGAAGTATTTCTTTAAATTATTAGCGTCAAAATATTTTGAAATGATAGTATTTTATTGTTTTCTGTGGAAAATGGAATTGTGAAATTCAGTATCTTCAATTAAATTTCAACCTACTTTTTTCTGCACTGCAGATATATAGCACAGTCCTGCAATCAGAGATAGGTCCTTGATCCCCCTGAACACTACAATTTGAAATTTATTATAAATGTGAATTGTAGACTGTTTAAGAATATCAAATTAATATTTCATTTGTTTTGATTTTTAAGGGTTAAATGTAACAATGCTAAAAACCAGGAACAAGAAATCTGAGGTAAGATGATATTATGTATAAAATGATCACTGGCAGAAGTATTACATCCTTTCAAAATCTTAAAAATAGAAATACAGAAGTAGTATAGGGTTTACTTAGTCTCAGGTGGGCTTTTTTTTTAAGAATGTGGAATATTTTTCCATTTATTATATATATGTGTGCGTCAGCAAATCTTTAGATGTATATCAACAAATTACCAGAAAGATGTTGCATCAGGAACTTCTGGAGATAAAAGGCTGAAAGTTCAAAAAGATAGAAAACCTTTAGAAATATGTAAATTAATTAAAATGCACATCCTGTATGTTAAATTAGATGTCTAGTTTTGCCAAAATCCCCAGCACGTTTTTTAAATGGTAATTTAAAATTGAAGCTGAATTCTAAATAATCTTGATTTTAGATGATTGATAAAATTTATTGTGTTAGCAAATAAAAATAGTCTTTTAGAATTAAACATACTTGACATGAGATTTTGTGAAAAGTGTAAATTGGATTAGACAAAACTTTTGTACTTAGAAACAGGCTCACAATTTTATTTCTCTCAATACTCTCAATACTTAACACCACTTTAAGTATGCTGTATTTAGAAAAAAAAACTGGCTTTCATTTACATTAATTAATAGCCTTTTGTAGAAAATACTCAATTAATTGAATCAGATGTAACCTTCAGTGAATGCATCACAGAATACAACTGATCACAGGAGAGAAGTGAAGTATAGAAGTAGGAGCAAGAGTTCTGACACAGGATTATAAAAAGGTTTATGGAAAAAATAAACATTTCAAATGGAGGGACACATTTAAGAAAAATAATTTAGCTGCCCTTGGTGTGATTTAATGCAGCTTTATTTCATGTCTTGGGCTCGAGTGGTTTCTGAAGGTGCATCCTTTGGGATAAACTGAGCATTCATATTAATGCCATGCAGGCTGGACAAAGCCTTCAGAACTGTGAATTTCAAACCAACACATTGCCTTTCCTGGCATGCTCAAGCCTCAGTTTGCCCTTGGAATGCAAACAAAAATTTCCTGCAGATTGCAAACTGATGTTGAATATAGACATGCAAATGAGCGCTCAGAGCAGATGACTGTGTGATTATTTCTGTTGCATTCATTTGCATAAAAATATTCATTTCCTATAAAATAAGAACCAGAAATACTATTTTTGGAAAATCATTCTCACTGTTCATCTGAATAGTCCAAACAAAGTACTCAGTTTCTCTGATCTATACTCCTTCAAATGTACATGGTACCTTTCAACAAATGTGATGGGGAGAAGGGAGGAAAAATAAAACACATCCCTGACCCAACAGACTTCTGTGTCAGCTACCTTTGGATTTATCCATTTCACTTCTCTGCAAATCGAGTCCAGACTGTGCTGTCTTCCAGTGTACCTAAAACTGTGAGCTAAGCCTGTGGCCATTTAACATGGTTTATGGATCTATATGTTTACATTTAATATAATGTATTTTAAAGTCTATAAATCATTTGTTAGAATTGTTTTCTCCAGGGATGCAATAGCATTCTGTTATAATGGTCTAGTTTTTCTTTTGAAAAATTGCTTACATGAGCTCCAGTTCTATTGGGAATATAATTAATGGTGTCAGCACATGTTGGAGGGTTACATAAAAAGAGTTTAAATATCAGCATTAGTGGTGCTCTCATTCAGGGAGAATGCACAGCAAGAGATGAACTCTGGCACCCGAAGCCACTGCCCAGCCTGTGAATTCCTGTAGCAAATGTGAAGTGTCAGAAGACAGAGTTAATAACTGACAAGAGGATTTGTACATGTGGATAAAACTTACTCTTTTTAAATCATGGAGAATGACTTGTGCCTTAAAGCAAAATATCCTGCTTTCTGTACTAAGAAATACTTAGAAATAGTTCCAGATCTGAGAAAATTAATGCAATTAATGTGAGAAAAGGAATGTATTTTCTCAGGAGTCTGATATTATACTTCATAATAGGTTTAATATAGGAATATATAAATAATAATTTTCTAAATTTTTTTCTAAGTCTACTTAGTTCTTAGTGAATACTTTTTACCTTTATCTGTTGGGTAGCACATTTTTAATATTTTTTTTATGGAAATTACAGTTTCATTTGCCACCACTGACATGTCAGCCTGTAAGAACAATTCATCTTGCTCCTCTAAAGGATGATATTGTCAATGAAAGCAGCAACATTAAAAATATTTTAAATATTATGAACTCAATTCCTCAGCCTATAAAACCAGTTACTAAGTTCTATCAGTATCAGCTAGACAACTTATTCAACAGGCACAATGAAAAGTCGTGGGAATTGATCATGGCCACAGTTTCTGGTAAGTTCACTCCAGTGAAGAACCTGTACTACTTCAGCATTAATAGCTGTGATAAGTGCCCCAACAACAGGAAGGAAGAAATCCAAAGCCATTTAAAATGGAAGGAATCTGATGTAGCGATCCACTCTGAGAAGAAGAACCAGATGAAACTCCAGTGTTCAGTGGTTTGTGAGAACATCAATCTTCTGACCCAAGCCAGGTTCTGGGATGAGAGTCATCCCTGCTTGAGCTCAAGCAATGCTCTGGTGAACTGTGGCATGTTTACAGCCCAGACAACATTTACAGTGTCCAGCAACAGCACTGCCTCAAGAGCTGGCAATAACCAAAGCAGAGCAGAGAATTGCTGTAGCACTGGTCTGGAAGAAGAAAATGCTACAGAGATGATGCTGGATTATAAACCACAGGAAGATGCTGAGAGTGCCAGCTTTGTGCTTTACAATCAGAATTTAGATTCTTCCCGTGAAAATAAAGTGATAGAGGCGTACCAAGCCTTAGAAGAGAATTCTGTAGTTGCAGTAATTCCCCGAGTAGAAGTTCAAGATCCTGCTGGAAAACAGTCAGATAATCAAGTCCGTCTCCCTGAATCTGAAATAGAAAAAGAAGCAATGTCAGAAGCAACTTCAGAGGACCAAAGTGAGCTTGTAGCTGTTGCTCATGTTACATTCTCTGAACAAGAGCCAGCCAGGGAACCACACATCGCTGAACAACCTGCCACAAAAAACAGTGGTGTCTGTACCCTGCCTCCTCGTGTTACTCAGAGCCTCAATGTTCTTGCTCACAAAGAAAATGACAAAAATAAAATAAAGATGAATAGAAATAAATATTCATCAAAATCTAAAATTAATAACAAGATAAAAGTATCTGAAGACTTAATTACTTCTGATGAGATTACCACAAAATCGATTGCCAAGAGTCAGAATTTTCCATCTTTGGAACTGACAAAAATGAAATCTGAGACTTCCATGAAGTGTCAGAAAAAAAACTCTCAAGGGGACAAAGGCCATGTTGCCCAGAGTGCTCAGAAAATTAGAAAGCAAAGTTGCTCCTGCAGTTGCAAAAATTCAGCTGCCTTAAAGAAACACGTTACTCCACTTTGTCTGTCGCATGCACCCTCTGCTTCAGATTTTGTAGATCTGAAATACACTGACATGTTCAAAATAATAAATTCAGGTGATGAAGGCCCAGGTATTTATGAAATGTTTGGAACTCCTGTCTATTCCCGCATGCGAGACCTTGATCAATACGAGGACAGGTTTTATAAGGGTGTTTACTCTGCTCCACCAGGGAGGTGCATCTGCAGATCTGCCTGCAGTAAAGTGGGAGAAAGCAGCAGAGTCAGAAACACTCAAAAGAAAACCCATTCCAAGCCAAAGAAGACCATACCTGGTGCTAAACAAAAGCAGAAAGGTTCAGTCACAAAGGACAGAAGGACCAAGTTGAATGACAAGCAAGGTAATGTAACAACTTCTGATTCGGATTTTCAACCACACTCCTCGAGTGACACAACATTGTTTCATGGAGATCCGGATCATCAGCTCACATTTTTAGAAGAGCTTTCAAGGTCAACTAAGCAAAATGAAATGTTAATAAATTCAAACCTATCAACAATTAAAGAAGTTTCTTTGGAGCAGTCGATAGACAGCCAGGATATATCCAGCCACCAGAGAGCTGCTGCCTGCAGCCAGGATCTCCTTCAGTTCAGTGATAAAGACTGCAGACAGTATGTTGCTCCAAGTGGCAGTCTGGTAACAGCAGAGCAGAACATCTGTGTGCCCCGGTGCAGCAGGGATATGGATGGTGGCAGAGGCCTGGAATCACACCAGGACTCCAAGTCTGTCAATAAATGTGAATTGCCCTTTTCAGATAGACTGCAGTGTCAGTCCCCTGCAAAAATATTAGATCATAGTTGGGCACACACACCTCAGAACAGTGGTTTGGCAAATGAATTGACTCAGCCTTCAGTGACTTGGACAAAAAGTGCCAAAAGCCCCAGCTTCCAGACAAGACAAAACATTTCTTCCTGGTCAGATACTAAGGATGTGACTGATGAGTTGCTTTGTTGTCTGGCCAAAGAATTGCTAATGCTTGAAGAAAAAGACAGCAAC
Source organism: Anthoscopus minutus (assembly GCA_013399455.1). NCBI lineage: Eukaryota > Metazoa > Chordata > Aves > Passeriformes > Paridae > Anthoscopus > Anthoscopus minutus. Next base: position 108,469 of record VWYI01046447.1, on the reverse strand, counting down.
TCTTCAAGAACAAAAATTACATGTTCTAAAATACAAAACACACAGAGTGAAGAAGAGGAAAATATGATGAATGGAGATGGAGCAATAATAAATAATTCTCTAAAGAAGGTAATAGTAATTTCTTCTTGTAACTTGCTAAATCCTTTGAGTGATGCTTCACACAAGTCTGGATGAAAAATGGGAAATATGAGCTTATTAAGGAGATTTGTCAAGTCTTTTTTTCTTGGGCCAGCTGCCCACTGATTCTTCCAGTGCTATGTTGAATATATCTGTGTTAGAGGCTGCATGTCAGGACACAAGCCAGAAGGTATTAGGGCATGACAGGAATAGCTGCCAAAGCTTATATACATTGAGAAATTGTAGGGAATAAAGAGAATGGGCTGTTTTAATTGAAGAGCTTGTATAAAAAGGTTTTGGGCAAGGCAAGAGCTGGAGATCTGGACAGCTAAGGAGTAGGAAAAGATGCTACAAATAGTCTTGTATGTCCAGAAGGGCAATTACCTTGAATCTCTGAGTGCAACCAGATACTTTTATAGGTATGAAGCACAAGTATTGGTTTATTAGACAGATTTATCCTGTTTAATCAGTGCTTAATCAAAATATCAAGCTCAGAAGGCTCAGATTTTGGCCCCCAAGTCAGCTGCCTGCCTTCACCTACTAAGGTGCTTTTCCTTGGTGCTGTTTGCTCTTTGTCTATTTAAATAACAAGTTCATAAGGAAATGTCTTTCTCTGCATATTGATACACTCCCTTGTGCTTCTGCAGACACAGATGCCAATTATAGCTCCATTCTCATTTCTCCCAGGGAGATCCATGGCTAAATGGGATAATTATTGCATCTTTTTGAAGCAGTCTCTTCTTCCTGGGAAGTCATGGCCTGTTCTTTTCATCAGAATTGTGTTACATGTGTTTCTTAGAGCATGATGATAGCCATATTCACCTTACAGCTTAGCAAACTATACCTGTGAGACCAAAAAGTAGAGTGTATCCTGCTTTTTTAAGTGCTCTTCTGTCTTGGTGTCAGTGGAAGAAGATATCATGCTGTAACTTTCTGGTTATGCTCTATTGTAATATATACTTGAAAATATTTATAGTCTTACCTGGTATTGCAATGCTGTCAATGACATGGGAAATTTATATATATAAAAATCTATAAAGCAAAGTCATGCCAGGAAAAATTTACTCTTTATGAAAAAAGGGGGGACCAAATGAAGCCTGTATTTTCCTCTCTGCTTTCTCCCCACACTGACCATCATCTTTCAAGCAGAGTTACAGTAAAGCCTTTCTGGCTTCAAATGAAGACAATGGCCTTCTAAACTTTGATGAATCTACTAAATTATCAGGAAGCAGTTTAGCTGCCAAAGATACTATCATGTGGACAAGAGGAGAAGTCCTTGGAAAGGGAGCCTATGGCACGGTAAGTTAAAGGTTGAATATGTTGAGAAGTGTTGGTTGTCGTTGAGCTACATGAAAATATCTCAAAAATAGCTATTTTCCTTTTCAACAAATGGGTAAACATTTTGGATCATACAGTGGCCCATGAAACATGGCAAACACAAAGATTCTATTTAAAATAAATAAATACTCAAGTTTTATCTTGTGTCTTGTTTTGATAAGTGCTGGTTTCCCTGTAGGTGTACTGCGGTCTGACAAGCCAGGGACAGTTAATTGCTGTAAAACAGCTGATTTTGGATACATCAGATCAACTCACTACAGAAAAGGAGTATCAGAAGTTCCATGAGGAGGTTGACCTTTTGAAGACATTGAAGCATGTAAATATTGTCACCTATTTAGGAACTTGCCTGGAAGACAACATTTTAAGCATATTCATGGAGTTTGTTCCTGGTGGCTCCATTTCCAGTATTCTGAATCGCTTCGGTCCGTTGCCAGAAGTTGTCCTGTGTAAATACACCAAGCAAATTCTACAAGGGGTTGCATATTTACATGACAACTGTGTGGTCCACAGAGACATCAAAGGCAACAACGTGATGCTCATGCCCACGGGGATCATAAAGCTGATTGACTTTGGCTGTGCCAGGCGCCTGGCCTGGGCCAGCCTCAGCGGCACGCGCAGCGAGCTGCTCAGGTCTGTGCACGGCACTCCCTACTGGATGGCTCCAGAGGTAATAAATGAGTCTGGCTATGGCAGGAAATCAGACATCTGGAGTGTTGGCTGCACCGTGTTTGAGATGGCAACAGGCAAGCCCCCTCTGGCTTCCATGGACAGGGTGGCAGCCATGTTCTACATCGGGGCCCACAGGGGGCTGATGCCGGCCCTGCCCGACCGCTTCTCCAGCGCTGCCGTGGAGTTTGTGCACGCCTGCCTCACCAGGTATGGAGGCCTTGAACTGGAGAATGAAAGGGAAAATGCAGGTAGTTTGTATTCTGGAGATGGCTCATGGGAGCTTAGCTTATGGTACATGTGACTTTATTGTAAATGCATAGGCTTTTCAGCATTTCAGGAAAGCCTTTAGGTAAAAGTATATATAAAAGTGCTTTACTCTTCATAATGGTATAAAAAAGCTGTCACAGAATCTTTTTTTGTAGGCCTTATACTCATCATTTACTTTCACTGTAATTTTAATGCAGAAACACTGCACTGTTGAGTTTTGGACAAAATGTTTGATAAATTTTTTTGCTGTGCTTTGCTGTTCCAGTATTGTTTAATTTGGTCTATGTCAGACAAGTTATTTTAAGGACAACATTCTAAATGGTAGAGCTTTCACTTAATTCTTGTCTTCTGTAATGGAAAAATCTATTATCACTGCCAGTCCAGGAAACACATACTTATTTGAAACATAAGACTTACTGGAAATATAAAGTTCTCTCTGTAAAACCCCAAACCACTAATATTCCTTATAAGAATTATTTTTGTAGTGTTTATTTTATTTTAAACAAAGCCATGGGCTTCTTAAAATGCATGACATTGATTGGAGATGACAGGACAACTTGATTGACAGAGTCTTGAACAGATAATTATCACCTTTCTTAAGTACATTTTTGGTCCACCTGAAATAGCCAAATCAGCAGAATTATTCAAAGATTTGCAAGGAATTCAGGGGAATAAGTAATGATTTCTTTAATAATAAAATATTTTTTCAGTTTTATAATTCATAAATTCAAAGAGTTGTTTCCCTTTGAGCCTCCCTTCTTTTCTATCAGCTTAATCAAAAAACTCCAAAAAAGAGTAGTGAATGGAGAAATAATAATAAAAAAAGAGCTAATTTTGCAATTAGGTTTTTTTATAATTACATCACTGGCATACATATTCATTTTATATATTGATTTGTGAAACCTTCAATGCAGAGATCAACACGAACGGCCTTCTGCTCTGCAGTTGCTGGACCATCCCTTTGTGAAAGGAAGACAGTGAATTTTTCACAACTCTTGCCAAATGAACATATATTTTCCATGGAAAAGACTTTCACTTGTGAAAAAAAGACCAGAAGGAACTGGACTTTAATGTGACAGCAGAAATACTGGAGAGTAGTTGTATTCAAGGAGTCTGTTATTAGGCAGCAGTGATTGAAGAGTACCTGTTCTGCAATGCCTGTCCTTCACTGTGAACAGAAGACCACCTTGTGTTGTGTTTGGAGGGGCTTAAAGGGAAAATAGAGTCACCACCACTGGCCAGGTAAGCTGGAATGTCTGTAAAATCCTATGGAACACAAGTTATGGGCAGAGAGCTCTGCAGGTAACTCCAGCTTGGAGATGAGTAATGAGTGTGATGATCCCACAGGAACCTCAGACCATCTCCTGGCATAAAAGGTACTGAGGCTTTTATTCAGTGAGGTGGGCCCTTTTGTTTAACTGGATGGGCACTTCAATTTTTAGCTGGTGAATAAGGTTTTTGCATACATAGATCAGCCCTGTGTTCCTGAGGCCCTGTATCTCCACAAGATACGGAGGTGATAATGATTTAAACCACAGAGCTGCCTGTTTTAAATGAAATTGTGCAGTTTATGGGCACTTTCAGGTTGCAGAAGGCTGAGGCTGGAAGGGGCTCTGGAGATGCTCTGGTCCAGCCCCACTGCTCAGAGCAGGGCTGACTGAAGCAGGTTCCTCAGGCCCTTGTCCCATTGACTTTGATTATGGATGGAGACTCCAGGCAGCACGCTCCAGTCTTTCACCCTGCACGTGGTAGAAATTATTTTATGTTTGAAGACTGTCTTATAGGTCAAGCTGTCCTGTTGTGCCTTGTCCTGTCGCTGCTAGCAAGGCAGGGTCTGGCTCTGTCTTCCTTACTGTTCCCATGGATACTCACTGAAAACCTGAAGTGTTTCTCCAACCACTTGAGTGAGCACTATCTCTGACTGGATGACATGGAACAGAGCCCCTCTGCACTCCAATGGTCTTTACACTTAGTAGAACTAGCTACTACTAACTGCACAAAATTAAATAAAATCTAAAATCATTATGTATTAATACAGCAAAAAAAGCAGGTATTTGTTGAGAAGGCTTCTTCCTATCAAAATGGGGTAAATCTTTAGCCTTTGTGAGCACCCAGTCTCCAGGAAAACTCAGCCCTACAACTGTTCAGAGCTGAACTCTCAAAAATTCAAGACTCTGATTTCAGTGCCAGCAGTAACATGAATATTTGTGTTTTACAAATGGGAAAGAAAGAAGTTCTATGTTTTATATAAAACAAACTTTCCTCAGAGTGCTAAACATCTTAGTTATTTAAACAGCTTTCAAACTTTCATTTTGTTCCAGTAGCCTGACTTCAGAGAGTTAAGTCTAAACTTTATAAAAGCAAAGAGAAATCAGTACTTCTAGCAAAGTTCTTTATTAATAGTTTCTGTAGGTATAACGTCACATAACAATGACAGAACATTATGCCAGTATAAGAGAAGTCCTAACATCACAGTAATCTTCAAAGTTCAAGCAGTTAACAGTCCTTTTTTGAGGAATATTGGTTGGTACTCATGCCAGACATCCATGGCAACATCATGTTAAAGTATCTTCACGTTAAAGTACCTTGCAGAGTAAAGGCAGGAGCCCGGGCATGTGAGCTCTAGTGGGATGTACATAATTCCATGATGTCTACTAATTCTTCTCAGATTAAGGTAGAGTCTTCAACAAAGCTGCAAAGTAAATATGAGGGTTTATTTATCATGAAATGAAACTGAGATGAGAGTCATAAGCAAGGAAAGAATGGGAATGCTCTAAAATATATAATTAGTTAAAAAAAGGTCAGCATTACAATCCCCTTCTCATGCGCATCTTATAAGCAAAACTAACATCTCTTGTTAGAGTTCTCCAGTATTAAGGTTACCAGTTATTTGCATTTTGTCATGTTTAATCCAGTTAATCATACTAAAAGTAGTCATTAGAGGTTTGTAAACTTGAACTTGAGTATTTAATCAAAATGTGAAAGCACATTTTTGCTTTTAAGCAGACATCAAGAACGAGGTGGCAGTTTAAGGCCAGCATTTGCCGCAGATATTTCAGTTTGATCAGAGCTGTGCTTGCAGCACTGCTGGGTGCTTGGGTCATTTGGCTGAGCTGGTCTGGCAGAGCAGTCTAGCAGCAAGTCTAACTGCATATTTCTTACATGAGGAGATCAGACTTTCACACCAAAATCCAGGTGCCTAATTACAGGTATCCAATGGAACAAGGGGAAAGGGTGTGAAATCCTGAAAATGTTTTTTTCATGAGACTCTGAGTGACTCAGTGAGCAGGGTCACACATTGCTTCACTATATAGTGTTGGAGCAGGGCCAGCCTTGCTGGTTTAAAGACTACAACCTTCATTTCTGAAACCAGTAAGAGCCCATTACAGTGCATGCAGCCTGCCAAGTACTTGCTGTGACTGCAGGTTTCCTCATGATTAGGAACTTACATCTCAGCAGCTGAAGATACAGCCCTGTCTTGCTATGATTGTAGGGTTGCCCAGTGTTTCTCTCACTGTAAGGGGAGCCATGGCTCACTTCTCAGAAGGGAGGGACCATAGTCAGGCCAACCCAGCTGTGTTAGTTACACTGCTCTTGGAACTACCACCAGCACTAGTATGGAAAAATTTGGATCTAAAAAAACATCTACCTCTCTTTCTAATGAAGCAGAGCCTGGTCCCCAAAACATAAGAGTCTCTTCAGGTTATTTGGGTTCAAATTTAGTGCTGTTCTACAAAGCTTAGCGGGAACTGATGTCATTTCTACATCACTCATATCAAACCCCTGGTTTTCCACACAGGCAAAGAACCAGAGTTCTCCCAAGGAAGGGCCCCCAGGACTCAGGAGTGTCACTTTTCCCCTATTTTTCCCTTCCCACAGGGACTGGCTCCATGGGACAGCTCAGAAGTTTTAGAGGTGTTGTCAAAGAACATAATGTCTGAACTATGACAACACCAGTGTTGCTGTTACAGGTGCAGGAATATAATACCTGAACTATAAACCCAAGCACTGAGTTTCAAGGTTATAAATTTGGTTTGAATTTGTTATATTCACTTCAGAAGCCAGAGAAAGTCATTCCCAGTAGCAGTGGGAGAGAAGACTCCAGGTACTAATTATCTCTTTAAGGTGTAAGGAGTTAAGCCTTTCAGAGAAAGGAGGAATTAACTAGCTAGTTCAGGCCAGCATAGCTTCCAAGGCTTAAGACATTAATTTTTAGAACTGATTATACTTATAAGCTTTTACATCAAATTAAATAAAGCAAACAAAGTATTTGTCCAATCAACTTCCCTGCAAAACAAGGGTTGGGAACCCTTCCCTGTAAGGTCTTAGAAAGAATGGATGGTGTAGCATTGTCACCCACCCCCTCACTGCTAAAAGGAAAAATAATATTAAAAAACCCCTCCACCACCAGACCTGGCCAGGCACTGCACACTGCTACTACTGTGCACAGGCTCTGCCCACAAGGCAGAGAGAAGGAGCAGCTTAAGACAGCACAAAATGTATAGAATTTGCTTTTCAGGTACCAAATACCTGGGCAATGTAATGGAAATAAAGGAAACAAGTAAGAGTTCAGAGTTTCTCAGCATTCCATTATTTGAGTGATTTGATGACAACCAGCAATGTTTTGCCAATAACTGAAAG
>VWYI01046447.1:58937-96437 GCA_013399455.1 Anthoscopus minutus | reverse complement strand
CAGCAGATACTGTCTGTGAATGAGCTGAATTAATATTTTAATAAAAAATATTGTTAGGTAAGTGTTGAACAAAAAAGTCTACAGTATTCCACTGGGACAGACTTCTGCCCACTGGAGATATTTTGAAAAAGTGTGATTAATTTGTTTTTACTCTTGCACAACCTGGATTTGTTGGACAAAAAACTAGAGAAACAACGGTTTCTAAAAAAACATACTTGCCATTCATTGTAATTCACTGCCAATCATCCTGTACATTTTCTGTGTGGAGTTAAGTTTCCTTGAAAGTATAAATTTCTATGTCACTGTTTCAGTCATTCCATCTAACTTCAGGAACAACCAGTATCAGTTCTGTACAAACCACAGCCATCAGACCCTTGCAAGGACTCTGCTTTAAACAAAAACTTTGAAATAATTTGTGTTCAAGGTGAAGTAGCTGGCTGTGTTAATAAAACAAAGATCCTTACAATTATTATGCCCACAGGAAAACACAGGTCTCAATGCTCATCAGCTGCAAATAAAAATACTTTTAATTGAGATTTAATTCTAGTCATAAGCTAAAAATAACTGAGCACAGTCAGAATTTGAATGCAAAAGTACATCTTTTACAGGTTTGGAAGAACTGGCTTCTCCAGAATTCCACAAGCAAGTTATAAGCTACGCTGCTCCCAAGTACAAAACTATCTCAGCTCTTTGGCCTACCCAGGTCTATTAAACACCCTAGCTCCATAAATGCTTGAAGGATTAAGTGATGTTTACAAGGAGCTCACAGCATTCCCTTGGGGGATTTTACAAATCCAAACAATGCATGTTTACAAAAGCCACAAACCCACAGCCAGGTGGGAAGGAAGCAGAGTGATGTTTGGAACTGCAGCTACAGCTTAAAAAAACCCAGTAAAACAGAGAAGCTTGAACCTGCACTTTGAAGCTCACTCTGGTTCTGTGCTTCACGTGACATCTACTCAATTTCTCATTTTCAAACCCTCCCCAAAGTGCCATTAAGATAGAACAGCTGAGCAGAGGAAAGCAGCAGGCATAGAGAGTCAATGCTGGGCCATCTGGAGCCTGGAGATCTCCACCACTACTGTGAAACACGTTTCACTCCAGGACCAACAAAGTCTAACACAGATCTGAAAGCCCCAGGAGCTCCCACCTCCACTACAGCTGTACATCTGGCCCTTAAGTTCAGACTCCACTGTAGTAAATACTATCTTAGAAGACAGTAAAATTCCCAGTAATTTCAAAAAAAGACAGTAAAAAACTGTCAAAAAAAGACAGTAAAATTCTAGGTGTAGGATGTTCTAGGCATATGCTTTCTTTTTACCACAGTCTGAGATCTCACAAGCTACATCAAACTGTTAACACAGAACCACCTTCATGAGCATGGCAATTTTATGTACAGCCTTATGAACACTGTCACTGAAACAACACTGAGGCACTTGAAGCAATCAAGACTGCATGAATTTGCACTGACATATTTCCATCTCTATCCTGATTCTGGAAGGCATTTAAAAGCGGGATTCTATTCTATGCCTGCAAAAGGTATGTGGACACCCTAGCCAACAGCCAAATCAAGTTTGTATTCTGAAGTTCTCCCCACTCCTATCCCTTTCTTTCACTGAAGATAGAGCACATGAAGTCAGTGAGACTTAATTTCAGCTAAAAGCCCTCACTACATACCAAGCTCCATCTTTACATGAATAAACCCTTGAATTTCAAAATGAGAAAGGAGCATGACTTACCATCTAGTAGTTCTAGAGTAACTGAGGGATCTACATATTCCCACCAGTGTTTTCCATCGGTTGATACTGGAATCTCCCAGTTGGACCACTTGCAGGCCAAATGAATGCACACACATGCTATCACTGTGGGCTTGTACTGAAGACAGAATGTGGTAAGGTGAAGGCTGTTGCACACATTTCGTAATGTGGAACCAAAGGAAATCAAACATGTAAAAGAGAAAACCCAAACAAATCAACCATTAACATACAGAATGAGACAGCTTGTAAATCAACAGCAGTTAAACATTTTGTTGAATAAATTCATAAGATATCTTACTGCCCTAAGAAAACAAAGGGCAGGGCATTTATCTGGTAGAAAAGCTTCATTTGTTTTTGCTATCAAAAGCCTGATGAACAGTAAATAAATTTACCAGTTATTCTATTGTACCTAAGTACTTGAAAGGGCAGTATAATATGGTGAATTAAAATTCTGCAGTAAGATGCACAGAGCTGATTCCCCAGCAGCCAGGTGATTTATAGGTGGGCTTTGCTTTCACCAGGCCTGGATTTGTGACATTTGTGACCTTGTCTTCAGCTTCCAGCACCACAAACACATTGGTTCACTTTCACTGCTTTAGCATAACTTCTCTTAACAGCTGCTTAAGTACAGAATCTTGCCCATCAAGGAACCACCAGGATTTATTTATTCATTTAGAACAGTTCTAATAACCAGCAGATACTGTTTAAAACTTGTATCTACATGTAATGTAATCCTCTTAAACAAAGATTAAAGTAGTTTTCCAAGAGGCATATTGAGGTAATCAAGAAATCAAGATTGAAGTCTGCTCTCTAATTCTTTCTATGACAGGCTATGTATATAAAATACCCACTTGAAATCCTAGAACTATAAATTCATCTAAGTACATAAGTTTTAAAACTATATATTAAGATTAAAGAGCTGTTTCTAAAATAAATAACATTGGGCTAGTACTGGTCTATAAAAAAAAAATCAGCTAGTTGAAAGTATCTTAGGCCCACTAGAATTTTATAAGTTAAGATTGGATCAATATACTTAAAGTTAAGAGAAAACTGCCATTAACTACAAGTGTAAACTAAAAATAGTTTTGTACTTACCAAGATGCTCGGATTTCTAGGTTAAGTTTATCTCTGTAATCTTTAGCTGCTATTCAGGCTACCAATTTTACTTATGCACTCACAATCGAGAAAAAGTCATCAGAAAGCACCACTACACTTCTCATTGTGCATTTAAGCCCTTTGTGCCGTCAGGCCCTTGTCCAATACACCGCACTGCAGGTGGGGAGGTACCACCACCAGAGGTGGCCCAGTCCCCCACTGCAACAAGGGTAAGACACATCAGGGGGCCCTGCAGTAAAGGAAGCTATAGTGTGCTACAACAGTGCAACAAAGAGGTTCAGGATAACAACCTGTTGGTAGCCATGAAATAGGATGTCTGTGCCAAATCCTTGCTTGCTGTAAGAAAAGAGAAACAGAGAGATTAAAGATCTGCACTAACTTGACAGGTTCATTCCAAAATTTAAGCAGTTTTACCTTCTAAAAATCACTGCTGGGTATTTCTAAAGTACTGATCTGGCTTTAGCTAACTAGCCTTTAAAATAATCTTTTCTGAGACACAGAAGACTGAGACACACTCAGTACTGGAGCTGGGCCTGTCATTCCCTTCAGTGCCACTCCCTCCCCCTGCACAGCCCACAGGACAGCTCCCCTCTGCTGATGCACCCCTCCAACACCTGCCAGGTGAGCACTCTCCTCTGGGAAGCACTGCTTCCCCAGCCTCACCTGCAGGGAATCCCTGCTTTGACCCAGGAGTGCAGCAGGCAGTCAGTCCCAGCCAATTCCCAGCACAGTGCTCGTCCTGCTCTTGGAGAGGGGCATGGCAGGACACCCTCCCACCTCCCTAGAAACAGCCACCTCTCTCTCCCAAAGCTCTGGAACACAGCAAGCCCCCAAGCTATATGGGAAAAAATTTCAGTTTTCTGCTCCTTCTAATTAAGAGCACTGTAGTCATAACATTTTGCTCCTTATTTGTTAAACCTATGGTAAAGCCCTGACAGAAAACAGACAAATTCATCTGAGTTAGTCAGAAAAAAATACCAAAACAAACTGCAGGATTGCAACATGCCAGAAATGAAAAACTGACTTGGGCTGTTACAACCACAGAGTGCTGACCCCTAGAGTGACACCCCAATGCTCCTCACTCAGGTAAGAGAACTTACTGTAACATGCATTTAATGGAATAGCTGGGCACAAGGGGTTTAACCGCAGATTGAATGCAGCCTTCATTGAATTCTTACTTTGACACTATCACTTGAAATCAGTGCTACCTGCAGAAAGCGTAGTGTTGAATTTTATGTCAAAGGCAATAATGTTAAACTTTTCTTTGAATAATATTTCTATAAAGTTTGAGAAATACTACTGTGGCTTTTAAAATTTAGCTTTTAAAAAGCACATTAAAATGTGATTTAACTCAGCTTCTAATAATTGCCAAGGAATAAAATTCAGATTTGTCTTTATGCTATGCAGCCAGGCAGTGGCATAATCTGAGAAGAATGTGGAAGTTGCAAGGTAACAGGATCTGTTCCTACACACAAATTCTACTAATCCATAACAATCAGAATGTGAACTGACAATGTGTTATGCTGTAATATTTAGTTTGCATGCTGTAATGGTAATTGCATGCCAAAAAACCAAGGAGTTCAACCTCTCCCTCCCATCTAAAAAAACCAGTAAGGTTGAATTACCAAAAAAAAAAAAAAGTGAAATGAGACTGTCATAACCAATAAAAATACACAGTGGTTGAGTAAGACTGAAATTGATGTCTTGCTCTTCATTTTTCATCAAAGCAATACCTAAAGGATCTTCAATGATTTATATACTTTGTAAAGTCACATATTTGAATTAAGGGAGCAAGACCAAGAAGCATCTCTACTCTCACTGAAATGTCCCTTTTGAACAAGGAAGAAAAGCAGATGCCAGAAAACTTCTATTTAACATCAGCTTGAAAGATGAGTAAATCAAAACACATACCTGGAAGAAAAGAATCACATCTTGAAACACACATTTTAGCCTTAATCAAAAATTATCGTGCTAAATACTTTATCTATACTACAAGTAGTATGATTCTGTTTCAACTTATCTACAGCTAAATAATAATCATTGCCAAAACCAGCAAGAAATTTCAGCTCACAACTGAAGCCTTTGATAACACAAAGCACAACTGAAAATATCTGTCCCAAACTCTTCTATGTAGGGCAGCTTTGGTTTAGCAGAATTCATCAGTGAAATTAAATCTAATGAATTTTGGTTCCTATATTTTGGTGGTTCCATTAGTGGAAAGTGCATCTCCAAAATTTAAATAATCTTGAAGCAAAAACCAAAACAAGCCAGCAGAGCTGCTCTCAACAACTCACAAGCTGCAGGACCGATGGCTACGACACCAGCCATGAATGACCAGTTTTAGATTTTAGCTTTCAGGAGTGATTTAAAACACCCATCCTGTCTCACTGCTACAGAAGCAGCCATAAGACAGGGATTACTGAAATGGTCATCAATGTTTTGAAACAGAACTTGCTGTGTTACACACCTTCTGAAAGGCTGTCTCCAAGAAACTGCCAACTGGAAACCAAAATGCTTTTTATTTGGCATAGCCACACAATTCAACCACCTGCAATTCCAAGATACCTGAGTCTTTTCTTCAACACAGCTTATCTTGGATCTCGGGATGCTCATGAAAACATGACTGCCAAGTCCCCATTAGGAGCTGGTAACTGGCTATGCCTGGACCCTGACAATGTGTGAGCATTTCCTGGAAAGAGGAGATTGCAGATAAGCCAGTCAGCATCAGAAGAGAGAAGCTTGCTGAAGAGTCCTTCTGGCAAAAGCAAAAAGCCCTGGGATCTGAACAGAGGGATGCAGAAGGGTGCCTGTTGTATCTGGAAAGGGCTGGAGGAGGCCATGGTGTGGGCATTCAGGTGTGAGCAGTCCTGGTGGCTTTACTTTCTTGAAATGTATTTAAAGCTTGGGAACAGACCCATAAAAGCCTGAGGTCAAAGTTCAGGATGGGAAGGCCACCTGTAGCAGGGCTGGAGTGCAGCTGGTGTTTCACATCTTTCCACACCACTAAGATTTAAATTTTCCTCACGAAAATATCCTCTGAAAAAGCTGATGCATTTTCAGCTCCTCTTCTGCTGACTTTGTCTTTCTCAGCCTGATTTAAGCAATGGCATCTGCACACAGATACTATGGGATATTTGAAGGATTTGGCAGCGCAATTTCCACTAAAGATTAGTAAGGATCATGGGTGTTCAAGATACCTGATAACCTGCAGAGTAGCGAGAACAATCCTAGAAATCCTTGAGATCTCATCTTCAGTTCCAAAAGGTTGTGCTCCAACACAGAGAAAGGAGTGACTGAAGACTTCCCAAAGATGGAGATGAGGATACAGATTCCAAGTTTCACCAGAAACAGGCTGAGAACAGACTGATTTTGCACCACAGTGTAAGAGGGCCACAGTCTTGGCACCAGGGCAGTTTCACTGCTGATCATTCAGCTAGTGTTGAAGGTTCAATAATAAAACAGTTTTTGGTGGAGGTTTTCTTCCCCTTTTCTTTTTTGTTCTTTCTTCTCTTCACTACTGGAGTATTCTTGGAATGGGCACTGAAGCTTGCTGACAGGCCCTCACATATCCACTGCCTTCAGATTCCTTGGACCTGTGGGATCCTAAGGAATGATGGTCCTGTCTCCTCTTCTCAGTCTCTTGACACTGAGGAAGAATGGTGCAGAAAAAATACTAAGCCCACACCATTCTCCTAGTCTGCTATACTGACCAAACTGCAAAGATGGAACAATTTCATTAACTCATGAGTCTCTGAACACCAGAAGGAGTAACTAGATATTGTATGCCTGAACACCACAAATCATTATCTATCCATCCAGTCACCCCTTCTCTGCAAGGATCTGTGTTGTCTAATAACACCTTCAAAAAGGCTTTCAATCTTAGAGAAGAATTCATTTTTTCTTTAGTTGTATGTTGAAGCAATTGTATTTATTTGCACCAATTCCCACTTACTAGTTCATCTTCAGTTTCCAGCAATTGATTCTGGTGTGCCACTGCCAGACTAGACAGTCTTCTTACAAAGGACTTGCCTGAATTTTTTGAGCACCATCAACACAACCTGGGTTTTTGTTTTTTCATTTTGTTTTTAAAGGGGATAGCTTACAGCTTAATAACAGCTAACAGTGACTGCATAAAACAAACTACCCTGGATGCAAGACAGCAAAAAGTGATGGAGAGAAGAAGCCATCCTCTGAGGCACTGCAGTTTAGTTGGCCAAAGGGCCCATTCTCACATCTGACAATGCAGTGCACAAACCCTAAGTCTACACTTGCACACCTCAGCTAACTTTGCTGCCTCTTTTTTGATACTCACTCAGACATTACATTCCTCCCTTCCTCTCTCCAAACATGCAGTTGGAAGTTGTAATCACAATAGGTTTGGGTAAATTAATCACCTTTTTTCAAATAAGGTATCTCTGCCTTCTCAAATGGTGCTTTATGTTCCAAGATGATGTTACCAGAACTGGATGAAGTAACCTTGGATTTCCTTAACCTCTCAGTCAATCCCTTTAGCACTAAAGATTTAACACTGGTATATTTTGAAAACTTCAGGACTCACATATCTAAGTGTTGCATCTACTGACATTGAAAACCCACACTGTCCAATAAATACATGTTCAGGGACAGAAAACTAAACTCCTACCACTGTGTCTCTGAAAATAATCACTGTGCCCACGGGCCCATCTCCTTGTCCTCCCCACACATAAAACCAATGTTCCATGGCAGTTATTCTATCCTTGCTTGACTTGCATGCATGACTTCAAATTTCATGCCTGGTGTTTTAAATGAATTAATTGTTCTCCTTTTTCTTATCTTAGTATGAGGTACTTGAATCTCGTGTTCACAGTCGACACCATTCCTAGGGACACATGCACCCAAGAATTCCATACACACACACTGAGGAGCACACCTCCCTCAGGGAATGGGTTTTCAAACATGAGACATTACATTCACTGTGCACCAGTCCTTGAGTTACATGGATTTTCAGCCTTTGCTGAAGTCTTCAGATTTCAAGACCTGGTATCACTTTAGACTTAGTATTTTTGCAAGTCTGCTGACATTAAATACTAGTTTACAGATGACAAAAAATTCACAGTATCTTCAAAGTATGAATTTTGTCAGTACAAAAAGTTAGCTTACAAAACACAAAGGGAACTGCCTTAGAGTGGTATGTATCCTTGATGAAAAGAAATCCAGTTTGTGTAGCAGTGTGCCTGTAGGCTTGAATGACACAAACTGATGTGGAAATCCTGAGGCAATACAACATTGTCCCCAGCCCTCCCCACAGCCCCAAACCCCAAAGCACAGGGGTTCCCCAAAACAGTAAAATGTGCTCACATTTAGTGACCAACAGCTAAGTAAAACCAAAGTAAAACCCTACAGAGCAGCTGGTGCTGACTACTGAGATTTCAGATGCAACTGGATTCATGCACCAAGTCTCAAGGAATCTGGGCAGAAAGCAGAGAATCATTACCTTATAGCAAGGATAGCAATAAAACTACTTTATATGTAAGTTACAGCACCAGCCCTACTCAAGTGTCTGAAGAACACTACACCAGGAAGCTACAGCAAAAAAGAGACACTCTTTCTTATGAGAAGACCATTAATTCCAGTTACTACAGACCAAATTAATAGGATTAGGCTGTAGCTAACTTTCATATACTTTATAGAGAGAGAAGAAAACACCAACAACTTTGAAGCATTTTATGCCTTTTTCACTGCAAAATCAGCTAATAACTAGAGACTAACATTTCTAATCATTTCACAATACTTTCTGCTTAAGAAACATAATTGAAGTGAAAAGCTTATTTTAGATGTTTTTACAACTGATTCCTTTTTTCACCCTACATCTTATAAGAGGGTGTTTTAATCTTTTTTTAAAGCTCCAAAAGAAACCAAGAATTAAAGATGATGTGCCAAATGCCACAAAAAAATGTAAGAGAACAAAACAGGTTTCTAGCCAGTCACATTGATGAGCTGCATACAACGTACAGGTTATGTTTAACTAAAGGCTTGGGGTTTTGTGCTACAAAACAAATCCAGACACACTGCTCCAGAAAAACAATTAGTCACACCTATTTGCATGTGACAGCCAACTTGCTATGCACTCTCTTTATCCCTCAGTCCATTACCTGAAAAGACTTGCTAAGACAAAAAGCTGGCATTAGCCATCAATGGGCAAAACTACTTCAGAGTGAAAATCAGGTCAGACTGATACTATGGATCTGACCAATAAGTTTGCAACTGCTGACTGCATCTGTCATTCCAGAACACATGGAAAAGGTACTATTAAAATAAAAGCTAATAAGAAAACAAAAGAATTATGAACAACAGAGGACTAGACTCTATGAATCTCTAAAGGTTAAGATCAAACTTTTAATAATTAATTTTAATCATACTCTTTGGATAACAGAGTTGGTGAAAAATCATATTAGACAAATAACATTACTTTCAAATTTTACTAGAAAGGTAAAAAAGGACTTACAGAAGTGGTTAAAAGTCACTGACCTCTCACTAACTGTGTACATTTCACAACATCTGTGTGTGGATGTTCAATGGTAATCTCAAAACCTGAGGAGTTACAAATACATTTTAGAATTATACATTTGCATCTGTAAAATAAAAAGCAAACCCTTTATGTTTCCCTACAGACATAAAATACTTGCTAAACCTTTGCACTGCAGAATAAGTACTACTATTAAAGTGCCTTTTATTCTTTACCTCTTCATACTGTTGAATAGCAGATGGTAAAGCCACTTTGTAATCCATTACGAAAATATTCCTCCAGTAATCTAAAATCCTGTACAAACATAACCTGGGAAATTACTATCTTTTAAAAGTTGAACATATCTGAACAATTTCTAGCAAGTTAAAACTTTGTCAGTAAAAACTGTAATGCAAGCACAATGAAATATGTGTGTGCACGTGTACTTTTATTAATTGATTTCTAGCACTTAAACATGTTGCATGTATGAGATTAGAAATTAAGTCAATTTGTAGATCAGTGACTTAAGAAACACTTCGTGGTTTATGACACTGTTTTAAGAATTAGGTCACTGCTGTGTGCTGTTTTTTTTAACAATACCCCAAATGGTCTTTAAGAATATCCGTGTTGTCAGGCCTCTGGCTGTAATTGTCTCTATGGTATTTTAGTCAGAAGAGTGTGCTGACAGAACATTCCACTCCAAATTTTGGAATCATCTGAATCCATTAAATGGTTACACTACAACTTGTGTTGTTCAGGTTCAGAGTCAGCACCTTCTTCAATTACATAATATTCTTCTATGGAAAGGCAGAATGGGGAAGAGCATTGGGTACAATAAGTGCTTCAGCACACACACACAGCCAGACTACTACACCATGTTGCCTTATGGGAAGAAATGTCAATGTAATTACTATTTGGAGTAAAAATCTATTTGGAAGCCTACACATTTCTAACTCAAACTGTGAGAAACATCTCTTTTACAAGTACAGACACACCTTTCTTCTCCACAGTGAACACAGCAGAACTGCTAACACAAAACTAAATTCACAGGTCAGAAGTTACACAGGAAAAGAGCTAAGTTCTAGTGTACCAATAGCACATCAAAAATCCAGTTATTTGGGTCCCACTAGCTCTTCATGGCAAGTTGGCTGCACAGGAGCTATTTAGAAAGACATACCTAAAGTTTGAAGCATTATTGTTTCAAGTATAACCAGCTCTTGGGCTTGTTGAAGGTATGCCTGAAACAAATAAGCAGACAGGTGAAGACAGCAGTGGATGGCCTCAGAACCTCATTCACACACTGCCTCTCTGATCCAGCACTGGCCACACAAGACCAGCACCCAGCCCCTGAGCCCTGACAGCTCACAACACTTCACTCTTCCTTCCACCAGTGCAAACATTGCTATAAATTCAGTTCCACCAGCCTTCACAGAAAGATTAACTTAGTCTGGATCTCAGACAATCTATTCCAGCAAAACATTTTTGGGAGGTCAGGTGGGTGCTGTAAGAATTTCAAGATGGAGCAATCTCTTCAAGTTTCATAACAAGTAAGTGAGTCTTTAAGAAAGTGCATTAAGTAACAGAAAGACTAAAATGGTATAAAAACAAAGGCTTTTTTTTTCTAGGCTGCAGACAGCAATAGACCCAGCAAGACAATCTAACAAATCATTAGATGAAATGTCATCTTTCAAACCATATATCTTTAAAACCATAACTTCCACCTACATCGCTCTTTGTATCCAGTTGTGGCTCTTGAGGATGAAGACAGGCATTTGCTACTTTAATAACATGTTCAAGTTTCCGTGGCTGTTCTTCCACTTTTGCAGCCAAAAACAATGCCGTAGGAGACATTATCTGGAGAAGAAAAACATGTATTTTTTAACTTTTTACAAGCACAACTTGAATTTTTATGGAGCATAAACTAGCACAGAAAAAGTTTAAGAAGTTGCATTTGTGGCTTTTGTTTTTCAGTTTTGAAGTCATGCAAGGCAACAAAAATATAACTAGTCATGTTTTATTTTGTAACTGATGCAATGCTCTCAGCGGCACAGGGAAGGAGTAGCATAATGTTAAATTACATTTGTGAGTAAGATGTCTGAGGTCAAACTAATTCTAGTTCAACATAAAAAAAATATTTGGCCCAGAAGACTTAGTCACAGTAGAACAGGCTGTTTCAAGTTAAATATACTTCATGAGAAAGTTCATCCAATTTCTTGCACAGAGCAAGTCACTACACCATCTTTTCAGTAAAACATCTGATCACAAGTTCTGCTAGCATTTAAGTCTCCCAAAGAGTGAGAAACTTTGCAGAGAACTTTAATAAAAACAGCTTGCTATATAAACATAAGCTGTACAAGGAAAAGAAACTTTATATATACACATATATTCTTAGAAATGTTACTATATGCCCAGCAGTATCTGGAGAACAAAGTGTAAGGATTTGTAAAACACCAGTTATATTGAATGTTAGTAAAGACTACGCATTACATTTAAAGATGAAAATTTATATCAAACTCTAGGTGTCATAAGGTGGCAGTTCAGTACTAGCTAAGCTGTGAAGTAGAATTTTGGTGCCTGTGGTCAGCCAGAGTGACTGATGTGTGCAGACAGAACACAGCAAACCACAAATCACTGATGCATTATGTTCTCTTTGCATGCAAAAGCTGTACATGTCAACCAGGAATTAAATGGTACTAGAAATCATCTAGACATAACCTGATTAAAATGGTTAAAATTAAGCCAGTATAAAGCATTTATTTAGAGACTGAAATAGCTGCTTGGTGAGTATTTAATTACTGCATGGTGCAGGTATTTGATTTCTCATTCAATGCCCAACTAGAACTAGGTAAATAGGAGGCATAGCCCCCACAAAGTCAAATTTGCTTTTTTTGCCAGTAAACAGCCCTTTTTTATGCCAAAATAAAACATTTGATATAAAAATTTACAATATATGCAAAACTGCAACAAACTAATTAAACATTTAAGGGCTTAAATTTCAGAAGCTTTCAAATGTACTGAGAGTACTTTTTGCATCCTTAAATCACTTTGAAATGTCTGCTTGGATCTTAAGTAAAACTTTAAAGTGGGTAGACTTGAAAATTGACACCCTGGTAAGGCAATATCTTTTGATGAGGAGAAGTGTGCCGTGAAAAATCTAGCAAAGATCTCAGTCTATAAAAACCAACCACCCCAAACAAGTCACAGGGAGAAAATTCTTTTACCAGGGAGACAAGAACCCCTGTTTTCCTTTTAAGAATCTTGTAACTTAAGCCTGATGATCAAATGAAATAAAAACCCTAAGTTAAGTGTTGCTGAACAAGGCCAAATTAGCACTGTCATTTAATATTTCTGATGATTCTGTAGAAGTTCCGACCCCCACTGCTTGAAGTAATGATTTGAAATTCTGGAAGGAATTTCCTTTGCCAGGGGCATACTATGAAATGCATCTCACACTGGGAGATAAAACTTTTAAACAGTAAATGTGATGGAAACACTTTCTGGGGTTCAGAAAGTGAGAGTATCAACAGCTCTCAAGCAGCAGAAAATGCAGAAGATGTCAGACAGCACACACAGGCATAACCCAACACACACCTATCATATAAAGGTATTTTACAGAACTCAATTTTCAACAACTGCCATGGCTGAAAATATTTCCATTTCACAGAGGCATTATCTGAACCAAGTCACCAATGACTGCACAATTAAATCATCAGCAAATTCTCACTCACTGTTCCTCTGTGTCTGACTGCACCGAAGTTCTACTTCTTTCTAAAAAAGCACCATCAGGCTGACTTCAGGAGCTCTTCTGATTTACTGAAGCAGATCAGATCTGGCCATGAAGTCTCCACACAATTCTGATCTCCAAGACCTTACACAAAGTACAGCTCTGGAAGCTGATTAAGTCAAGCAGATTAACTGTCATTTAACTCTGGTTCATCAGAAATCTATGTACAGCCCAAACAGCTATTTCCTTCAAAAGAGGTGGTGGGTTCTGGCCAAAGCATTTCAGGTCTTTGTCTTATCTAGGACAAGGGTTCTCACTCCCAGTTTAGAGTAGGTTATTATTTTTAGCTCCCTTGGTATTGATTCAAAAAAACAGACATCCTAGTAAAATTCCAGACTTGGCACAAATCTTCAGTGAACACACCCTGCTAAGTGTATAACTGGCAAAGCTACTCAAATGCTTTCATTCATTTCTAATTACTAAAAATGGCAAAAAACTCAAGCAAAGCAGAACAAAAAAAGCAAAATTAAAGAAACATACTTGTCAAAGCAATAATATATTTTTTATATATAAATATCTTAATTTGATATAATCCAAGATAATTTAGAGTAATTATATACTATGCATCCAAACCAGTCTTAAAAACTTTGAGAAATATTCAGAACACATGTGATATATCACATTAAATCCCACTTTATTACGAGCCAAGAATCTTGGAAACCAAGTCCCACAGAAACAGGAAAAAATCCCAAAAAATAAGAGTCTTGTAAATACAATCAAAAAGCATTATACAGCAAGTTTCATTGGGAACTGTGGTACAAGTCCTTTTTCACTCAAAGTTCAAGACAGTGTAAAGACAAAGGCATTCAGAAAAATCTCAGAACACAGCAGCAGCATGCATGAAGTTTCCTGAGATCTCCCTGTCCCTTCTAATGCCGATTTTAGTATGTTTTTAGATTTGATACAGTTTAACCTAAGACATTAAGTGCTTCCAGTGTATGAGAGGGTTTTCAAGTTAGAACACAAAGAGCTGTGAGGAATTTTTGTTATTATAACCAGGAGCTCACATTGCATAAAAGCAGCAAATATGTTAAACTGTAATATTAAAAACAGAACTGAAGTATCCAAAACAACATCACTAAAGCCTGAAGAGTATTATGAAAGTTTCAAGAACTTTGCAAAACTGCAAAGTCACTTATTTAATACTGTGATTTGGACAAGGCACAAGGAAGGGAATGTAGAAGGACATGAAACAAAACACCCTCTACACAACTCACCTACCTGGCACTTGAAGGAAAAAAATTCCTCATGCAGCCTTCTTTAGGCTCTTCACTAAGTTCCACTGCATGTCACAAAAACCCCTTGACATCATCAAGACTATTTTCAGCTGGCTGTTTGGAGTTCCACATGGCATTTCTAAGGATTATATTTAAAAACTACAGCTACCATTTGGATGCTTTACCTCTCACTGCAAGCATATGAAGGATTTTTCCCCTTCTGTTCTTCAAATCCCAGTGTACTGAAGAATAAACATTTAAAAGAACTATTTGCTGTATAACAATGTAACAGACCAAGTACTATAGAAACAGTATTTGCAATAGAATTTTAATTTTTAAGATATTTTAAAGTACAATAGTGAGGCCAGTACTCAGCAAGCTCCCTTGCCATCCCAATATTAGCACAGACTAACTTTATACTCAGTAACCCAAAGTTCCTATGCCCTGCTCAGCAATGTAGAAAGAATAATTTGTGCTGAGGAGATCCACAGTAGCTCCTGTCATTTGCACAGCCAGGGAAATTAGTAGTCAAGGCATCCAATTCTGCTTCCCAGAATTAGTAAAGCAAGTTTCCACCCTCACTGGGGCACAGCAACCTTACAAGGACTTTGCCTGCCTTGACTGCAACATCATAAACCTCAATACTTTCTTCTTTGCACCTAAGTGCATTTACTCTGTAGGTAATCCAGAACAACTCATAAGCAACTTGCTAGGTCACAGTAACTTCACAAAAAAGGGATACTTGGCCATTAGTGTAATACACTCCCAATGATCCAAGACTTCATCAATTAGTACATGCCACCCCTGTGGCTCTACAGATTGAAGATACTGTTGGGAATTCTGCCCACTGTTCACAGATGACACAAACTCCTGAAAGCCTCTAAAATGGTTTAGCAGTTACTTATACTCAAGAAAAAAAACCATAAAAATTAAGGCAACATCTATTCAGCAACTGAGCTTCTATTAGAAGCCCCGTTTGTTAACAATTAAGAGCATGTCACATACATGACATACACATATATTTGTATAACCTGGCAGTTATACATGATGATAAATGTGCAAGTGCTTATTACCAGCCTAAAAACATTCATCTGCCAACATAAAAGAGACAACACAGGTCACATTTTTTCAGCTGAAGATCATAAGGCATTTTGACTAATGGCCATCTAATTTTCTAGCCCCAGCATACAGATTCCCTCCTGCCATGGATAAACAGCACCACAAGCACACAACAAAGAAATATTAGAGATATGTGCATACGCTGTAGGATAGTCTATCTAGGTCTTACATTTGAGACTGCCAGTACCTTACTATTCCTTTCTAAGGGTTACTTTCTCTATGCAGGGATAAATAACTCTTACATTGTTTAGTGCACCAAGTGCTCTGGAGATTTGATATTAAGTATTTATTAGAGTTCTTGGCTTTTGCTTTCCCTACAGAGGACCTAATGGATGGCTTGGGAGTATTTTAAAAGTGACTCCCTTCACTGAGACCCTCTTAACCCTACAGAATTGTAAAAAGAAAATGCTCTTGCCCATCAGCACATACACAAAGCCATTCTCTGGCCTTATGCTCACTATGAATCACAAAAAGGAGTTCAGCAAGAATCAATGTTACTGAGGTACAACCTGCATGCAGTTCACTTGCCTTTAACTTTGAACATTATTACCTGAGAATTAATTAAACAGTACACTTCCCTCCCCTGTAATAGTTGCAGTTTCCATGGCATTCTGCCCTTACATAGCTTACTTGTGAATTTGAAGATTCATAATTTAACTTAAGCCATAGTTTTCATATAAAGAGCGCTATACATTCAAACACTAGTGTGCTGCCAATTCATTCACCAGTAACCAGTGAAAACCCAAACACAGCAGCCAAAGCTCCTTGCTGCCTAAACGCAGCCCAGAGCACCAGCTGACAGCACAAAGGGTACTCCAGCAGGTGAGTAAGAGGAATGTGGGTCTATGTATAAACACAGCAGCTCTCCACTCCAAGCAGTTCCAGTTTATCAATCCACAAGCCATTTACAGTCCCAGAAAACTTCAAATGCCTCACCAGGCTCCTCTTCCACCAGCTCCTGATACTGCTACGTGGGCAGAACAGCAGCAGGAGGGAACAAAAAGAAACTTGTATGGGTGAACACTGCAGCTTTAGCAAAAAGCTGCTGGAAATTTGAGTTTAGCTTAGATTTTGCATGAAAAATATTTATATACACTTCTGAAATGTACCTACAAATGAATATGTATTTTCTGCTAAACAGGCACCAAAGAAGATGCCCATTTGCTCAGCCAACAATAATAAAGAAATTCATGACAAAAAGAAGAGTGGGCTCTACTTGCACTCCACTGTGTACCTGCCCCAACTGCAGACCCTGCAAGGTTTGCAAGAGTCTATCCCTTGGTTGATAAAGGTCTGCTCTGACCTAGACCTAACATCTGTCACAGTCTCAATCTGTTTATTTTGTCATTAAAAGATCTAAGAAAACTCATCCTTAACATTTAATGACAAATCATTATCACTATTAACTGTTCTTCCTTAAAACAAACCCCAAGAACACCTAGGCTACTATATAATTATTATTTTTCCACCTATTGCATCCAGTATTGGACATTTAAAAAAAAATAGCTTGACATTTCCAAGTTATCTCCAGTTCCATACCTGTTACAACATTCCTCAATAACAGCTAGCATTCCTACTGAAAAATTCTGTTCTTTACAACACATTTCATGCTCAGAGTCAACATGTCCAGCTTATTAGGTTAACAAGATTTACCTCATCAGGTGTAAAAATTTTTCTTGTCTAATATGACTTACCACACCACTTAAGACTAAACTAGCTAAAAGAATTTACACTGCTTCAGGAACAGCTACATAATCCACATGGATACACTCATAACACACATTATCATTGTCAGATACACCATGCCAGAACTTACACTGATTTCACCAAGAAAAATGTGTGTTCCTACACACTAGCCCTTCAAACTTCAGCACATAAGCACCAGCCACATTTGAAACATCTAAATGTATTCTTCACACATCTGAAATGTGCTTGCTGATGGTGCCTATTTATTTATTTTTATTTCGATGGCAGAAGATAAACTAATTGCTGCTAGTTAAAGTAATCCAAAGTTGAAAACAAATATCATTACTGCTTCTAAAACATTGATAAGAAGCTAGAATTCCTAAAAACAAATCACACTTCAAACTCCTGCATGTAACACTTCTCAGTCAGAACTGCCAAAATTACGGACATATTACCAAACATAAAATCATACTTACATTTCGATTGAATTTTGTGAAGGAATGATGCATATAAAACCTGTGCATGTAAACAATTGCAGTATTTATCGTAAGCTGAGATCTGGAAGATTAAATGAAGGAAACACTACATATTAAGAAAATTGTCTACAAGAACCGAAAGCCACGCGCTTTCCACATCAATCACTGCTCTCAACATACTGCCTTCAGCCGAAAATGGATTAAGGATGTGACACTTCAGAACCGATATTAACACATCCTTAACTGATATTAACACGTATCGCTCCCATCTGTTTCGTAGACCATGTGAAGATTCCTATGCCAGGCTCCCCAGAGTCACCCACGGAATGAAAACTCCTCAATGGGCGACATACACTGAAACACTCTCTCAAGTGCTTTTGTTTTGTTCCAGGTCAACTATTTCAGTAAGGGATTTGAGGATCTGGCCTTGTTCTCATCGATTTTTTTTTTTTTTCCTTTAAAAAATCACATTAAAGAATGGCTACAGAGAAGTTGCCCGTTTCGGGGAAAACGGCAAGTGGGATTTACTTTAAAAGTGCCCCAACCCGCAGCCACGGCCACAAACGCGGCTGAGAGGGCCGGTGGGAAGCCGAGTCCCTCACCCGCCGACAAAGAGCGCGGCGCGGGGGCTTCGCCAGGCTCCTCCTCCCATTCTGTGCCTCCAGGCCACGGCTCCATCCCGCGGGAGCGCCGGCTGGGGCTGCGGAGCAGCGACCAGGGTCCCGGGGAGGGCTCCCACCCGAGGGAAAAGGTCTCCCGCCGACCCTCCACACGCGGCCCCCGCCGCCCTCATGCCCGTCCCGCCCGGCCCCGCTCGGATACACGTTGAGGCGCTGGCCCATGTCTTGGATGAGGTTGGCCGCCTGCTGCCGGTACGAGAGCTCCTTGTCGGCCTCCACGCCGCAGCGCCGCGAGGGCGTGTTCTCCAGTTGCTCGCGGCTGAAGAACCAGCGCGAAGCGGCCGAGGAGCCGCCGCCGCCCCGCGCCGCGGACCCCGCGGAGCCCGCGCCAGCCGCCGCCATGACACCACCTCCTCCTCCTCCTCCGGCGCCTCCTCCCGCCGCCTCCATCGCGGCTCTCGCGAGAGCTCCCGCGCCCGCGCGCGCCCTCCGCCATAGAGTCTCGCGGCGGGGCGGCCGCGCGCCGGGCGGGTCACGTGGCCTGCAGCGGATGAGGGGACGGGCATGGCGGCCGCGGGGCGAGGGCTCGTCAGTGATGGAGCCGTGCGGTCATGGAGTCGTGCCGCCTGGCAGGGACCTCTGAGGTCATCCAGTTCCACCGTCAGCCCAGCACCGCCACAGTAACCCCGATAAACCAGTGAACTCATCGCCTAGTGCCAGGGTGGAACACCTTGGACACCTCCAGGGACGCTGACTCCAGCACACCCCCTGGAAGGCCTATCCCATTTCCTGACCACCCCGTTACTGCCTATCTATTTCATACGATAGCTCAAATATCTAACCTCGGTCTGGATATCTTTATGCGCAATAAAGTGAAAAAAAGATAAATATTAGAAGTAAGGATTCCTTTCTCAATGTAAGCAAATCACAGAACAGAGTACTTG
This sequence comes from Anthoscopus minutus, assembly GCA_013399455.1. Classification (NCBI taxonomy): domain Eukaryota; kingdom Metazoa; phylum Chordata; class Aves; order Passeriformes; family Paridae; genus Anthoscopus; species Anthoscopus minutus. The sequence continues at coordinate 77,234 of VWYI01046447.1, read as the reverse complement.
GAGGAGGATGTGGAAAGGGAGGAAGAAAGGAAGTAAACTTTGCTATGAAATTCCTGTCTGCTGGCAATGTCTGCACGCAGACACTTGAGAAATGCACTAGAAAATGACAGACCTTGTGTCATTGCAGATGTCAGTGGTGCTCATGCAATGTGCAGGTTGTTCTCACTCAGTATTCAGTTACAGATTGTCAGCAGTGGTTTGAGTTTATGGATTCAGGGCTTAAAGTGTGCAAAAAGGTATTTAAAGATCACCATGGATGAAAATGAGAGCTCTGAGTGTTCTGCTCATGTTCAGTACATGCCACTACCAGGCTGCAGTGATTTAGTTCAAGTGAAGTTACATCATAATGAGTTGTTTTACAACTTCAGTGCCTAGTTTATACAAGTAGTTATAATCTTAGAACTAGACCCACAGAATACTGATGAAATATACAGTTGTATAATGCTGCACAGACACGAATTACTCGCCTGATCTTTCCAAATGTACATCATCTTTAAGATCCTGCATGTGCAGAGGAAATGCAACCTCCAAGACTCCTCATGTAATTAGCTGATCTTCAACTTCTTATTTCTGTGTCTGTAACAATCGAGGTACAATGTTGTACCTCATTGTTTAAATTACTGTGTAAAGCTCATGGAGTTTGGGTGTTCAGCTTAGATTCTTTGTTCCTGCAGTAATTGGTGGAGCAATATTAGGAATGTTCTCATCTGACTATAATTAGAATTTTACATTAGCTTTGTTAATGAAATGAAAAGATGGGGGGAAGATTATATATATATATATATGTATCTATCTCCCTGTCTTAAAAAACATATAAAGAATAGGTAGAATATCATTAAATAATGATAGTGCATAATGAATATGATTTATGAAGGGTCTGCACATTAATTAACTCTCATGCTGGGTACTGCAATCATCCATTTAGTCACAGGTTCAGGTAATTAAATACTGTTCTTGCTATTGGAGAGGTTCCAGACCTTGGTCCCCAAAGATGTGACATTGAATTTTTACTAACCTAACAGGCTTCATTCATAAAAAATTTAAGAATTAATCCAATTAAAATGTATGGGAGGAATTACAATGTATTTTCCCCCTAAATCCATTTAAACATCTGTGACAATCATGTATACTGAAGGGAAATATGAGAATGAAAATGCCTTTTGACTTTGAAATGTAATTAAAACAATCTAGTTGAAAAATCATACATGCTGAAAAATCAATGCCTGCATGTGGATATTTAAATAATAAAGGTCAATAGGAGTCTTGCGAACCTGAGGACAATAAATATTGTTAAAGCTATTTTCTGGCTCTTCTTTTCCTCTTACATAAAAGCTTGATATTCTAAACCTCTGAGCTGCTGACTACTTCAGCTCCAACTACTTCACAACCCCCCCTTTTTTTTTTGGGTGGGGTTGACATGGTAAGGAAGGACAGAGCTTTCTTTGTAGTTCAGTGAAGGCTGGGATCAGCAGGAACTGCTGATGCTCAATATCCTTCAGGTTCAGTCTGTGACAGCTATGGCCAGAGCTAAAACCAACTTCTGTCTAATACTGTTTTGCCTGGAATGTTCCAAGACTGAGCAGAAGAATGGTGACACCACACATAGCCAGCCAATGCTCCCATGAGAACAAAGGCTCTAAGTGCTAATCTGCATTTTTTTGACTAGTACAAAATTCTGCCGGGAAGAATATGCTTGTGCATTCACTGGGTAATAATGAAAACTTGTTTCAATCAATTGTCTATGAAGCAAACCATCTTTCCATTCCTACAGCAGGACTCAAGCTAGAGAGAACATTATCACTTCAACATTTAAAGTATCCAGCCTTACTTTTGGGAAGCATTTTGTAAGGAACAGAACTTTAACCCATACTGTTGTCAAACACTAGTATTTATTACTAGTGACAGTGACACACCAAGTATTACCCACACAAATACATTATTTCTGCACTACAACCATATTGTTCAAATTGTTTCTGATGAATAAGTTCCCAGTGGTGTAGGTGGCAGCTAAAATGTAAAGTCCCCACACACAGACCTTTTCCATCCTGTCACAACACTGACAAAGCATGAGTGCACCTGCAGTGCTGAGCTGAGTGTGGTGTGCTGCATTTTCCACCAGTGGATAAAAGCAAATGATGCCTCTTATTGGGCATAAGCATTGTTTAAATTCTGTTTTAATATTCTTTCAGAATCTGTTTGTCCATCATAACAAAGACAGAAATGTAGTGGGTACAGAATTTTCTCAGCTCTTTCCTTCTTGAGAATCAAGTCCTAATAACATGGCATTGATTGTGATTCAGAGATTCTTCTTACAACTGAAAAGATAAAATCTCTCCTTTATTATGGAAGCAGGGATTTCAGAGTTGTTTGAAAACAGCCTAAATCCTCAGGCAATACCTGTGCATACTCATTTCCAGTACCCTTGCTTTTGTTTTGGAAATAACAGGAAAATGTCAGATAATTGTCAATTTTATTTTTCCTGTGTACAATTGCACATGCCAATAGAAATATAAGGATATTATTTCCGAAGTTAAGCTGCTTTAGTACTTCATAATTATTCAAATTGTTTTCTGCTAAGACCCAAAAATTCCAGAGCATTTCCAGCCTTGAGTTTATCCTGTAAAAACAAAACACATATATATGTTTATGCTCAGCTCATATTTAACTCAAATGCTTTTACTTGTGCTTTAAAAGGAACTGCTGCAAAGAGACTGAAGGGCTTCTTTCAGTCTTTGCAGAAATCAGTGTACTACACTGACTTTTCAGTGTTTTATCACAAAGACTTCAAAAGGAGGGAAAGTCCTCTCAAATGTAAAAACCATACCTTCAGTTTATGGTCAAAATCATCCATTGAGTCAATCAATTTTCCAGGTTCCAGTTCCCCAAGTGGAAAAGGATAATCAGTCCCCAAAATAACTTTGTCCTGGTAATAAAAAAAAGGCACATTTTGTAGTACCATTAAACAATAGTTTAAATAATATTCATATTAATGTAATATAATATTATAGTAACATTAATATTATATTTCAAACTTGTAAATTTTAATTTTTTCAGATTTTAAATTTATATTTAATTAAAACGAAACAATAGAGCACATGATTTCTGGAATGTATGATGAAGTACAAGAAATTAGATGTCTATATTGGACTGATTAATTATGAAAGTGAATATGAAGATCTTAACTTCCACTAGGAAAAGAACAAAGCTTGAAAACAATGACTCAAGATTTTTTTAGATTAATTTTATTTGGAAAAAAGTGCAGGTTATTTATTAATCATTTTTGTGGTGTCTGACTGAAGTGATGGTATTTTAATTCTGATAAGCAGAAAGTTGAAAAGGTAAATCCCAGGCCAGTGGCATGGGTGTCTATTGCTTGGGTGAAGAAAAGACAGAACTTTTTATAATGTTTGAACTCTGTTACCAGAGTTCAATACTGAAATAGGGTGAAGAAAACATCATTCCGTTATATTCTGAAATTGATTGTTTTTCTTACCTGTCAAGTGCTTTTTAAAAAAAAGTATTTTTAAAACACATTTCTTGCTCAGACTGATTTTCTGTACTCTGGTGCTGGTTTGAAAGGTAGCAGCCCCTGCAAGTGGTCTGCCTAAATGTCAATGATTAATCTTGGTTAAGTGTTGCCATAATTAAATGGCCAATAAAGGATACACAGAATTCTTCCTTCTGTGTTTTGACATACTCATTCCATGCTCTGCAGTGGTGTGTGGAGTACAAAATGTGTATGAGACTTTTGGATACATTTCTTTAAAATCTCAGGAAGTTCTTCACCAAACTCAGAAAAGATGCTTGGATTTTCAGTCCTGAATTTTAATTTTTTGGCTAAATAAACGCACACAAATTTAAAATTATCTATGAGTGAGACGAATGTGTAATGAGAAATACAAAACAATAAAAACTATCAGTTCTGTGCTACTTTAAAAAATGTTGTAATGGCAATGGGGTACTACTGAAACATGATACAGTTAAATTACTACAAATACTTAAATTTTAAACAAAAGTATTTAATTAATTTAGCTGGTATTCAACTTCAGATAACAAAACCTAAATCTCATTTACAAAATTAGCTATATTTCTGGAAGTCTGCAGCTTTTCTTCAATGTCACTGTCCTTGGCTGGGACTGGATATTAACTGTGGGTTTGAAACACATACCTGAAAATATGGGCGACGTGATATGATTTGTTTCTGAAGGGAAGTCAGTGAAAAGAAAATTAAATAAAAATTTGTGTGCAACATCCCTTGTTATCAGAGATGAAAAGAAATTAGCAGATCCTCAAGGGGACCACTTGTTACAGGTTCATTTTCTCTCTGGATTGATATTTCTCTGTTTTATCAGCCTTGGAGAGTGCATACTGCTAACTCTCTTGATTTTATCAAAAGTCTGTTTTCCTTTATGCTTCATTTCCTGCAGAAAGGAGTATTTTTATTAGTTTATTAGACATAGTTTATTAGACATAATTTTATTAAAAGTGTATGCCTTTAAATGTCTCATGGATTTCAAATCCAAATTATGAATTTTAGACTCTTGTTATAATGTTTGAACTCTGTTACCAGAGTTCATTACTGAAACAGGGCAAAGAAAACACCATTTAGTTATTTTCTCATGGTTTGTTTTTCTTACCTGTCATAGGCTTTAAAAAATGTTTTTAATCTCCACTAGATGTCACCCAAAAGTCTCTGAAAGAACACAAACCTTCACCCAAAATCTACACAGAACAGGGACATTCTGTTGTTCTCTCCTATGTTCTGTCCTGTGTTCTAATTTATTACAGAAGAATTAACATAAAATTAACATAGGAAAAATTATACCCTCTGTCTAATAAATCCAGTTCCGAGCATAGATGAAACAAAATAGATTTGGATGTGTGCACTTTGAAGCAGCTAAATATATTCGTTTATTTATAATGTTCAGTTAAATACCAGGATGCTTTATTCAGATAAGAAAAACAAATGTCATGTATTTTATGATAAACAAACCCAACTAAAAAAATTACCAGGTTTATATGAGAAAGTGGATTTCTAAGTAAAAGAGAAGGAAACAGAATTTTGCCATCTGTTTACTAGGGAAAGTCATGTAAAACAGGAAGGTTTGTATATTGTTATTTACATTTCTTATATACTAAACCAGAAAGAAATCCCCCATCCTCACAGGAATAATATATATTTTTCTTTTCCTCTCTGTGTAGATATATTTTTCCCTCTATTTGAAAGTATTTTACAGCTAATCATGGGATCTATTCATTAGTAGTAAAATTAAGAGCTGTAAATCAGTAAGAAAATTTTAGAAGCAGAATTCTTGCTGTGCTCCCAGCGATCTTGGATTGTTCATTTGTACCCTTTGAGCTTCAGTTTTTTACCCATCTATAAAATGGGGCTTGCAATATCTGTCTTTAGCAACCAGCTTCAGAGGAGTGCTGTGAAGCCTCTGAAGATGAATAATGCTCCTAGCATAAGGGAAGTACTGTTATATTATTCCAAACCCTATCAACAAAGTCAGTTTTCCCTAGAAGACTAGCAGGTCAATTCCTTAATTAGCACATCTCTCTTATTAGAGAGGTACACAGGGCTAATGATTAACTTCAGTGGACCCTGATACTCAGCACTACTTTTTTTCACAGTAATAAGAACTCAAATCTGAAAATGAATCTCAAAAAGCTTTAAGCAGGACTTCATCCTTTTCCATAAGGAAAAATTTTATTTGCCTTTAATTTTGCCTTCTTTCCTACTACCATGATACACCTGAAAAAGAGTCCAGAACACTGTAGTCAGTTCAGCTCCAACTTCTGGCCTGAGAATGCTTTGTCTTTGGGTGATGGCCCTGGAGGAATCACCGTGGGGAAGTTTTTGCAGAGATGCACTGAATCATTTAATCCCATGTCAACCCAGTTCTTCACATTTTATGACCAGCAACACTGGGGATTTTGTGTTTATTTGTATTCACCTCATGCTACCTCATCACGGGGGGAGCGAAGGACTGCAGTGGTGCTGCACTCTTACAAAATTCTTTCTCAGAAATGTGTATTTCTGCTTCCATCCCCAATCAACCTGCACCCCAGACTAAGAAGGGATGAGATTAGATGCACAGGACTCATCCCAGCTGTCAGGGGGTTTAACATTGGTCAGCTCAAGGCCAGCACAGCACACGCTGGTGCCAGGCAGTGGCTGTTCTCCAGGGACCCAGAGCCATGGCCAAGCACATCTTCTCTCACACTGATGCGCTTCCTGCACAGCTCTGAGCTGTTCTCTGGAGAGCTGGCCTGTTTCAAACCTCCAGCTCACAAACTTACAGTGTCAGCCTCAAGACTCCATCACTTTGTTTTTAGCCCAGCTTGTATTAATGTTATGTGTGTTACTCTGCCAACACATGACTGCAGTGAGAGCGCTGAGATATTTGGTGTTTCTTTAAGCATTTGACTCATGGAAGGGTGTTATGTGAGAATGTCAACTTTCCTTAGAAAAAGAGGGAATTTTTAATTTTCATGGTTATAAAGTTTGAAATCGTGATGTGAATGTTTTTGTTTTCAAAGACAAGATGCCTTAGGCTATTGAAAAGAGAAAGAAAGTTCTCCTGAGTGTAAAAAAAATTCATGTTTTTGGTATCTGACTCATGACTTTTCAGCACTGGGATTGCACCTGATGTTACATTGTTTGAGCTCAAAATAGAGGAGAATTAAAGATGACACCAATATCCTGTGTGGCCAAATTTATTGTGTAAAGACTCTTAATTTTAAAAGCCCGTTGACAAAATAAATAAGATACCAGAGAGACTAATGCTGAGTGACTTTTAAATTATCAACTTACAGTCCATAATCTCTCTCTCCTCAAAGAACTAAATTCCAGTTGCAAAGACACAGTTAAGGACCAGAGTCTATGTGTAGCTTCTTAGGATGAAAAGTAGAGAAATAAGTGTGGTGCAAAGACAGCAGCTTTTCCACAACACCAATAGTTTAGAGCGGCCTTGAGATGCACAGCTAACTCTAAAGCAGAAGTGCCCTGAGACTTGTGTGCTACACAAGTTCAGACAGAAAAAACTTCATTTCTTCAGCAATGTGTTCAGCATCCTACTGTACTTTCATTTTTTCCCTTTTTTCCTGCTTTGCTCTTGACATCTACAGCTCAGCTTAACAGATTCAGATCACAAGAATCAGTGGTCTCAGGCAGGCTGAGTCACACCGCTGTTAATTTACCAAGATCTTTCTAACAATGGCAAAACGTGTCTCCCAACATTTTAAAATGGGTAAAAAGAAACAAGCAAATGACCTCTTCTCCTTGCACTGGCAATTTAAAATACAAGAGCTAGACTCATTCTTGTGTACTAGAACTTCATGTGGAACAAAAATATACTTAGAATGAACATGGTCTGGATTTGGGGAGACTTCTCAGAAAAGGAGTTAACAGTTGAACTGTTACTCCATAAGTTGAGTGTCTTGTAAAATGAACGTGCACATCCCACAGAGTTTAAAATCTATTGTGAAAAACCACTTTAAAGCCATTTGCTTACTCTAAGCTACAGTTAGATTCAAAAAATAATGCACATCAAAAACATGATGTATTTGCTATTTAGAGGTTGGTAACAGAAATTAAAAGAAATCTGTATCGGTGGGAATCCTAGTATTTTATTAGTAACCCATCTGCTGCTCAAAGTTAATCCCTGGCACAGACATGGCAAATGCCAACTGAGTTAATATCCACTGATGTTATCAGAAATTTCCAGTACTAACAGCTTGTTAGCAGATCTTTTTTGAGTAAATTGACCTGGGTTTTATCTTACTTGTTTCTAAAGGAAATAGGTTCCATAGCAGGTTTTTTGCACATTTTATGGGGCTCCTTCCATAAATCTCTTTTTGGTTCAGGGTAGGTTTAACAAGAGAGATATTGTCTCCATTCCTTAGAGCTGCAGTGTTGCTGTATTGTACAAATATATACACTTCACAGAAGTTCCACTGCTATTATTTCAAGCAGTAGTTGTGCTGTCACATGGTTTAATTTTCCATGAATCTTCAAAGGCAAAGTTTTCCTAAAAGACACAAGTCCTGCAGGGAAGCTGCAGGCAGAAGTCCAATCACAAAGCTAGTCCTGTGCATCACAAACTGAAAACCCACAGATTTTAAAGTGTGATACCTGAGCTCAGAGTACCACAATAAAGAAAGCAATAGTGCTGCATTGCTATTTTTGTCTGGCCTAGGCAAGTCACTTCTGTAGCAGTTCTAGAGCAGATTTATTGCAGTAACCTGAGTATTAGAGAGGAAAATGGGAAATCAACAGATTCTTTTTTGTATAAAAAACCCAATCAGCTGGGTGGTGTTTATGAACTTTGGTCATACAGGAGGCCCTGATGACAGCAACAGCCCCAGACCATGTGAGCCTAGACACTGATGTACAGGAAATAGGACTGCAGCTGTTGAGACAAGAAAATCCCTGTCAGAGCTTGCATTTCTGATTTGACATTTGGGGGGTATCTGCCTCTGTCTGCAGACACTTGTGAGGTGCAGAGTTCAAGGCACAAAGACAGGTATCTTGTTAGTTTGCAGAGATCCATTGGAAACTGGCATAAGGGATTCAATCCCTTCCTGAGCATTTACTAAACAAGAAAGGATTATTGAATGTTTTAGGATTTTTCTGTCCCATGATGCTGTACCTGATTTAAATGGTTTGCTAAACTACAAGATTTCTTTACAAACAACTAAAGTAATTCTGCAAACTCATAATGATTAATTGTCTCTCTGAGACACTCACAAAAGCTTTCCTTATTAGTGGTTTTTCTGTCTGTAACTTCCCAAGTGGAAATACAATTTGATTTCTTCAAGCATGCACTTGAATTTGAAAATCAAGCCATTTGAAAACCAGCCTCCAAACTGAAGCAGTCTTTGCTTGAAGTCCCATCCTGGGCAAGCTTAGAGAAGGATGGAACTAAGGTTGACAGTGCATGATTTTCTGGATTAAACCCACCATTTCAATAAATCCATGTGCTAAAAGCATTATCAACATGGCAGAATCCCATCAATTTATTTCACTGGGTGACATTGTTTTCTTACCCGCTTTCTTCTTCTCTTGTCTTCTCATTTTGCTATTTTCTGGGAAGTTAACCAAAGAATGACTCACCCACTTCTGGTAGCACTAAAACTCACCTGTCCTACGACACTTGTTAGCAGCCTTAGTGCCCCACGGTCATGGACAAGAGAGTCTGTGTAAAATGAGCCAAGGTATTTTCTTGGATCCACCTTATTATCCATGGCACACAAATCAGGGCGCACGTTGAATCCGTGGGAGATTCGACCCACTGTGTATGGAAAAGCTCCACCTACAAGAAGGAATTTTTAATAACTTTTTATAAGCTGAAAATATGTACAAGGGAAAAAAGCTACCTTATCACCAAAGATCTTTAAGTTTTCCTGTCAGCTCTTTAGAAAGAAGGTGCTCTGCACCAGTGGTTTTTATTCCTTTACTTTCATTAGCTTCTTTCTCTGTTTTTCTCACTTCTTCACTACTGTGATGCCCAAATTCCTCCTGCTGCTTCCCCATCCCTCCCCTTAAACCACCTGCTGCCTCCCCTTCCTTTTTGTTCCCTTTAAAGGCTGTTGTACCAGTTCAAACCCTGCAGGCTAGAGAGTGTTCATAAAAGCAGCTATCTATCAGACCATCCTCTTTGGGGTGACAGTGCTCAGCTGGTGGCAGGCTTCACATGGTGGCCCCATTAGCTGAGATACCAGAAAATACAACTGTACCCTTCTCAGCCAAAGAACAGGAGTTTCACATGGCACATACTCACCTCCATGTGCAAAGCAAACTTTCAGCTTAGGGAATTTTTCAAAAATTCCTCCCATAATCATGGAGCAGATGGCCATGGTTGTTTCTGTTGGCATGCCTAAGGAGAAAAACATCTTAATTGTATAAGAGCTTTACTTTTTAAACTTCCTATTTGATTTTTAAATGTTATTTTAATTTTCTTCCATTAGCCTTGAGCCAACTGAAAAAGCAATAGTTGCAGGGCAGCTGCCAAAGGTCATGCATTATTTCTACTGGAGGGACACAGAGTTGAACTCTAATTAAGTGAAATGAAGACACAGACCTGGAAGGGAAGGTCTGCTGAATTCTAAGTGCAGTTTTCACTCCATACCACTAGGACAGATGGTAGACAGGCTGGTATGTCCTGAATTACCAAATACAGGCCTGATTCCCAGGAGCCTTGCTCCAAGACAAGTCTGGAATACACCAGGGTGTCTTCTCACCTCTGTTTATGGGTTTCTTTTGTATGGAAAGTGGGGCAGATGCAGTGATGGATATTCCATGCAGATTTGAGGTTTGGTTGTGACAGGATGCCAGATCCTACAGTTTAGGACTAATCTGTCTCTCTCTTTGCTCCTGGCTGAGTTAGATGCCCAGAGTTAGGAGCAGAACAGGAATTAAGGTTCCTACAGCAAGCCTCAGCTTCTGATCACACCCAACATATTTAGAATATCATGCCATTTAACACCCAATTTCAGGCATCCAGCTTGAAATTAGGAATGGAGTTCCTCTCATCTGTAGGGGAAACAACACCTATCCACCTCAAAGGGTTATGTTTCATTAATATTTTACCATATGCTCAGATGCAAAGCCTTATTGGGCTGAGTATGAAAAAATTCTATTTATACTTTGTTAAGTAAATGCAATAATTTTATTTTCTTCTTAGATCTGTGTTGTTGATCCTGCTCTGATTAACTGGCATTGTTTAAAGATAATGCACTGGTGATTGGGACAGGAAGATTTTCCAGCAGAATGCATATTATACGTATGTTGTGTATGTTTTTCAGAATTGGTGGCAGTGTGAAACCATTCAAAATAAACCAGTGCAGAACACAATACAGGAGGGTAGAATCAAGTCTAAACATTTCTGGGTAGCAGAAAAACCCTGCTCCTGTTATTCAGTGTTATGATTTACCTTTCAAATGGGGAAAAAATGGAAACTTGATAATATCCGACATCTACTGAGAGCTTTCAAAGTACATGTTGTTGTTTCAGCTGCAGTTGATGTAAAGCTGGATTTTTTTTCCCCTCTGATCAACCTGTTTCTAAGAAATAACCCAAGAAATTCTAGGAACAAACATTTGGTTTTGCTTACTCCTTCATTTACTCCTGTTATTTTTTGAGGACCTCATTTCTGAGATGATTCACTTCTTCCTTGTTATCTGCCCTTTGTATTTAGGGCAAAGAGAATACTATATTCTGTTGCCAGTCTGAATAATTTTAATTCTAAGTATGTAAAAGGAAAACTAAACAAGCTTAGAAACAAATGACTGCTGAGTTTAGACAACAGACTTAATCATAATACTAGATTAAAAAAAATTGACAGAAAAACAATATCATTTTCTCTGTACTTGTACTTTACTTGGCAACAATCTCCTGGGCATAGTCCAGTTCATAAATATAGGTTAAGCAAAATAAATATACACTTACCTATTAGCCAGGGAAACCAGTATTTGGACATCCTCCCATCTATCTGCATGTCCCAGGGATGCACAAAAAGACAGCAATTTAATTTCTCAGCAGCCTGCAGCAAAAAGAAAAAGTTTAGTCATAGCAAAATGCATCTTAGATCTTAGTCATGCTTTTCAATGACCTGCAAATCTGTACTGAGCAGTAGAACTAGCAATGAAAATAGGCCCACAAGTAAGAACTATAAGCAATAGCTGGCTGTTTTTACTCCTCTGGGCTATATTCTGAAGTCCTCACTCAGATCCACAGCTCTTCCTGTGACTACAGCACTGGAAGCATAGATAGTAACATCTCTTTAGTGAACCAAGTGTTTCTCAGAATCATGCAGTACAAAAATGCTTTTCCAGCTATGTTTTTCAGTCATCCTGTAGTATGAAACTCAGTTCAAGAAAACATGCTTTTAGTTTCATTACACATATGAGAATGAATTCCCAAAATGTCCTATAGAATAATTTGAGGATGGTTTTGCAGAATTGTTCCAGCTGCATTCAGAAGTTGTCATTGAGTTGCACTACATTTGTCCCCCCTGTCCTTCTGCCTAGTTTAAAAAAAAATGAAAAAAATATTCCTAATCCTTCCTAAGAGTTCAAAATCTGGCTGTTTTCTGATCAATAATCCATCTCTATGCGAGTATGGTAATTTTTCCAAAACTACTGACATCTTTAGAAAGGAAAACAGAAGACAAGTGTTGGATGCTGACTCTGACTCTGTAATTTAACTGTGTCCTTAAATTTAAATACACAGTCATAAGAGTCATTCATATGCTTAACCAGGATTTAACAGCTTAGTTTTGTCAGATGTATTTCTGGACATGCTCTTGTTGCTAAGGAGATTATCACACATTCGAAAAATTTGGGTTTATTTACCCATATATGCATAAATAAAAGCTGCAACTTTTGGATCATGGAGAGTAATTGCCATCTACATTTGTAAACTAGAAATAGCAATTCAATAACTGGCCTGGTAGTTTGGCAAAGTTCGTTATCCAATATGGTTTAATTTCATAATCCCTATTATCCAGAGGTATTTCTAAAATGAAAGGGGTTACTTCCTACATGTGTGAAACATAAGCTGAAGGATGTACAGTATAAGAGAGAGATCCCAGAAAAAGAGAGGGATCTCAGTAGCAGAGAGACACTGAGTGGGGGAGTTCCAAACTGGAGAGAGTTCCAAGATGATGAAGGGACTGAGCACCTCTCCTGTGAGGAAGTGCTGAGAGAACTGGGACTGTTTGACCCCAAGGAGAGAAGGTTCAGTGGAGATCAGGAAACATCGGGTTGCCCAGAGGGATTGTGGAGTTTCTACCCTTGGAGATATTTGAAAGCCACCTGGGCATGGTCCTGGGATCTGGCTGTAGGTGGCTCTGCTTGAGTAGGGGTTTGGTCCAGGTGGCCCCCAGAGGCCCCTCCCAACCTCAGCCATGCTGTGATTCAATAAATGTGGGCATCTCCAAGAGCAGATGTTGATACCTGACTGCATATGGCCATAACAACAAATAGTCCAGGTGCTGCACCAACAGAGTTTTTGAATAAATTGAGCAGCCTGCAAAACTCTATGAATCAATTCCGAGCTGACAGCTCTAATAACTTGAGAAACAGATTCAGAAGGGACATTGATTAAACCCCTAATTTAGACAAATGACCACCCTCATCTGGAGCTCAGACTATTTAAGAAATGCTATCTATTAATTCATTTGATAATCAATACATTCAGTTTGGGAATTTTGGTCCTGTTTACATAGTCCACTGTGGTACTTTGGTGCTATAGGTATCTCTGATAATCTCAAGGAGTTTTATCAATTATTTCAATAGGATTGGATACAGTAACTTGAACTCCAATGCAAACAGTGCAGAATTTATTTGATGCTGCACTTACCCTCACAAATCAAGAAGGCAGATCCACAGTGAGAACTCATATAATAAAATGAAATTTGTTATTCATTATTATAAAATATGTTTCAGAACATGCTGTATTATTATTGCCATCATATCCTATAAAGAGTTATCATTTACAATTAAAGCTGAGTCTCTCTGATCACTAAGCAGATTAGAAGGCTCAAATGATGACTGAATATACTCCAAGATATTTTTAGACAGATTTCCATATCACAGTATTCCCCCAAAGAAGGAAAGCAACAGCTACTCACAGCATAAACATCATACAGCTCTGGGGCATTCAGGTCCCACTCATTGACATGAGATCCTATCTGCACTCCAGGAAATCCCAGTTCATTCACACAGCGATGCATTTCCTTCACAGCCAGGTCTGGAGCTTGCAGAGGTAACGTGCCCAGCCCAATAAACCTCTTGGGGTACTTTCTTACTGTAGCAGCTAAGTCATTATTTAATATCTGGGCAAGATCTAAAGTATCCTGAGGCTTGGCCTGGTAAGATATGAAGCAGAACAGTACATTTAAATGTAGCTCTCAAATGCTATCACCTTTGGAAGTTATTGGATAAATTGCAAACAACTGATAGACAGGGTTTGAACCCAAATTTGCTTTACAGTTCTGAATAGCTGGAAACCAGTAGGGCTAAATTCTACCTTGCTTTAAAACCTCTGGGTGCAGCTCTGCTTTTTCTCTTGAATATTTTATCCACTGCTGTTGCCTTTACTGCTCAGGATGAGTGTAATAAAGCCCAGGTTGCCGATGCACAGAAGTATTTGGTCTTTTGAGAAAAGCAGTCCCCTGGTTTTGTTTATCCTGATGCAAAAACCTCAGTATATAATTTTTACACATAGCAATGAATATTTACTCTTCCATTACTGGAAGTGAAGAAATAAAAATAAGAAATGTGAGATGCTGGAGCATGCGAATTCTACTGAGAAAGCTTGAGCAAACTTCTCTAACATTTAAAAGTAGATAACATCCAAAATTCTAATAAGGAAGTGCAATATCCATACAATCAATGTCTGGCTTTTTCACCCCAATACATTTAATGGAAAGTATTCCCTTAGATACCAGAATAAAATTTTGAAGAGATGTTACTAACAAGAAATTCTGAATATCAATGGTATTTCTTATATGTGGGCTTAACACAACGGTTTTTAATGCACAAATCCATTTACATATAAACATCTTGACCTGTACACATTGCTAAATAATCACATTTGCTGTGATTTTTCTCCTCAGCCTGTCTTTATTTCATTGAGGCATTCAAGATCACCATGTGGGGAACATAGGAACTTAAATTTGCTCCTGAATGTTAAGATTCAAAGCATTCTAGGCTAATGAGTCCCATGCCACATTTAAAAGAAAGTGGGACAAGGCCACAAATACATCTTTTATGTCTTTTATTTTTTTTCCCTGAGAAAATACTGGTTGATGTCTAGCTTTCATAGCATGTGTACATATATGTCTGCCTGCTAACCATGGATTCATGTTGACATATTTTTTTTCTCTGTTTCCAGCTGCCCCCACAAGGCCCCAAAAAGAAATTCAGTTGTTGTTTTATCTTTTCTCACTGTGTGTGCTCCAGTGTGGAGCTTTGCCAGGACATCCTGCAGGCATCTTCTCATACCTGCACTCCTGTTTTGCCTTTTAATTTTCACAGCAGAACTATTCTAGTGACTGCATCAATTTGTAGGAAGATGCTTTTGTATTTTAAAAATGTTGCTACTTATGAATTACAAAATATGTTAGCTGGAACCTACCCAGTAGCTGAACATTACAGGGACTGTGGACAGGACTTGGACAGTGACTCCTGTGTAAGAAAAAGCAAATATTAATGCTTCCCTTTTTGTTGTCTGTTTTTGATGAAATGTTACAAATAAGAAAGTACTTTGGTTTGAGAGACAGAAAATAAAAGCTTTAATGATAAGAAAGGTTGATTAAACAGTGACATGGAGAATTTTTTTTTAATTAGGGCTCATGGCGATAAACTTCAGAGTATCAATTTATGAGGATTTGGATATTTTTGCTAAATAGAAAGAAAAAAACACTGCCATATTCTTATTAGATAATTTGTGAAATTAGTTTTTTTTGAGTTTAGAAGTATTTCATATGCACATGTACAAACAATTAAAATAGCAATTTAGTCTTAATCTAACATGAATGAAACTGGCATTAAACCAGCAGAATACAGTAACTCAAGTTTACTTTGGGGTTAATTTGTCACATATATTACATAAATAAATGGATTAGCCCAAAGATAAATAATATTATGTTAACAATGGTTGTTAACAATGTTTTCCTTAGTGTTCCCAAAGCTATATTGTGTTAGGTTTAATTCTCTTGTGTCTGGACTACTGATGTAAATATAAAAAAATCTCCCTGCTTTCAGAAAAAACTTTGATATTAAAAATAACAATATTAAGTCCATGTTGTTTTGTTTCTGCTCAAACACAAATCTGTATCATAACATTGTGTGTGACAGGTTACAGGAGTGGAAAAAAACAAACCTGGCAGACAAACAAAATAAACAATAAACAGTAATTAGGAATTCACAAAATAGTTACATGCAAAACTGTTTTGGTGGTTTTTTTAGGTCTGTTTGTAATATTTTTGCACGTATCTTGTCATGCTTTAAAAAAATTAACTTGGTTGTTAGTAGTAAAATTACTAGAACAAAAGATGGCAGAAAAAAACTCCAGGAGAATGAACTCTAGGAGAACTCTAAGACAATGACTTGCCAAAACATTTGAATGATTAAAATGATTTATCCTCCTCCTCAGAAGTTTAAGTAGGAAACAAGAGGAGAAGCTGACTCATATTGCTACAAGATCTTATTAATATTATTTACTGCAGCAATGGTTTAGGGGAAAGGATTAGGTCTGCAAAATTACATAAATACTGAATTATCCAAGTTGGATCAGCCACCAATGTGGACACCTGATTTGGTCTAAGAACATTCTCCATGTTTTCCACAATAACCTGTGTATCTGCTTTCAGTCCATTTTTAGACTTCTGAGCAAATTTGACATGAATCTTAAAGGTACATTTGCAAGCTGACTGTTCCTAGACATTAGCTTTAGGAGGAAGAACCAGCACAGAAAAGCCTCTACTTTTTTTACCCTTTTCAGAGGGATTTACATAGGAAAAAATATCAAGGAAAGGCAGTTAGGATGAACTGATATATTTTCTCAAACAAAATTGTGATAATTTGTGTCACAGAACTGTGATGGTAATTACTTCTACAGCTTGTTTTATTGAGTGCATCAAGACAGAAGTATGTACATCAATTAGACCTAGAACATATGATTAGGAGAACTAATTGAGTCTCTTTGGTCCACTGGAGACCATTTCTTATTACCAGCAAGATTTCTTGGGTATTGTACAAAGCCTTTTAACAACCAAGCTCTAAGTTATCTGTCTGAGTTAAAAATAACTATCAGTGACTGATTCTAGTTTTGTTCAGCTGGGAGACTCCTTGCATCTTTGTCCCAAAATTGTG
Organism: Anthoscopus minutus; assembly: GCA_013399455.1. Lineage (NCBI taxonomy): Eukaryota > Metazoa > Chordata > Aves > Passeriformes > Paridae > Anthoscopus > Anthoscopus minutus. The sequence goes on along the minus strand of VWYI01046447.1, from coordinate 60,350 downwards.
CCAAGTTTGGAGGTTAAATTTTTGGGTATAATGTATCTCAGCCTGTATAAGAGAAAGCAATCTTTGACCTAAGTAGCTACAGCTTTCTAAAGCAAAAAGGAATAACTGTGGTCCATAGTCTTTATCATTAGCTGAGCAGTAAGGATGAAAGAATGAAAACACCAAGGCATTTTTTCCCCCCCACATAATTAATTGGCCGATGCCTGTATGTCTGGAGTGCTGTAATAAAAAGGGACATTTTTAGGGCACAAGTCACCAGATGGTGCTGTAACATACACATTTAGTTTTTTTTTAACCAAGCAAGCACTGTTTAGTTCATGAAGAAATATTGTGGTGCTGCTTTCATGATACATTTTCTTTTCTAGATAGCTGCTGAAAAAAATTGAAAATAGTCCTCCTGTTTTCCCTTTGTCTACAACAAATAAATGAGGCAGAACAGTTTTGTAGAAACTTGCCATTTAGTGCTGAAGGAAATATCTGAAAGAGAAAGATGCCCAAAGGCTATTTAAGTTCCACTCTGTAGTTGAGTGGTTTTGGTAATCCCCAAAATCCCTGAGCTAACTCAGAGAAACATTACAGTCTAGTCAAGGCATGATTCTGTGATTCTGTGACAAGGCAGCATATTTCAGTTTACAAAGGCTTTCTGGTGTTCCCATTAAATGTCTAATGGTTGGAGTTTCAAATACTGCTTTTCCAGGGTGAAAATGAAGTAGATGAAAATTGTCTAAATTGTGTTTACACAAATTGCCCACTACCTGGTGAGTTCCCAAGCTAGCCTATGTTATGTGTTGCACTAAACCTCCCTATGAAAAATAACCCAGAATATTTCCTAACACAGAATCACAGAATAATTTAGGTTGCAAAAGACCTCTAAGCTCACTGGTTCCAACCATTAATCCAGTTCTGCCAAGCCCACCACTGACCCATGTCCCCAAATGCCAGATCTACACATCCTTTAAATCCCTCCAGGGATGGGGACTCCACCAGGGCTGTTCCAGGGCTTGACAATTTTAGTGAAGAAATTTTTCCTAATATCCAATCTAAAGCTTCCCTGGTGCAATTTCAGACAATTTCTTCTTGTTTATTACTCGTTATCTTGGAGAAGAGACCAAATCCCTGTTGGCTACAACCTCTTTCAGGTGCATGTTGAGGGTGATAAGGCCAGAGAGGAGGAAACAATAATCATAAAGATGCTACTTGTACAATATCTGCTCTTTTAAGCAATTCAGGTGTTTGTTCCTTATGAAAAGTTGAAGATACTCAAATTGTGTCTGCTGGGAAACTGATGTAGGAACTATTCAGGCTTCAATCTAAGAAAAAAATAATCTTTACTAACATGAAATTTCTCATACAAGAGTAATTTGGAATTACAGTGTTAATAAGAACTAGGAAAAATAATTGATCAGACTAGAA
>VWYI01046447.1:0-58894 GCA_013399455.1 Anthoscopus minutus | reverse complement strand
ATTTTTGCTTCATTCTCAGTCTCCCATCTTACCAACCTTATGTAGTGGCTTGCACGTAACAAATTTCTAAATTTGGCATCTGGTTAAGTTTCTAAATGAGGAAAACTCCCTTTTCTGACAAAGTAATTCTCTCAGTTCTCTAAGCTCAGAGTCCTCCAGCAAAAACACAGAATGAAACTGCAACATGGCTAAATAGGAAAAAGGTATTAGAAAAGGAGACAGAAATAGAAGAGATCCTATGTGTAAAAAGAATATTTTTAATATTTGGAACAAAAATGAAAGGGCTTCCTCCTCCTTTATGTGAATCACGTTTTAACTGGAATGTATATGGTCATTTTAAGTCCAGGGTCAGTCATCCTTGCTTTTGTCAATGAGTTCCTTAGTGCCTTAAACCCCACCAAAATGAATAAATTCTAGTGGGGAATAATTTGCTACTGAGAATGAGGAAAGTTATGGGCACAGGTTCTTTCTGGGTATTAAGCATCTCAGTTTCCAATTACTTCATACAGATTTAAACCAAAGAATTAGTATGCTAAACCTTTTTTTTTATATTGTTGTTGAGCACTTTCAGATGGACTGACAGAGAAGTTGTTATTCTAAATGAAGCACAATGATTTGCATTCCTTCATGGAGGTACCTGACTGATCCATCTCTTTAATCCGTACTTCTGGATCCCAGCAGTTCTCTTGAATAACTCTAAAAACCTTTCCATCCTTCATCATCTTTGCCTGTCCCTGTAAAATGGGATTGACATTTTCATATATTATAAATGTGACAAAGTAGTACCTGTTAATTTATAATTCCTTGAGTATTATAATTTCTTGTGCTCCTTACAGAAATACAGTGGCAAAATTTTGATCTTTTATTTCTACTCAGTAGGTATTTTTAAACAAAGTCTATTTTTAAAACAGACATTAATAGAACAGTCATTTATAATTCAGATTTAATTATTCAGAATAATAATAATAAAAAAAATCTCCTTCCTTTTGCAATGTACATCACTTTATATTTATCTGGAAAAGACATCAGGTACCTTAACCCAAGTTTATCCTCAAACCAAATTTTGACCTCAAAACAATGTTCTAATTAAATCTGTGCTAAATTTTCCCTTTGGGTATGTATGTGTTCTTTTAAAGTCAATAGCATCACAATGATTCCAGTAACTACAGAAATAATTGTGCAACACAGTTAATTTCAGCCCAGTGATTTCTTCTCACCAGTGACACTGAGACAAAAGGAGACCTATTGTGTTGTCTTCGGAATATGTTTTCTCATTGGGAAGAAAAAAAATATTGAAGAATTAGGGGATAAAATCCCAAACAAAAAATCTCTGAAGAATAAACCCATGACCTGAATTTGTGTAAAACCTTTCTCATATGCCACCAATTTCCAGACTAAGGAAGTTCAAAATGCTATCACAGTCATGAAATTTAATACTGTTCCTTTATCAGCATGGAAACTTTTAAAATGTCATATCTGGTTGATGTGTGAATTGTTCAAAGAAAGGCACAGTGTCACCACATTAAGCAAATTGTCTGTTACCATTAGGGGCACCCACTGGCTGCTACAGACACAACAGGATTTCTGTGGGCACAAATGTGTGACACAAAATTCACCAACACCTGCAAGCCCTGAGGATTTCTCGGTTGTTTCAATCTGCTGTAGGGGTAAATGGCAAGGCAGAGCATCCCCTGATGCTGTGCACAAGGGGTGGGTGAGTGCAGTCATGCAGCAGATGCACCGGGCAGGGACCATGCTCCATCTGCAGGTAAAAACTGAAACCCACACAAGAAAACACAGCAGCTATTCCCCCACCTTCCCAGTAAAGAGGAGCTCAGGGCAAGCCAACCTTCGGGCACTTTGAGAAAGGGATTTTCCCTCTCTCCAAAGACTTTATTTTTCCTCACAAAGTTGGTGTTATTTAGGATCCTGTCGATTTTTCTAAAGAAAAGAACCTGTTAAATCAGAATATTTGCTACTAGAGTGCTCAGCCAGGGGGGTTCTGTCCCCCTTCTGAAAACTCAAACTGTTCTTAACCTTGAATTTGTTATTAACTCTATACATCATTCACAGATATACTGTCCTAATGAATATTTTAAAGCCCTCCTCAATAAATCTGAGTGTGCTGTCTTGGCAACCTGTCAAGTTACTTGGTAGCTGTATCACAAGTTGTGAAAATTACTTGAAATATTACAATTACGGGGTCCTGATCCCGTGGTGAAATACTTCAGGTTCTTGTAAAACTGTTTTTCCAACCTGATGAAGAGGTTTACTGTAGTCATATACTCAAGTACATTAAGAAAAGTTTAGTGCATTGATGAAGGTTGTCCAATAAACAAAAAAAAAAAATATTTGGGATGTGAGAAAAAGGCAGAGTAGAACTGAGCTCTTCATCATTTATGAATAGATGGACTTTACTGTTCCATTCTATTCTATAGTTCTCTACTTTATCCCATCCTAAAAATTACCTAATATTTAATGTTTTCATTAATGTATGTGGAAATTAAGAGAGAGACATTTAATGTTAAGTCCTGCAGGCTGATTTGGTTCAGCAAACTACATTTAAAATACTTCCATCACTAAACTACTCAGTCGCATACCAAATTGCACTTTTAAAATATGCATTTAATTATTTTAGTCCAGTTTAACTCTGCTGCTTCTTCAGAGAATGATATGGGAAGCCTTTGGGGTTTTTTTAATCATAGGAGTTAACATTCCTGGCTCCACATGTATGAACAGGATTTTATTTTGTCATGCACTTTTTGTCATTCAAAATTTCCAGACGGAAGTAGGCCAGATGGAATTCTCTGCAGAACATGTAAGGCCATTATTGACTTGCCCCAAGTTCCTCTGCAAACTATTTTTAGCACAAAATTTTAGTGTTTAACCTGTAACAAAATCACCAGAAACGTGTCCAATCCTTGTCTCCTTCCTGCAACTGCCATGTATCCCAAAAGCTGTGCCACCCACTCTTTGTTTCCACTGGTGACTTGTCCTTGTTTATTAAAATACCAGTTCCTTTTGGGTTTGCTTCTCATACAGATGACTGCATTTAACTCAGCCCAGATCCCTATGTTATTTGCTTTAGCCTGACCTATCTTGTTGAAAAGACTTTCTCAGAGCTATCCATTCCAAGTGTTAAAATGAGATGATAAAGAAGAATGGATGCTGGTTCATACAAGAGAGTGTGAGTTTCATCTTTCAAGCAAAAGGCTCTGCTGAGGTATATTAGGACTCAGCCTGATACTGCTTCATAAAACCTAGACCTCTAGAGAAATCTGTATCAAAGACAGAGCCAATCTTATTGCCACTTTGCTTCTTTATAGTTTTACTGTGAGTTTTTATTCCTGATGATGACACAAGATCAGCTCTGAGCACCAAACAGCCCAAACCTTGCAGTGATGGTCCAGCTGCACCCATCCACCATATCCATATCTCTGGGGGGGAAAGAAGAGAAAGACAGTGCTAGTTAGGTCTCTGCAGTATTAATAATAATATAAATAGCAATATAATAATAATAATAATAATAGTAATACAATCAGTTCCTACAAAAAAAACACCTAATTCAGGACGAACACATGCTCAGCTTTGAGCCAGAGTAGCCTCACTGACTTAGCAGAAGTGCTGAAGTGTAGCTGGACTGGACTAATGGTGTTTGTAGAGCTGGAATTTTAGTTTCCAGTTCAACAACATTTTTAAACAACTGCTTTAAAAATCCTTGAAGTTGCGTCCTACATTGAGATTCTAACTGAAATAATTTTGACACAGAAAATATAAAATTAAGCATCTGGCAGTGTGAAAATTGAGCTGACAACATTCCAATCTGTGATCAGTTAACCATTAGCACAAAGATGCATTGATTCCACTTTTCAGCTTCCATGATTCAGCAGCAGGAGTGAAGGTCAGCCTCTAGTCTATTAATATTTAAACAGGGAAGAGGAGCTAAAAAGGAGAAGCTCAGATGCTCATTGATTCTTCCAGAGAGATTCAGAATTGTTCATGCAAAAAACGCAAAACCTACATAAGGTGCTGATTTCCTTTTACTTTCATAAATTATCAATTAGAAAGGAATAAACTCTTGAAATCTCTGAGTGAAAACAATGCTCAGAATTCCCATTTCTCCAAAAAAAGAGAAACATTTAAAAGGAAACTAAGTAAGAGCAGGCATTTGTTCTACTGAAGTGTAAATGATTTGGACACAGTCCTGAATTTCCTGTGATTGCAAGTCAGTATTTAATGCCACTATGAGCTTTCCTAATGTGTGAAGAGCCAAACCTCCTGACCTCAGCCAGAGATGCAGTCACTGAGGCTGTGTGCTCTGTTTAACTATGCAGCTATGTAGATTTTATTTAAATTTATACATTTATAGGTTTATACACATAAAAAAAATACTGAAATTTTGGGGAAGTTTACTGAGTGACAGCTAATGAGAACTTTAAACTAGATCCATGCTAATTGCAATTGCAAGCTGAGCAGAAAGCAAGTACCTGAAATGGGTGCTGAAGGAGCTCATGGGCAATAGAGAAACTCACTGGTCTGGTTTTGAACTTATTTTATTCTTTCTTCCCCTCAGCCATTAGCTGGAGGTATTGAAAGTCCCTTTTCTGTAATTTTTTTTATACTTGTGATATTTTCCTAGGCTGTTAAATAAGTATCTTGACAGTAGAATTTTCTAGTTTGTAGGTCTAGTATTTATAAAGCTGGAAATAAGAAAGAGAAGTTTAGCAATAACTAAATGTGTGCATGTTAAGGTACCTCATTGGTTTTCCTTGCATGAAATGGAGAAATCTGTGTTAATGACTTGAATTTCCAAAGGACTCAAGGGAATTCTGAGAGTTGTTTTCTACTCTAAGCCCATTAATAAACCATTGAATTGCTCAGAACAGAGGGAAAAAATCCCCTAGCAGGTGGAAGTTAAATTTCAATAATTTGGTATTTGCCTCTTTATCTCTGTTTAAAGAAATGCAATGCTGGCCCATAGTGTCTAACATTAGTGAATTTAGTCTTGATGTACATCTGTGAACATCAAGGAATTCTTGGGGTCATTTTATCTCAGTGAATTTATTGCCCTTTTAAAGTACTTAGAGACAAAAATATTTCATTTTTAAAAAAACCCCATATAACATCAGAATGAAGGAATTCTATAGGCATTTTTATGAAGCTATTGCACAAAGACAACGAAATCTGAAACATGCAAAAGTAACCCCTGTAGTATGGATATTTAAACTTCTATGCATTTAAAACAGACATAATTATTCTAAAAGTGACTGTATCCTCACCTACATTATCCAGTGTATGTGTTTTTCATCAGGAGCTGTTATTATTACAAATAGGAGGTTCAAAGAGATATTTATGAAAACCTTTCTAGCTAAACAAGGAAACAAATGTTCCTTTCCAGGAGGTTTTGTACATAATGATATTATTTTTCACAAATGAAGAAATAATCCTATGTATGTTTTTAATGCCATGGTTTTCTCATGACTTTTTTTCCTAATATGCTGTTTACATTTCCCAGCTGCTCTCTCTCTAATATTGACTGAAACTGGACTGCTTAAAATCACAGAAATGCAAAGCTAATAGATATGAAACCCTTTCAGATTGGTTACATTAAAACCTAAATGACATTTTTCATTCTAAAATACATTTCACAGGATCATGAAAAATATTGTGGACAGGAATAAATTTATGTGACTGAATAATAACAGCAACAACGAGAACAACAACAGCAATAAGTTAACAGAAATTCACTTATAGCTTCAGTGTTCTGACAACTGAGATTTCCTATTTTAAATGCAATAGGCTTATTCATTCCATAACTGAAAAAATAACAGATATTAGTAAAATTATCATCATCAATTAGCTGTACGTAGTGTGACCCCACTCCCATTGACATTAATGATTTCATGCCTCTGGGTATAATGATGTGAATGAATTTGTCTTAGTTAATATTAATTTTGTCTAATATTTGATTATTTATTTTATCTAAAACAAAAGTGAATACCATTTAGGAATGGAACAGAAGAGCTCTGTTTTTATCAAGAAAGTGGAATTTGATGTCTCACTCACTCAAGGAAACACTTTAAGAATTCCTTCAGAATAAATAAAAAGTAGGGAACAGAGCCCAGTTTTACATCCTCTTCTGACTGAACTCTTGATTTTCAAAGTAAAATACAAATATTTTACAGTTGGGAAAAAAAAAGCCCCAAATTAGACAAAAACCTACAGATATTTACCACAGAACCCTTCACTCATTGTTCTTTCAGAAACCACATTGGTAGAAATGGTTGCTGACAACATAAGGCACTGAATATCTAAACTTTTATTACCTTCTTTAGGTCAGGCCATTCCTTAGGTAGAATGTGGCTATGAATATCAATTTTCATTTTTGAAGTGCCAGAGGAGAAATACTCCTTCAATGCTAATGTTTTCTGTGTCAGTGCTGCTGTCCCTCCTGTCCCTGGCTCACAGGTTATTAACTTTGGCTGCTGTCCAGATCCACCTGCTGTCCTATCAGGAGATCCAGGTACAGTGGCCAACCAGGGAGCCTAATTCCAGAGGAGTGGCTCTCCAAAAGAACAAAGACTTCAAGCAGAAAGTCCTGTTAATGCATAAACTGCAGCTGATCCAGGGCAAAGGGAAAATACTTGTTTATATTGGCACTATGAAAGGATTTATTTTACACAGAATCTAAAATGCTGAAAATAATCCAGTAAAATTGAGTTAAAATAAATGTATTAAACATGCTGACTTACATTTCTTCCTTTCTTCCTCTTAGGTTGTGAAATAATTTGTAGAGGGCATATAATATACCCTTGGCAGAGCCACACATCCTTATCCATTCTCTTTTTATCTCTTGTATTTTCTTTAAAGTTATAGGTTTATACACATAAAATATTGAATTTTAGCCAAATCTATGCTTTGCATTTTATATTCCCCCTCCTCACCATTGGTTCACTCAGGATATTTACTCAAGCTGCTGCATAATGATGCTTACAGCCTCTCAAGATGCCACAATTATACAGTAATACATAGATGCACTTCAAATGTAACAGCTTCTGCATCCTAAGTTAAGCTTAACTGCAGCTATTTCAGATTTCCTGTGAAACTACATCTCATCTAGTGCCCTTTACTCAATTTAGAATTACACTTTGCTTAAGATACCCTTGCTCTTTATTTGTGCTGTATTTTTGCCTGTAATTTATTCCCCCTGTAGTTTTATTTCAGTATACGTTACTCACACAATGTCCTCTGTTGTGTGTTTGTTAACCATTTCCTGATTAGATTTTTTAGTGAAAAATGCTGGGTTCTTTCCCAGACTCAAATGTTGTTGTGAATCTTGCAACTTGAAATCAAGCATCTTGAAAAACAAGTGGCCCACTTTGTTTTATCCTTTTCCTGACTTCCCTATTTTATTTGGGCTTGAAAAAAAAGCCCAGACTCTTGTATTTCCCCATTTGTTCACTCATTAAGCAATTCTGCTTTGAATTTGATCAGAGAACTTTCTTGGGAGTTATTTTTCATGTCAGCTTCTTGTGACAGGGTTGGTTGGTTGATCTTGTGCTTCTCTGCAGCAAGAGGTCACTGAAGACTGAATGTTCCAAAGAAACAGAAAGCAGCAGTTTTGGGAAAGTATTCCCTAAATAGAGCAAGACAGCCAACAGTTTACTTTAACAGATCAAAACTCTAGGATTGAAAATAGCAATTATTTCTGTCTCGAAACCAAAATCAATCTCTTCATGACCATTGCCAGGTTAAGCAGCAAATTTGCTCTCCTGCTCCCAGATGTGACAGCCACGCTGTGTGATGTGGCACTGCAGTGTCAGCCTGTTGACAGCAGTGTTCCTGCATGGACTGCAGCTGACAGAAGAAAGAAGTATTGATTCAGCTCCGGGAGTTCTGCATTGTGAATCCACAGATGGGAGTCAAACACTTAAAGTGAGTCCTCCAATGAAGAGATGTCTGGAAGACAATTCCCTACTTAAACACAGAATGCAGAGTGAAGTAAGGGAGAGAGGCAGGGAGAGATTTGTGTACCTGAGTAGTCTAGGACACCAAGAATCACCAAAGCTGCAGGATTCCATGTAGAGCTCAGCTGCATTTCTTCAGCACTGAGCTTAATTTTCCTCAGCTCTAAAAAAAGCTGTAGTTGTTAGTTACTGCTCTCAAGACACAGCTTAGCTTGCAAACACTGTAGTACTCCCACGCTGCATTGCATTTAACAAAACTCATCATTTGGAAACCACACCAGTTGAAGGCAAAATGTGTATCCATGTCATTTAATCAGAGGGCAGTGAGACATCTGTCTTTATCCAACACGATCCATCGGGTCAGCAGCAGACAGACCTTCACTGGCTAGGAACAAAAAGCTCTTCAGATACACAGGCACCCAATGTACTCTAAACTGGAAAACATGACTAACAACTCCTCCAAGGACAATCTAGCTATAGACTATTCAACCAAGGCTGATTTCAGATACACACACAAGCCTAGCAGATCTACAGGGTTTTATTTCACTGCAGAGACAAGCACTAAAATGAAAATGGTGTTAATTGTAGGGCACTAAGTGCTCTTTTCTGAAGCTATTTAGCTGCTTTTCTGAAACAAGTGTGGGATCTGAGATTTGGAGTCTTCAGGCTGGAAATCTGGTGTTGTGTTCTGGCCTTTGCTTATCAGGGTGAAAAGTGTTTCCTCATATCAGTGGGAAAACCCTGACACCTTCAAAAGAGGCTGCATGCACAAATGCTGGTAAGCTCTGCAGAGAACTCTGCCACATCCATGCTCCAAGGCAGCCCATTTTCAATTAGGCTGAACAAAGACACAAAGAGGCAAATTCAGGATGCTGATCTTAGAAAGGGCTAAAGTACTCATGCCAGTTTTTAATACCTTCCATTCTGCATGTTCCTCTCTGGCACCTGTTCTTGGAAGTGTACATTTGATTGTGCAAATAGGCTATTTTACACACGTGCACAGCTACAGAAAAACAAGTGGAAAACTGTGCTTAGTAGCTAAGATGAAGTACTTAAAGAATATGTTCCTTTCCAAATGAAATAAATGTTGAGCAGCACACTTATATTGGTTGCTTAGCAACAGGTTATCCTTTGGCTGTGCTGGGGACGGCACGGGTCCTTTGAGACTACCATTACAGACCTGCTTGGAAATGTCAGATTTGGAAAGGATTCAAAAGTCAGTAATTCTATATTTTTTCCTGTGGTATCAAATAATTAAACCTCTCCTATTAAATTAGCCTGATCACAGAACTTCAGCCTCTTCTGGGACTCTAAAGAACATAGACTTCAGTGGGAATGGTGTGGTCTGAGCTCTGCAGGGAACAGCGACAATGGTTATGGTTTCCCTCCTAATGAGGAATAACATTATGCAGGTCCCATGCAGCACTTTCCATGTGTAGCTCTCAAGAGCTATTTTTCACAGGAAGATGTTATTTCACCTATCAGACCAACACCAGGAGGACATATCCAGCTACTCCAGTAAAGTCCTTAACCAAGATGTATCCCAGGGAGTGGGTGGTATTAAGATTCTCTGTTCTCCGGTGCAATAAACCAAACACTCCAAACACTGCCTAAGCTCCTGATGGCTCGCACAGCCAGCTGGACTGCAATGCCAGGGCTTCCTTGATACACATTTACAGAATTCAACTGAAAAGGCACACACACCCCCAGCCTACAGCCAGCTAAACAGCTCAGAGTGGCAGCAGTGCAGGCGTACACATCACTGAAGAGCAATAGATTTTTCACTTTGTTATCAAAAAGCATTTTGCAGAAACAAACACCTGGAAAACCCTCTGTTTAGACAGACATCAGAGCTGCTGCTGCTGCTGCTCTGTATCTCGAGCACATTTAGCCTTGCAGAGAAGTTGGGCTTTTTAGCTCAGGTGTGACGTTGTGCCGCTGCCTCTCTGGTGCTTCCAGGATCTCAGCTGTGAACTCTGCACAGAGAAGCTTCATGGTTGCACAAGCTCTGGGTGATGCTCCCCAGGTGGGCTCTCTATTAAACCTGCCACAGCCTTTTTGTGTCACTAAAATTTGTAGTGTAAAGGTGTTCAAGGTTGCTGGTGCCTTTGGTAGCCTTGCACTGCTCTGTGATCACCATCCTACAAGAGTTCTGATGATTCACACAGTGGTGAAAGCAAGCGATGTCCTCTGCCAAATTCGTGACCATTACTGTGTTCTCTGCTGCCTAAGTTAAGCCATTAAAAAGTCCTTATTTCTAGAAAATATTACATGGTTGAAATTCAACTGCCATTCTAAAAGAATAAAGGCAAATTATATGGCTAACCTTCAAATACCATAATTATATTTTCTTAACACACTACATTTGCAATTCTGCAATTTACACTTATCATGCATTTATCTTGCATAGAAGTCTACCAAAACAGTGAATTAAATAGATATTTTCTAGAATGCCAGTATGAGAAAAATCGAACTTTATTTTTCTCCCCTGTGTGTAAACTCAAGGAAATAAAAAAATACTCTATTTAAGCATGTACCAGGCCAAGTGTCACTCCTGTGCAGTGGGAGCAACCAGATAGATACCAGCAGCAGCCAGAAAGGACAGATGGAGTGATGCTTAAAGATACCAAAAAGTAATAATTTTCAAGTTAATACCCCATGGTAACATCTGAAATGGTTTCAATTATTTTGAAAGCTGGTGCCTAAAACAAGTAAATAGCAACTCCTGCTGTATGTTGTCTCAACAACTCTTTTTCCCGTGTGCTAGACAGTCAAATTCTCACTTTTTCTTCTTTGCAGAGGCCTCTCTGTGCCACTCTTTGGGCACATCTGAATTTTGGGGACAAGGAGAATCTTCTCAGAGCTTTCACTGCTTCAGAGAGGAAGTGAGTGCCAAAGCAAAGACCTCTCCAGCTCTGCTGATGTTTACAATGTAAATCTTTGGGGTTTCCTGCTGCAGCTGCGTTATTCATTCATCGGGAAGGGGCAGCTAGGCCAAGGAATTTCTCCACAGAACATTTCTGGAGCCTACTTTACTTTGTAGCTGAGTCCAGCTACAAATAGGCAGATGCTGCCTTTTCTTTTTTTATTCTGACATTAGGAATTTAATAACACCCTTTGAGGATGAGCCACCTTCTTCACAATTACTAAAATAGATCCATGACTTCCTGGCTGTGTTTAAATGTGCTTTACTAATTTTCCTTTTATTTTTTTTTCTTTATTTGCTAGAATAGCTTAAGAAATTGGCACTTCGTTGCTCACAACTACAGCCAGGACTGTATTGCAGATACACCAAAACATCTGTGTTAATTTCTGAGTGTGAAGATCAGAAAAAAAGCTACTCCTAAATAAGATCTATTTTCAGGATCTTGCCACTCATCTCCATGTAATGTTTCATGTAAACTTTTTAACAATTGAAAAAAAATTGCAAGTGTTTTAGAACTCTACGGTAATTAATAATTTCAGACCTAACAGAAAGACCCAATAACTCACCAGGAAACCCATTTGTTACAGAAGAGATCAAACAAGTGGAGATTCAAAAAGTAATTTTGAGCCCCTGGAAAGACAGACCCATTTAAATGAGAAATCACAGGTAAACCTTGCCCGGAGTTCAGTAATTAAACACCAGAGTGCTGGTTTTGGACTAGGTCTGATGGCCCGTGCTAGCTTGATGCTTCAAAAGCAAGATGTGCATTACAAATCACAAATTTGTTAATGATGTTTGTGCAGCTCCCTGTGAACACTGCAGGCTGCAGTTTGCAGAGCAGCAGACAGGGATTGCAGAGCTCCCAGGTAAGGCTGATCTCCTGGGGATGGCTCTGAGTTTTGCCTGTGGGAGGTGGCGCAGTTGTGGCCGATGCTGCGATGTCAGAGCAGGGCTGGGTGAGCAGCTGCTGAGCCCCCTGGTGATTTATAATCAATGTTTTACACATTCAGATCATGCACTGGCCGGTGAATGGGTGTTTTAAAATCCCTTTGTCTCTAGTAATTCAACTTTTTTAGGAACAGAAAAAAGCCCCACATGGCTCCAAATACCCATTTTTCTAACATGCTGCTGTATGTTCTTGAACAGCTGGGTGTATCAAAATCCCTTGGGGGCTTGGAATACAAGCCTTAGGATCCCAGTGTAGAGTACATGCTTCAAATACCAGGACTGGGATGTTGATTTTCAGTAAGTGTTCACCATTCACTAAATAATAAAGGAAATTTGTGTCACTAACCTTTCCATATGAAAATCTGTTAATTAGCAATTAGACTTCATAGTATTTGTGAAGCTCTCAAGTTGTGGATCCTAGTAATGAATTTATTAAAATTAACCAATAATACAATTAACAATAGTTAATGTCTACTAATTTATAATATTATTAACGAGCTAAAAGCTACATTCAGTCTCTTCATCTGAAGTGACAAGAGGAAATCAGTTGCTCTGATTCAGTGGTTCCATACTCTAGTTCATATTTGCAGTTTGTAGGTATTTCAATGATTTGTTGAAAGCAGCTCTCATGAGGTATTTCTTACAGCAATGAATCACATCACCCACCATAGGCAAATACAAACCATAACACTTTGTCAAGGAATCATACATTGCATTATCTACAGCATTATCTACTGCATAGGACAATTAAAATCATAGTTTATCAAACCTCAGGGCATATCATGAGTAAATAAAGTTTTAAATAGAAAACACAAACAGTTTAACAGCCTGAGTTCATGGCAATCTTTTGGTAGGCTTCTTCAGGAGGCATTAATGTGTCCTCTTCACAAAAGCCAATTTAGAAACAAACACAAGTTCTACTTTTCTATTATGTGCTCCAACAGCATGAGGATTTGAAAGACCTTTTTAATACTAAGCTAATATTTACTAGATGTCTTGTCCTTGGATACTTTCTATTATTGGCCCAGGCTAACTGAACTGGTTCATCCAGCTCATGTTCTACACCTCTCTTACAGTAAAATGTTGCAATATTGGATTACTCCTTTCCAACCTGAAGCCTCTTACATTCTACATAAAGAATGAAGAATAAACACAGCTCAGAAAATGGAACACAGGGAAGTGTGCCCTGGATAACACATACCTGATCAGTTCTTTTGAAGCTGATGGACTTCTGCTCCACCTCAGATGGTGATTCACTGGTCAAGGACCTTAGGTTCTAGAAGCCTCACTCTTGAGCACCACATAATTTTGTAAGGGGATTGCTAATAGTTCATCTGGGTGGAGGAAACAGCAGCATCTCTGTATTTAAACTTGAAGTGATAAATTATTCTGATTATCTATTCTGAATTAGTTACTAAATTAAAAAAAAGCTCATGTGGGGCTCTTTATTTAAAAAAAATCTGCAGCACTGCAGCTTTACTTAGGACACTTTCTATCACTTCAGCTGAAGCCATACAGCCAGAAAGGAAGCAATCTGCAGCACTGAGGTCACTCTTTAAATGCTAAATGCAGAAATGGTTGGACAAGTTTTATTCTAAAAAGCACATTGCACACATGATCAGATATTGTTGCCATGGCTGACTTCCTTTATTGCTTTGAGTAAATCCATATTTGATCCATTAATGATGGATTGTGTTGCTGTTAGGTAGAAGTAGGTCAAGTGATTTTTAAGCCACCGTTCTAAGCATAGACTAAGAGCAATCACAATAGATAATTTCTTATTTTTTTAAATCTTTAGCATGTGCAATTATAGCCAACCTATAAATTAACTTGCACTTAATGCATAATGCCATCTAGTGGGAAAATCAACAAGTCTAGATGCAACAAGTCTGGATATCCTGTGCAGTATCAATCTAAGTAGTGTTGTGACCACACTTTTCATACAGAAGTAAGTTCACAGCAAAAGAACTTTACAGCAAAATAACCTCCATAAAAACAAATCTTCACAGATGATCATTAAGGTCCCTTCCAACTCAAATTGTTCTATGACTCCATGAAAACTTAAATATCTTCCAAATATGTTTTATCCTCAAAGTTAAGATAAGCAAAACAATCTCAATGGACTTCTATTTAAAATGATTATGGGATGAGAAACAGACCTTGGTAGCTTCTTGATTTTATTTCCTGATTAAATTTCATTTGGAGACTGAATTTTTGGTAAACACAATTACACAAACTTCAGGCTGATAAAGGAGACAATTCAAAGTTTACTGATACATCAGCCAGAACAACCTGTAATTCCGGAGAGTTTCACAATCAATGATCTTCATAAGTATGAGGTCACTTTTCTGTACCCATAAATAAAAAAGGAAAGAAAGTGACCAAAATTCTACTTTATATATAAGGTAAAGGCAGTAGGCTTATCATAAAAAGACAGAGTAGAATAAGGGGCTTAGATGACTATCAGATAAGTAATATACTCCATTGAGAGCCCTTCTAAAATCAACAGTGAAGCAACAATCCAAGAGGAGTAAGTCATCAGTATTTTATCCTTCAGGACAATATAGCACTTGTCCTTTACTGGCAAATTAACCTGCTCTTAGGCTGGAATTACCACTTTCTCTAAACCTCTGCACGTTTTGGGTCAACCTGCTTTGATACTACTTTATTTATAATTTACAAGGTAAAACCTTACAGCAGTATAACCCCTGATGTTTATATTGGTTACACCAAAGAACTTTGGGCCTGAAGGACCCTGTGGAGATCATTTAGTCCAACTCTCTTCTCTGGGAAGGATGATAAGCACCACTATCCTAGGTCAGCTGTGGTTACCTGTGGCTTTTTGTGGTGGCTGAACTTAGAAATCCTCCGAAGGGAAATATTCCACCACCTCTCTCAGTAACCTCTTCTGGTGATGCACCAAGGTCACAGTGAAGAACATTCTCCTACTGTCCCACCTGAACCTCTCATGACACAGTTTGTGACTGGCTCAGGTCATTCATTCTCATTCTCCCTCTTCAGTTTTGAAAAGGGAAGAAGAACAAGCAATTCTATTGTAGCAGTAAAAGAGACTTTGCACAGCAGAATAATGGAGAAAAAATTATTTTATGTGCAGGAACTCACTGTGTCCCCTCAAATTCTCAGCCTGCAAGTAAGGCTCCAATGAGTAAGGCAAGAAAGAGCTACCCAGAGCAAAATTAGAGAAGTTAAGAAACATAAAGCAAAAATCCAGATCCACCTTATAACTAAATAACAACTACACCCAAACACTAACCATCTCTTATATGTATTGTCTGGTCCAAGAAGAGTGCTCAGCTGCTCCAAGAGCAGAAACTGGGCTCCTTTTGTACATGAAATGTGCAGTGGGTCTGTTAGAGTATTTTGAGGCTGTGACTGCCACAGTGAGGCCTTTATCTGCTTCATGTGCCTGTGTTACAACATTGGTCCACTTGCTAAAAGTCCAGCTAATTAAAAAACACATCACCTTGCCTTCATAAGCTGAATTTCAAACTTTATAAGAACTTTTTTTTCTTGTGACACACACAAAAAATCCTGTCTGACCCAAATAGAGCTTGTAGTTGACTCAACTTGAAAAGTCACTTTGTGATGCATCTCCTGCTAACAAATGATACCTTGGTATCCAAAATGGGACAAAGCCCAGACATGTGAAATTCAGACACTTTGGTACAAAGACAAGACAAAGTCTGTGGACAAATTTTTACTTAAAGAAAAAAGTGAAGAAAGCAGGTACTTTTGGACAGGCAAACCCTGAAATCAGGAAGACTGTACACCAAGTTACACTTTCTAAGCATCTTATTTGGAAATTCATTAAACCAGTTGGTTTAATAAAACATAATAATTCTATTTCTTTTTAACAGATATTGCTTCTGTTTGCCTAAATATATAACTACCATAAATTTGTATAGTCCAATATCAGCTGTGCTAGTCAGTGGTTAGAGCAAAAAAATAATCAAACTATATCAATACTGTCAGTAAAATACAACCTCATAAAATACACATTTTCTAATGGAAGAATGTGAAAATTAAAAGAAAATTCTGTAGCAAGTAAGGCATCCCTGCACCCTAATACCAAAAGTATCAGTGGTCTTGATGATGGAGAGGGAGCTGTCTGCATTATTCTGTGACTGCCAATCCCTTAAAAACTTTTAGGCATCATCGAAAGCTTTAGACAGAATCTGAATTGACTTTTATCATAGTCTGATTAAATTATATGACTGACATTGTCATCTTTCTTTTTGGTTACAGGGCAATTTTATTGCAGCAGAGGTTCAAAATTTCACTGACATTTTGAGCTTCAAACTTCAATTGCATTTAAATTTTAATTTTGCTGGTTGTCTAATAGGGCATTCTCAGGTAAAGTGGATTTAACACTTAATTCTACAGAAGAAAGTTCTTCAACTTCCTAAAGATGCTCCTCTCCCTTGGAAAACTGGCAAATGCTAACAGCCATGCACAACTCTATCACTGCTAATATAACATAAATGTTTTAGTGGGGTTATTGACCAACTTCTTTATCCATCTTCCACAAATCCAGATCTGACAGTGACCACTATGGACAGAAAAAGGTCAATATTCACAGTGTATTTCCTCATGCAAGATCAAATTGAGATCCATTGCTTTCCCTACTGCTGCATGTAGAGAAGGGCCTGGCTTTTGGGTTCAAACTTTTGGGGTTGAATTCCACTAAAAAATGCCTCCCATTTCTTCTTACAGGAAGAATGAGTTGTGTGATTCACTTTTTAGGAGGATGAGAAATAATCAATACACCATGAGAATAAAGAATGCAGAAATCTATTAAACTCCTCTGTATGTTGTTGACAATATTTCTGCCTCTTCCAAAAATTACTATCTAGAGAATTTAATTATTTTACCTGATTATGATTCTACAGCATCACCCTTCATTAAAATGAAGTATTCAAACCCAAATTGTATGTCAGGACTCAGGAAATGAATCTTATTTCTTCCAGGAAAAAAAAAAGAAAAAAAAAAGGCTGTAACAAAATTAAACAGGCAAAAAACAGTGAGTGGGTAACAGATTCCTCTAGGTATTAGAAATTTGATATCCATCAAGACCTAGCAGAGTTTGATTTAAAGTGTCAAACATCTGCTTGAGAAGGTGTCAAAAAGCCCCCAAAACTGGCACACAGAGAAATGTGTATGGTTTCCTGTCCATGAAGAACATTTTTTATAAAATACTCATTTTGGCAGTGGCTATCAGGCTTTTTCCAAACCCTCCCTATAGTTATCCTTGCTAAATACTCAGGTGGGAATGTGCAGAACCTTAGCAACAATTCACTTGGCATCAGAAAAGGATAACACACTCCTCAATAAAATGCAGAAATATTATAATCTCACAGAGTTTATCATACAACTTACAGCCAAAGTGAGCTGTGGAATATTTACTCAAGAGCAGAGAAGAAGCAATCAAAGTATTATTGCTATAGAGGAGTAGAAAGGTAATTCCCTCAAAACACACAGGGTCTTTGGATAAAGATAAAAATACAGCAAGAAAAAGAATTGTGTTGCTGATGACACAAGGAATAACGTACCAAACTAAATCACAAATTAGAGCCTGAAATATGAGAAAATATGTCTTTACATGTCTTTTCTGACACAGGCAAATCTCATAAGGAAATGGGATTTGCCTTTAGGTCCTTACCTTCAAAGTAGGGATTAGCACTCTTATTTTATTTTTTTTTTATTTAAAATGCACAGGGTAAAATTTATAAGCTATAAATATTTCATACATGCATGAGGGGAATCTGAGTAGGAAGTAAATGTGTATCTGCCTTTTCATGCAGCCTTTTTAACAAAACCTGGGTCTGGCATGGTGGGAAAAGGGCTTGGTAGACAGGTGCATCAGGAGGAATGGACTTAGCAAAAGGAAAAGTGACTCAGTCTACAGATGATAAAAAGAATGTTCTGTGATTCCTGTAGTTCACTAATCTCACATTAATCATATGAACTTAATGGAAAATTATGTATAAGTTTTTAAAATAAATGTGAGAAAACTTGAAGTTATGCCAATATGTTAGAGTGTCTGGTTGTTAAGATGCTTTAGGATGGGAATTATGAAGTAATTAATAAGCAAGTGGATAAGTTTATTACAAAATTATATTATTTTGCTTCCTAGGAATTTCCTAGCTTTCTATTTTTCTTTTCTTTGATGCAAAAATGAAATATCAGCTGCTTGAAGTCACATTGTGCATTAGGCTATGGTTAGAATCTCATTGGAAATAAGATCTCTCTACATAGTGTGGAAAGCAGAAAAAAGTGAAGACGAAGATTTGACTTAAGTAACAGGTTGCTACCTCTTGAAAATGAATTTTTCCTTCCATTCTCTTCAATACTTGTGAATATTAACAATGAAATAAAATCACTGTCAAATAATCCAGTTTTATTCAGTTACACAAAACCTGGAAATGAGATTTCTACAGTGGTATAAAGAAACAACATTGTTTGGAATAGACATGTTTATTCTTGCTTAACTGCAAAATATTTCTCTGAAAAAAATTGTGAGATTACTTTTTATGGTTTCCCATATTTACAGAGCAGTTTTATCTTGAATTAAGAACAGCTTTTAAAATAATTAGAAAATGCTCACTGAAAAGAATCTTTTCCAAGATTTTCTGCTCATTTTCAGATGACATATTTTGCAGCCTCCATTTTTATTCCTCCTTTGTTGCTACAATGGAGTCTATCAATGCTTGTGGCTCATGCTGGCTGTGGCATTTTTTGCAAATATGATCCTGTAACAACATTGTATAGGGAAAGGGTAGGTGCTTATGTGAGGTGTCATCAATTACTTACCAAGGTCACTTCATGCTGTATTCTCTGGGAATCATATTATGGACACTCTTCAGAGCCTGAAGGAAAAGGTACTGAATTATCATATTCTTGTTCCAAAAAACCATCCTGATTACTTTTGAACCAAGTTAATATTCAGTCTAAAAATGCCAAGAAGAGAGATGATTTCAATTTAAACTCTATTTAACCAAGTGCAAGAGAAAAGCACTAAACCACCGACAAACACTGCATAATAATTTAAGCATGATCTGCGGTTTAAAAATTAATGTAGTGTTGTGTACCAACATCAACATCATTTTTTGTTTTAAATTTTTTTAAAAAAAGGTGACTAATACTAGGCTGATAGGTATCTAGACCAGGTGAAAGGAAAGAACCTGGTGTTCCCATCCTACTGACCACTGAAAATGCTGTGGGAATACAGGTGAGCTACAGAACAAAAGCAAGATCTGTGTCTGCCTCTGCCTGCATGCCACCAAATAAACCAGCAAACAAACAAACAAAAGTTAAAAAGCATTCTATAGCATGTAGCCTAACTTGATTGTAGAAGACAACTATTTGTTTGTAGGAGAAAAGAAGACTATGGCAGCCAATGTTGCATAGGATGGATGAGGAACTATTAAAAGAAATTATTAGGTTTGTGAAAAAAGAGTGATGCAGCATCTAGAGGTTTTCATGACTAAAGAAACATATTTAATCTAGTCATTAGAAAAGGATATGTCTAAATGATCTCAGGTATCTTATGACTTCATCCACAGACAGACACAACAGGGAGCTGTAGTGCAAAATTGCTGAGCTCCATAAACACAAAGTGTTGCCTTTTGGATTATCAGGATAGCTCAGTTTCAGACTCACTAGAGGAGAGACACTGAAGATGAGCCATAGTGATGACCTTTATGGGACTGATGGCTACCTATGCCTTTAGAATTGGATTGGTTCTTAGTTTTGTTTTACATGTGTCACCTGCAGAACTGCTCCTGGGCCATGAAAGGCATATTTATCAAATAAAAAGTCATGAAATGTCTGATAGACGAAACTAATAAACCACCCTGGCTGACATCTGCACTTCCTGATACTGCAATACAATGCCACTGACAAAACCAGTATTTTGTTGCCAAAAAAGCAGTTTTGTGTTCAGTATATGTGTGAAATGCAACCCAGCAAACAAAATGGTGTATGGCATTGTTGTGCTCTTATGCCTTTAAGCATAATAAAAAAAATAATCACCAAGTCAGCTGACCAGCACTTTCCAAATCTGCAAGAGTGCTCTTAATTTAAGTGCTGCACTTAAGATGTTGGTCAATATGGAATATGGGCAAGTTATCATCAATGAAACCAAGCAAAATTCCTTCTCAGGAGCCTTTGAGTGCACCACTGTGTACTGCTAATCCAAGTAAAAACATTCCAGTCAGTAATGCTAAAGAGAAGAGGAAGACCAGAAGGAAGGAAGGAAGGAAGGAAGGAAGGAAGGAAGGAAGGAAGGAAGGAAGGAAGGAAGGAAGGAAGGAAGGAAGGAAGGAAGGAAGGAAGGAAGGAAAAAGAACCACAACACAAGCAGACCACAGACAATACAAATAAGGAAGAATAAGTTCTTTGTGTTGTTGCTGTTTGCTGTGGTGCATTAGACTTCCATCTCATGTGAAATCTCCTTTCTCTAGAAGTCAAATTATGGGAGCTCCAGCTGGGAACAAAGATATGCCTTTTTTTTAAAATTTATTTTACTTTTTCATTATTCCTATCCAACATAGGGACATTTGAGGGACCAAGAAATAAAATAATGTATTAATATGGCTATTACAGTGAGGCCTGTTACCTTCATTGACTTTGCCTGCAGGTTTCATGCACAAGAAGTCCAACAGGACTGGAAAACAGGATTCATGCCTTTAAAAATCTAGCCCTACATCTTTATCCAATGGAACATACCTGGTGTGAATGAGTGTCATGAGAAATAAGAGGCAATGCTGGAAAGCAGCTTCCAGCAGCCATGATATGACAGTGTTTCTGCTTCTTAGCAGCCAGTTTGTATAGACAATGGTGTGATCTGAAAGGCCCTTCTTTGTGGATCTGCTTAATGTTTTGAATTTGTGTTTTCTTAATGCAGTGTATGACCCTTCTCATGGGAGGCTGTGTTTGAAAGCACTGAAGAGAGTCATTTAAACTAAACTATAATACTCTTTGCAGGCTTCATATTCTTTGTTATAGCCTGAACACTATAGCAATTATACAATTAGAGACAGCTCCAGTCCCTGCCAGACACAATTTTATGTAAGAACAGCAATTGAGGGCAACTGAAAAAAAGAGAAACACATTAAAGTTTTAAACATGTGCTTTGGTGTTCCTAGTTCCTATTTTTCTCTAAATCATTTGGAAACCTACCCCTCTGACCTCGTTTTAAAGAAATGGAATTAGGAATCTCCAGGCACTTTCTTCCTGGTTTGATTTCTGTAAGTTATAAGAATACCAAAAATAGCTTGGAAAGACTAAGAGAAAGGAATTAGCGTTCGAGGAGAGTCACTGGTCCCTTTCTCATTTATGCAAGGAATAAGAAAGTTCTTATTGGAATGGATCAGATATGGATTTATCTCTGCAAAAGAGGAGGGATTCTGCAGTAATTGCATTAGGGAGCATTGTATCTGGTGCAGCAATTTCAAGGGACTCTTCATGGTTTGTCCTGGCTGCATTCTACATGGGATGGTGTCACCAGAGGCTTCTGTGTCCCTGCGAGATCCTGAAGTGTGGTCGGTCCCCATTCCTTGTTTCTGACCAGGGTACAAAACTGATTCTACTCATACAAGGATTCTCACTTTACAGACACATTTTAAGTGAAAGAGACACATCACAATCTATTTTTATGGTAGGCATCAAAGGGTGAGCCTTTTATACTTTTCATTCACCTCTCATGTCTATACACCCATCTGCTTTAGCATCTTGTAGGTTCTAGGTAACCAGAGCTTAATAAAGAGCCCTTAAAGAAAAAAATCAGTTTTTTTAATGTGGTTACTATTTTTTAACCCCCTCCTAACTCAGCCTGAACCTCAAAATAACAGTTCCCTCAAAATAACTCACTTGTGTTACTTATGCACATGAGAACAAAACTCTTTTGACATTAACATCAAATAGGCATGTTGTCATTTACTATCCATTTCATGAGGAAAAAGCAAGTAATTTTTGGCATTGCTTATATTCATATTAATGCTGATCCAACTAGAAGAGCAAGAATCTCTGGGATCACAAAGCAGAGTAGGATAGCTAGAGGTGAAGGTGAAATTTAGGTGAGAGGCATGAAGACTTCAAAAATATTTCATACAGTAGGTATAGTATACTATACACAAAGAAATCATAAGATTAGATAAAAACACCAATCCCTCCCATTACAACAGCCATCTCCATTCCACAAGATTGCCAAAATGCCTATCAGTTTCTAAACCAGTATTTTATGTCACTTAACACTTATATTTTACTTACACTTTTTCTAATAATTAATGATTAAAAAATTCAGATTAAAAGATTTTGAAAATTAGCATACAGTTTAAAGATGTATTTTTAAAAATTAAGATATTTTCATAATAATGTTGCACTGACCATTTTTAGACAGGTATTGGTATTACTAAACTGCTACAAAACTTTTTGTAAGGCTGACATCAGCAAGATTCTGACAGTTCATAAAATCATGTCCCCATGTTGACATAAATATTAATTTCCTATTGGCCTTTATATATTCCTCAAATTCACTAAGTTCTCAAAGGAGAAAGGAAACCTGATAATCATACAACTTAAATGGGGATTGTGTCCTTATGTATCACCAAAGGACCAGGGCTGCAATGTTTAATTGTCTTCCGTTATTCTGTTATTGTATTCTGTTATAAATTTCCTAGACAAATTTTTCAAGTCAAAACATGATGTAGCTTCAAAATATATCTGCATGCTTGTAAGTATGCAGTTGGGAGACTGTGCTCGCACAAAGAATGCTTTGTTTATTTGCACTTCTCCATCTAGTCATTAGAAACCAGCACAGAAGAAGCAAGCAGCCCTGGCACAGATTTATCTGTAAAATTTTACATTTTTAAAAAAACATCTCTGTTCTCCTGAGATTTTAGTTTTTTTCTGTATGTTCTTCTGCAGGCCTAGGAAAGGCAGGTGAGCGATCTGAGGGCATCTCTGAACGCCAGCAAGTCTAACCCCATGCTTCAGCATGAGATTTCTGTATGTTCGAGGGCAGTTTTGAGGCAGCTCTGGGTGCGACAGCCCGTCAGTGCCGCAGGGTCTGAGAGGTGCCTGTGTGAGGCGATTCTGCTCTCATCCCGAAAAAGGGCAAAGGCGGGTGGAAAATGAGCAAACCCCCAGCCAAGGGGAGCTGCGTCTTTACCTGTGTGAGGGGACAAGAGGCGGACGGGGCCTCGCTGGGCAGGGCCGGCACCCGTAGCCCTCAGGAGCGGTGGGAGCGCTCCGGCTTTGGACAGTCCCTGGACAGCTCTTCCTCCTGAGGCTCGGCTCCGGGAGGAGGAGGAGGAGGAGGAGGAGGCAGAGCCCGCCATGGCGAGGGGAGGCTGAGGAGGCTCCCGCTTCCTGAGCCGCTCCCGCCGGCGGCGGAGCTCGGCGGGGCGGGGAGGGGACGGGCAGCGCCGGGAGGCGGCACCGCGCTCCCCCTGCCCCTCTCCGCCGCGGGCAGTGATGAGGCGGCCGCGGGCAGCGGCTGGCGCGGAGCAGCCGGAGTTTGTTCGCTGCCCGTCCTCGTCTCCGTGATGCTCTGAGCCGGAGTCTCCTCCTCTCCCCGGGGTGGCACCCGGGCTGGATGCTCCGCNTCCCCTGCGTCCCGGGGCGCCCGATACCCACCCCGACGGCTCCTCCGACATCCTCTCTGCAGCATCCTCTCGCTCCCACTCCTGGACCCGTACCCTCCCCAAGCGGCCGCAGCAGCCCTGCCCGCCCCCTCCCCTTCAGCCCTGGCAGCCGCACACCGGCTCTTGCCCCCCGAGCTCCCCCCTCCAGCCCCGCTCGCCCACCCCTCATCCCGCCGCTGGCAGCCGCTTAACATCTCCCCGCGCCGCCCTCGAAGCTCTGCCCCGTTTTAGCTCCCGTGAGAGCGCTCCACGACAGCTTTGAAGTATTTTTATAAACTCTATTCGTGGCTGTTCCCACCTCGCCCGAGAACTTGCCTGCCTGGCGGCGGAGCGGCTACCGGCGGCACATGGCTCCGCAGGCAGGGCCCGGGCGAGGGGCGGCGGGGCTCCCGGGGCTCCCGGGAAGGCCGGGCAGGGCAGGGCAGGACCAGGGGTTTCCTCGGGAGGCCGCTGAGGTGCCCAAGCCGGCGGGGTGGTCGCAGCCGCCCCCCAAGCAGGGGCACAGCGGGGCGGTTCTGGGGGGTCCGCCCCAGCCAGGCTGGAGGTTGGAGTCGGGGCACTTGTCTCACGGCTTGTCTCCCTTCCCCCGCCGAAGTGTGCACTTCCACACAACTCGTTTTGTGTTATTTACTTAAATACCTGACCAGGGAAGGAAAGCTGCCTGCTTCCAGACCGCGTTACGCTTTAGTGCGAAGCACGTCCATCTCGGACATCTGCTCAGGGCTCACTCACCTGCCGCCCACAAAGGCAGCTGCCATCTTAACCCTCCCCACTGCCCTGTCCTCCACAACGCCTCCGGGCTCCTCTTCTACACAATTTGTCTCCATTTTAAATTCCATCTATTGGCTTCCCTTAGCCTCTCTGTTGCCTTTTCTTCCTTTTCCATTTTGCTTTCAGTATCCAGGAGTGCCTTTTGTGTTCTCAGTCTTCATCCATAACCCCTTTTCGCGTAACCCTCTCTATCTCCTGCTCTTTGCTCAGCTTCCCGACGCCAGTGCCTGCTCACAAATCGTAGACACAAAGTAGAGGAGTGAGGGGATAGAGCTTTCACCACCTTCCCGACAGGTTCCAGCCGTGCTGGGGCCGGGGACAGCCCTAATTCAAGGGGTGCCCTCACTGTCAGTGCCCGCGGCTGAGGACAGACATTCTGCCTGCTTGAGGGCAGTCTGAGGCTTCAGCTCTTTTCATGAGTGAGGAAGTTTGATTGTGGTTCGAAATAGACGTTTGGTTACAGAAAATTTTAATTTTTGCCCAGTAAGACAGAGCTAAATGTGAAAGCTGTCCCATTTGGCATTAAGGGTAATTCCATAAAGACACTGTCTGTTGTACCTAACCTGTTTTTTCCTTTGAGGGAGATGAAGCTAAAGCTGCTGGTTTTGTTTTCTTCCTTGCCTCCATGCTCTTTCTATGGCCCTTGCAGTACCTTTATTTTAGCCTTTGCTGTAGTTACTGATTCCATCTATACCAGGATAGTTCATAGTCTTTGTAGAGGAAAATCTGGTATACTTTTTGCAGGTTGTCCCTATTGAAAATGTTAAGTCTGTCCTTTTAGATAGTACTTTTTCCTACAATCCTTTCCAATGAATCATACCAGATCCAGTTATAGAGATGATGCTTCCATGTTTGCTAAAAATAAATGCTAACCCTAAATTTTGGAACAAGATATTTGCTCTTTAAGAGCCAGATCCAAAATCAGTGATAATTTACATCCTTAAATTAACATCCTTAGGTGAACAGGTTTTTTATTAGCCTTACTCTTCCACAATTTCTAACTTGACATTTTAAAATGATCCCTTAGCCAAATAGAAAAGTACTTCTGGTAAGTCAGCATATGGTAAAGAATATCCTAGAATCACTTCACAAATATGCCAAGCTTGTGTTCTGCAACTGTTAGGCAGGTTTTTTTCTCCTTCTGATTTTTTTTATGGGAAGAAAATCTGTTAATATGTGAAGATGCTGAAAGATAAGTTAAAAATCCAGTGACTTTAACCAGTTCATCATCTTTTCTCTACCTTAAGGATATCCACATGTTAAATAAATTATTGGCAATAATATTACTCAATATGTTAATTTGAGGGCAGAAGAATTTAATTTGTAGATGCTAGCTTTTTATTTTTGTAGCAGTGCAGGTCATACTGGAAGATTAACTTTCATCTTCCTGTGAATGCTTAGAACTTGCTTTCTTATGGTCAGTGAAAAAATATGGAGGTTTACCTTGTGAATTTTGTTCTTGTGTGTAAATTAATGAGCTGTTGTTGCTTCTAAATAATTTTTCTTCTATAGGCTTTGTAGTCACGTGAATGAGTTTGTATTTTTCTGTGCTGGCCTCAGGACACTCATAAGAATTATATGATCTTTCTTGGGGGTGAAAATTTTAAGTACAGAAAACGTGTTTGAATTATTTCAAGAAGGGAGGGATCACATCGCTGACAGCCAGAGTATGCCAGCCATTTTGAGAGACAGAGAAACACATGCACACACACGGCAGAAGTGGTTGAGTTTTATAAAGATCACAGTCTCTGTCATACTGGACACGTGCTTGACATGTGAATAGTAATCAGGAATGCTGCACTAGCTCTGGGGCTATTATTCATTCCTCAGTTTAATTAGGATGTTGTTTGATTTGTGAATATCAACTATGCCTGTTGGACTTCCCAGGTAATAGTGAGCTCTGTCCATGAATTAAAGATGTCTTAAAAGAAAGAAATGGGTGAGGATATCTGTGATTCTGATTATTTGGGGTTTGAAAAATTGAGAGCCAAAATTGGCTGAGAAAACCTTTACTTTATGTTCTAAAAATATTTGGACCATAGTTTAAAATCCTTGGTTTGGGGAGGGGACAGGAGGGGTGAATATACCAAATGTGAGAAGATGTGTTTTCTCTATCATTATATTAGTAGAAATCCCTCCTGTGTTTCAAGATGTGTTGCTGAATTACCTCATACCAGACAGCAATTAAACTGTGCATCGTTATATATAGTAGCAGAAGATAGGCCAAACATTTGTGGGGAAAAAAAAAAATTCTTCACACAAATGAAAGCAAGCATGTGAGAAATAGCTGTGCCACACTATCAGTAAAAGACTCAAACCTTTTGGAGTTATCATCTATCAGTTTTCATGTATTAGACAAAGAATGCACATAATAAGTAATAGACATAATTTCAATATGGGGCCTGGTCCATGCAAGTTTGGAGATTCTTTTCCATTCATAAAGGGGGGAGTGTGTAGCACAAAGTGTGATAATATTTTCAATTTTCTAAAAATACAGTGCAAGCGTTAAATTCTCAGTGTCTTTCTGAACTCCCATAAAGAAATTCTCTGTGCATTATTGTAAATGAGGTGTAAAAAGCATAAGGAATTTTTCCAAGATAGGATGTATCCCACCAACTATGCTGGGATTACAACCAGTAATTTTAACAGACTCCAAGTGGCAGAATAAAATCTGATGGCTCAAATTTGACCATCCCTGGATGCTTGCCCCTCTGCTGACACATTGCTGCCCCCAAGGCAGAGATGTCTGATTCAGTTCTGAATTGATTCCAAACCATTGCAGTTTTCAGCCAGTGTATTAAAGCCAGTTGAAATTAATATCGTTGAAGGTTAATAAACTTGGTTAAACATGGTGTGGATTCAGGAGAACACCGAGAACCAGATAAGATGTCCCTGCCTTGAAAGTGGCAACAACCATCAGAGAGAAAACTGGGGAAGGTGAGGATAGTAACAGTTTCAACTCTTATGTTTTAATCTGGTGCTGAGTCTGACAGAGCCCCTGTTCTCCACCCTTTGTCTAAGACCTTAGACCAGCTACTGAAAGTCATGCTGTTAAATTAGTGTCTCAGTTCACCACATTGAGTGCAGGCAAATCTCTCTAAAAAGTGCTCATCATCTGAGAGGAACCACCCACATCTTCTGGAGTAACTCATTAAGAAGTTTCTCTCATCGGGTTGCATCTCCAGTTGAGCAGATTTGAGCTGAAACTTGATGGTGAAAAAGAATGTATGTTTCAAATTAGATGAATGTATTAAGCACAAAATAATCAGAATGGGATATACAGAATGGAAATATGTAAAATTCTGAATGCATTTTAGAAGTGACTTAAGACTCAGAGAAAATAAAACCCAAAGAATGTTGTTAATTTATGTTTAACTTGCATTCTCTGTGATTTAAGATCAGTGAACAAAATACTTCCATAGACTGAAAGCATAAAAAAAGAGAAAAAGCAATAGCCTTCCCTTGTGTTCAACAGCCTTCTGCACTGATTGCAGCAAGGACAGAACTGGTTCTTCAGCTAGTTCTAGATGGGAATGTGTTCTCACCCCAAATGGAGGACAGGTTGCTTCAAGAGGATTTTTCAGCTGCTACAGCTTTGATTGTGGGGCATGGCCACTTGTGCTTTGATGATCAGTATGTGCAGTGTGTGCCTGTGCACTGGGAGGTTATTCCTCAGGGACTGGGGAGCAGGAGTCCTTCTCCTCTGTTAATTAGCCCCAGGATCCTCAAGTTCTGAAACAAGTTTGGATCTGAGGGAGTACAGGACTGAGCCATTTCTTGTGTAGAGATACAGGTGGAAATCATAATGATCTGTGAATTTCCATAACTGGAATGCAGTGCTCTTTTTAAGGGATTGATGTGTGGGTCTTTCTGTGTCGAGTCAAAACAGCTTGTGTGTGCTCTTGCCTACTCACATGTTTCTGGGGGCCTCATCACTTAATAATGTGAGCAGGATTTGATTCTGTGTTGCTTCTGTGTGTAATATAGAATGCAAATGTGTGATCTAGGGCTGAACTAACACAGCTATGTTTTTAAAAGGAGCAATGCATTGTTCATACATTCTTTGCTTATTGCTTATCAGGTTTACTAGAAAGCAGTACAAGGCTAAAACCTCATGAAGCTCAAAGCTACAGAAAGAAGGCATTGTGGGTTTCCTGGGTCTCCATTATTGTCACACTGGCTCTTGCAGTGGCTGCTTTCAGTGAGTATTGGGAATATTTTAAATCTTCACACCTCTTCCTTTTTGTTTTTCTTCTGGTCTCTCAGAATTTCTTTCTTTGTGGAAGCTTTCTCATGTTTTTTTCTTTCTTTGCAACTGCTAAAGAGGTTTCTCTCTAGACTGCCTGTGTCTGCATGGTGCTTATAAATTAGTAAAACTGTTGGTTTTTTTTCTGCAGAGTATAGGGTTGTTGAAGGTCAGAGAAAGAAACTGGAGATGTTGATTCCTGCTAGCATTTATACATGTGGAACTGTTCATTTTGGAGAATTGTGTGAAAATCATTATGCAGTGGGTTGCCTTTTACTGAAGAGGTCAAATAAGACAAGTCTTAATCTGTTTGGATTTGTAGTGGGAATGCTATGATAAAGAAGAGTGAATTGTAAGGGAGAAATATATGATTTATCTATATTACACTGACAGATAANGAGGAGGAGGAGGAGGAGGAGGCAGAGCCCGCCATGGCGAGGGGAGGCTGAGGAGGCTCCCGCTTCCTGAGCCGCTCCCGCCGGCGGCGGAGCTCGGCGGGGCGGGGAGGGGACGGGCAGCGCCGGGAGGCGGCACCGCGCTCCCCCTGCCCCTCTCCGCCGCGGGCAGTGATGAGGCGGCCGCGGGCAGCGGCTGGCGCGGAGCAGCCGGAGTTTGTTCGCTGCCCGTCCTCGTCTCCGTGATGCTCTGAGCCGGAGTCTCCTCCTCTCCCCGGGGTGGCACCCGGGCTGGATGCTCCGCTCGCTTCTCGCTTCCCTACCACAGCCGCCGGCCGCTTCCCGCCGCCCCGCNGAAATTTTATTTTCTTTTTAGACCAGTGTTTTTCTATAAGTTTTATGGCATTTTTCTAGTTTACATTTAAACAAAGGATTTGAGTGGGGAAAGAAAATACAAACTAAACCCAAAACACTCTTACATGGGAAAAATGAAGTCTATTTATTTTATTTCAAAACAAGAAAGAAATGCAACATTGTGTAAATACAAATTTTAGTTCAATGCAAATTTGCAAAATACAAACTTNGTCACCCGCCTTCCTGCCCGCTGCCCTCGGCTGTGGCCAGCCCTACCGCCTCCCCTGCGTCCCGGGGCGCCCGATACCCACCCCGACGGCTCCTCCGACATCCTCTCTGCAGCATCCTCTCGCTCCCACTCCTGGACCCGTACCCTCCCCAAGCGGCCGCAGCAGCCCTGCCCGCCCCCTCCCCNGAAAAATGAAATCTATTTATTTTATTTCAAAACAAGAAAGAAATGCAACATTGTGTAAATACAAATTTTAGTTCAATGCAAATTTGCAAAATACAAACTTTCTATCTTGAGCTATTAAGTAACACATTAAAGACAAAAAGAAACATGGAATGCAGAACAGAATCTTTGCAGTGGCACATTCTCTGTTTTAGAGAAGGAAAAATCAGAAGTGATTGAATTTTAAATACAAACAAAAGGAAGGCTCTGTCTAGGAGACATCAAAGAAATCTCAAAACATCATTCTTAAGCTTGATAAAGACAGATTTTTATTATTTCCACCCCCCCGATTTTTTTGTTTTGGAATCACAGCAGTGTGTCTTTTGTTATTCTAATCTGCATTGTGTGACCTGCTGCTGGAAGTTGGTGTCAGGTCCCAGGAGAGGTGATTAAATTCTGGCCAAATGGTTTCTGAAAACTCAACATACATTACTCAGAGCAATTTATATGGAAACACAGATACAATAACTTGGTTCAGAAATAAGAAAAAAGAGGAGGAACACTTAAAAGCAGAATTTGGCACTGTAAAGAATTTGCATGTTAACAAGACAGTGAAACAAGTTTCCATTTTGTTCTGCTTCATGGAAATACAGTGGTCTGTCTTTGCTGCTAAAGCAACATAAAAGTAAATACTGTATTACAGAATAACCTTGTTGCCTACTAACACTATAGTTTTAAGGAATATTGTGATATGGCTTAATTTTGGTTTTCATTTTCATTTGTCAGGGTTTGCAAGAATTAAGTGTAATACAGATAACTAAAACCGTGTCTTTTAAAAGGATCCTTAAAAACATTTTTAAAGATTATTTAGGCTGAATTCTTTTTTTTCTTTCCTTATTTTTGGCACTCTGGTAGTGTTTAGAGAAACAAACAACAGCAAAGCATGTAGTCCCTGTCTGGATCTACTGTGGCTGCATATTCAGCTGGAGGGGATAGGCACTGAACTACTGAAATCAGTAGCAGACTAATTATATGTTTTTGGAATGTATCTTTCCCCATGGTTTGCTGAGGCTAAATTTATGAGGAATAAAAGGAGAATCAGCACACAGATACATAACAAATCTGTATGGAATCTTTTAACAGGTAGCTGGGTGTTAACTTGCATGCCACGAAGGCATTGCTGGGGCTTTTCTTGTGTTTACTATTAACAATTTTCAATCTTTGAGGGAAATACAGTGGGTTCTGGAATCACTTTGCTGTCTCCATGCAATTTCAGAAGTTCTGCTCATTTTATTGTCTTGCACTGGCTGCTCTCTTCCTCAGTACTGTCCTTTTAGCAGGTTCCTCTGGCCAATCCATGAGCTGGGAGAGATGCCAGGTGACCAGAGTTTGCTGCCTGTTTGATATAAATGTCTAGTTGTCACTTTGGGATATTTGACACTGACAATTCTTTGCAAGCAACTGCTATTTAAAGCATCCTCTTTCCATTTTACCTCCTGTCTGTAATGGTGAAGTGTTAGAAATACAGCCCTGATGTTCCATTTCAGTGAAAAACGGGGACCTGTTGTGGTAATTGTCAAGCTACACTGACTTTTCTCACTGCTCTTCCTGACTCCCCTATAAATTCCTAATTTAAATTTCTGTTTTATCCCTCTATAGGCTTCAAAATACTTTCTTGCAAGTGTATCCCACATGGTGTAGTCAAGATACTAGGGCAGGGAACTGATGTTATTTGATAACCATAGGAAAAATGCTAAGGGGAGTGATGTCCACCTGGAGAGTAGGGAAGAGGTTCAGAAGCCTCCTTTTCCAGCCAAGTGTTTGTAAGTAGACTTCCTTTCATTTTTTATGGTCCACTCCCCAACTTTCCTTTCAGGGCTGGCCTAGTGGCCTCCCAAACTATTTTTCCAGCATTAGAGTAGGTTGGAATGGTTTATCTTGGCTGGTATGAGGTGTTTTCTTTTGGTGGGCTTATGATGCTGCCCTAGTTGAACTCTGATCTTTCACCTAGTAGTTTTGAAGGAGGCTGAAAAATCTCACGTTGATCTGAATACATGAATGTAGTTCCCCTGTTAGGTAATGTTTATGGCAAATGAGGCTTGTGATCATAGAACTGTAGACTTTTAAGGCTGGGAAAGACTGCTAAGATCATCGAGTCTGACTGTTGACCCAGCACTGGGTTATAGTATAACCAGTATGTAGCACTTTGTTCATGACTAAAGTGTCCCCAAGTGCCTCATTCACACATTTTTTGAACACTTCCAGAGATGATGATTCCACCACTTCCCTGTGCAGGCTTTCCCAGTGCCTGACCACCCATTCAGGGAAACCTGAACTAGGCTAGGCTGGGTAGGGAGCAGAATGACTGCCTAAGGGAAAATGAAGTTGTCTCCTTTCATTCACTAATATTGACAAGTAGGACTTAGACCATGAAATCAGCTTTTCCATTTAGCTGAAAGAACAGATCTCTTATGGTCAAGCACTTAATGATAAATAATAAACTTAATTTTAATAATAATCAACAATTTTACTGCAGAAATACTGTACTTGTGAAAGAACATTTGGAAGTTCAGCTGCTGTCTCTGATGCAGCTCCTGCACTCTGTGGTAACCACTGTGGTCTCATGGCTCTGAGAGCTGTTGCAGATGTTGCTCTCCAGCATGAAATTGCACAAGGCTTCAGTAAAATCTCTATAGACTTAAATGTGTGAGATCCTTGAGGTCAGTGGAACCCCATGTATCATCTTCATCTGGCTGAAAATTTGGTGCTCTCAAAATATTCTGGTGCCATTGTTTTGTGCAATAATTTCATGATCAAATGCTGATCAATGCCTGGTGAATAAATTCAGTTTGCTCTTCATTTCAATGCTGCCTGAAATATGCATGTTTGTAGAATTCTCATCAAGAGTGGGTTTACTTTGTTATAAATATATAGCAATAAACACAGTCTGAGCATGATAAAAGTTATTAAAATGATCATTAAATTATTCCTTGGCACCCCAAGTAAGTGCCAGAATAATAACTCTAATATAATTATTTCTGGATTACAGTAATATGAGAAGAGAATGATAACAGAGACAAGAATGATAACAGAACATGAACTTTTTTTTTCCCAGTGTATATCTGTGTAGTGTAAGGGTGCAGTCATTTCATAATAACAACTATTATTTCTTTATGTAGCTGCAGAATTGTTTGTTCATACTGAGCCTAGTTTAAGAATCATAATAAAGAACAGGTGGAATGGAACTGGTGTTTTGAAACCCCTTATTCTTAGTTTCTCGACATTTATGTTCCTAAAGCATAATTTTGAAAAAATATAGAAATACAGCTTCTGCTGTTGCAGTTCAGTTTCTGCTCAGGCAGCTAACCTCTGATAATATTGTCAGAGCAGAAATCAAGCTCATTCTGGCTGGTGGTTTTTGTCCAGTGTAGACTTGTGATTCACAGAAAGCAGCAAGTTCATTCATCTTCCTGATCTAATTAGCCAAAATTGTTTCACAGTGAATGGAGGAGTCCTATCAATGCATCAAAACAATGTATAGACCAAATTCTGCACTGAAGGCTTTCTTTGTAGTCAGAGAAGATTTAGAAAGCATGGGTTTGTAAATGCGAGCTTTGTGTAGGGCTGCAGCCAGCCTGTCCCAGCATGGCCAGGGCAGGTCTGCAGCAGCCCTGGTCACTGGGAGAGTGACAGGGGCTGTTTGCAGAGTGCTGGGAAATAGCAGCCAGCTGGGTGCTCACATCTGTCCCCAGGGCTGCTCTGGACATGCCCCCTTTCAGCTCACCACAGGCACAGGGAAGGTTCAGCTGTGCAGAAATAACTGAGTGCAGCAAAAAGTCACATCCTGGTAAGTGTTTAGTCTGGTGGAGTAAGAGGTGCTGGTATTTTGGGGAGGTGAATTCCATTTATTTGGATGAAAAATCAGGTGGAAAGTTGGAATTCTGTGAGTGGGAGTATTTTACAGGATTAGCTATGGGCCCACAGATAAGATATTAAATGTAAATGCTGACACTGACATTCTAATTTTAAATAAAAAATTATTTGTGTTTTGGAATGAATTGCTGGAGAATGATTTATCATAGTGAGCTTCCACATACTGAGAGGCATTTTGTTTGAACTATGTGGTGCAAATGCTGACAAATTTCAGGGTAGGTTCTGCATTCAGATTAATGCTTTATGCTAATTCAGATTCTAACAGTTATAAATGACAACAAACTTAGAAACTGTGAATCCAGGCCCACTTTTTTTCATTGGAATGACTACACTGAGTCATAAAGTCTCATATGGGTTAGCTATAGGACATGACTACTGGTTTTCCTCTTCTCTGATGCGTGCAAATGAAGTTACATGGGACAAATATTGAGTGATTGAAGTTGTCCTCTGGACACTCACACGTGGATCTACTGATGTAATCTGTCACTCCTCATCTCACACAACTGAGATGGAGAGTGACTATATTAAGGAATTGATGAATATATCATTTTCTCTGTGGCCCATTCTTATTCATGCTTGAAAAATTAAATATATGCGAGCTTTCCCTGATGTTTGCACAATACTTAGTATACCCTGGGCATAGCTGTGAATCATAATAACACTACTAATAATAATGTAGGGGAAGGTTCATGGTTCTGAGGCTCTTTAGTTGGGATATTTAATTCTTTAAAGGTGACTGATTTCAGACAAATGGTGGGCATTCAGCACTCAGGCTGGGGTTAGAGTGTCTCATCTGGGAATGTAAACAAAACTCTCCAGGATCACAGAAAATGAAAAATCTTAGTCTTTGTTTGTTCTCTTCCAGGAATTATACAGAATTGCATCTCTCATTCCTGAAGACCTGAGAAGAGGGTTTTTTTTTTTAAGATTTTTTTTTCTTGAGTAGAGCACATTAAATTTATATGGAAAGTTACATTTCAAGTCACGATTCCATGCAAACACTTAAAACCAAGTAAAGACTAAATACAGAATAAAGCTCCTCTGTGATAGTATGCAGATCCCTCATTCTGCATGTTTCTCAGGGTGTTTAATTGCATCAGTTACAAGAAGACAGATGATTCAGGGCTTTAGCCTCACAGAAGCATTAATGAAATATGGAATACAAATTCCCAAGGTAGAGTTCTGATATTGGTGACTCTTTTGCTTGCCTGTCATCCTTGTTACAGCTGCGCCACTACAGGTGAAAATAGAGTTTGGTGCTAACACTGTTACACATAAAATCTAAAGGACAAAAAAATCAATTGCCTGTGCAGCACTGGCAGAAGACAGGCTTTTGTATAGGTCAGTCTGTGCTTAATAATGACAAAATGCAATTTTCATTCACTGAAAATGAAATGAGAGGCCAGTAAGGACCTATCTTTTTTTTTTCCAGGCATACAAAGCTCTAAGTGACTTTCTTGGGAGGAGAAAATAACATATGGATGTCAAGTTCAAGGCTGATAGCTGTTGAACAGAAGTGTGGGTCTAAAATCTGCAGTGCTTCACACTTCATGAAATCTTTTCCTTAGCTGGCAGGGAAAATGATGGTAGAAGTCTGTGAAATCTAGAACAGGCTAGATAATGATATAATGTATTTGAGCAGCAAACAATTAAAAATTGTTGCTGTAGTGGAAGTTTGTTAAAACAGCTGAATTTGTGTTTAAATGCTAACCTTTAAAACACACTAGTCTGTTGTATTTTTGCATTAGAAAGTTGCAATTTAATAATTGCTTATGTTAAGTAGTTATTCTTTTCTCATGAGAGAAGATCATCCCAAAGAATTTTGCAATTAAAACAGGGTGCTGATGTTGAGGGAAAACCAGCACTATAACACAACTTCATGAAGAGTGAGAAACGTGCAAGTACATTGTCTAGGCTGCTTAGTGTAATAATCACAATCACAATTCTTTCCTTTGTTGTTTTATTTTTCCTTTCCAAGGTATTGTTCGGTTTATTTTGTCTGGAAAAGGTTGGAATGAATCTGTGCAACATTTAGACCAGTATGAATGGTAATGTCTTTCAAATGAATTGACATCTATGTTATGTAACATGGGTAATATATGTTACATTTAAATTATAGTAGGAGGTTTCAGGCACTTGAAATTTGACCTTCAGTTTTGCCATCAGATCCCTGCTTGGATTCTGTCAAAGGCAACTCTGTGTTTGATGGTTCAGAGGTTCAAACAATGGGAATACAGTTGTGTAGCAAGGTGCAATACACAAATAAGTGTAAATAACTACATGGAATTATTATTAAGTAATTGGATGGATGTAATGGATCCTACTCCTATCCCAGAGAGAATTCTACTGTGCCATTACAGACAAGGGTTGATTTTCCTTACAGGAAAAGAATTTAACACCTAGTGGGGAGGTTTTAGGCAGGCCACTTGGTGCTAACTGGGTGGTGTGGGAATGATGTGCCCTACAGCCATCCCTAGCTTGTAGTGAGTGAAAAATGTGTATCTTGACCAAAAGCAGATGGAAGTAGTTAGGGAAAAAAAAAGCAGTATTAAGTTTATTGCATGTGATTGGTATTAACTGTTATCCATAAAACACCTGCTTGAATTTTACGGATGAAATTGGAAAGAAATGATCCTCTAGCACAAGTCTCAATTGTTGCTCTTGCTGTGTTTGCTGCATCACATAATGGGTGTACATCTACCCTTTGAAGGACCATCCCTGCAGGCTGAAAAGTCAAATGTGTTTTCATTCAGTCACCGTAGCATCAGTTCCACAAAGCAGTGCCTCAGCTGTCTCAGGCTTGTGCAAAGGCATGAATGTATCAACAGATTTCTTTAGGAATGCCTGATATACCAATGGAACTTGGTTTTCATAGAACATTTCATGTTTTCTCTGCTCTCCCAATTTAAAAATGCACTTCTGTGCTTATTGGCAAAGGTGAACTTGTAATTCTTTGTGTCAGGAAGTGAAAACATTAATGACAGAAAATGTATGTTTCATTTTAATTGTGTAGTTTAGCTTTATTGTTTGAATTTTGAGAGTTTTTAAAGCACTACTGGATTCAAACTTCACAGGCAGCAGTGAAAGTAACGAAAATCAATGCACAGCTTTCTTCTTAGGTTTTCTTCTGTCAGAAATTTTAAACTATTCATGTTTTTTAACTTAATATGCAGCAAAATGTGAGCAATAAAATGTAAACTCGTACCTCAGTTAATTTTTTTAATAACATTTGTAACTTTGCTTTACTGGGGAGGTTGATAGTGCTTGGTGTTTCCTTTTTGGCACTTATTTTCTTTGATTTTTCAGTAACAGTGTTTGAGTTCCTTTCATTGAAAGTCGAAATTTGTTAGATAGTAATACTTTCTCAGTACAGAATATTACTTGTAAATGACTCATTTTATTACAACCGCACTATTGGAGGACTTAGTAATAATCTCATAAATAAACTGTGCTCTTTACCCTGCACTTGAGCTCCCAGCAGCTCCATACCTTGAAGATGGATGTGAAGCCATGGTAGTGCTTGGTGAGAAATGGGAGCATCTGGGATGTGGGGAGGAATACAGAGAGTGGAAGCAGAGGAAAGAACAGAGAATGAGGTTGTGAACACTGCTGGGGCCAATAACCCAGTCTGAGCTGAAGGACACTTTGGTTTCTGAAAATACCACCAGCAAGAGCATAAACCTTGTGTCCTGGGTACTCCTGTTGGTCACGCACCATGACACTTTGTGACAGGAGGCATACTAATACTGTGGGAAAAATCCAGTTTGGTAAGTCTAAAGGTTGGAAAATGTTGATACATTGTACTAAATGGGTGGTACAACCTGGTCAAATTAGTTTGGTTCAAATAATCATCATCACATTGGTAAAGGCTGAAACAATAAGTCTGGAGATTAGGAAAGACAAGGTAACTTTTAATGGACACTAACTTTCATTTGCAAAGCAGTCATCTTCAGAAATACCATAAAGAGCTCTTGTGTATCTCTTCTGACTTTCATGTATGATTTCCATTACTGTTCCTTTTTTTCTCTGGATATTGCAGGAAAAGGGGCAGAGAAGCTTATCTTTAGAGTTCAAAGAAGCACATTAGTCAGAGCTTAGCTGAAGAAGGGTGACCAGGAATAACCAGCTGGTATTTTGCTAGACAGAGGAACTGCAGAGGAAGTGGGATAGTCTGACAGATACCATAAAAATAGGTAGACAAGAAGCATCTGCCTTCCAGGAACTGTTGCAGGATAAGTGGCTTTTGGCACTTGCACCACAAGCTCTCCTTTCTGGATAGATCTCTGAGCCATTTTTGTGCCAGGTGTGATGCTGAGAATGAGTAACATCTAGTGCAGAACAGGATCTTTGGCTGAATCCTAAATGGAGTTTTCTCATCAGATATGAGGATTATTTATCTTCTGCTATTAAAGATTTTGCTTCAAGGAACTTTTAAGTGCAATGTATCCTTTCGATATATCAAAGTGAAGAAAATACACATCTAAGTGCATCATCCACAGATCACATTATTTAGTGAAGCATTTTAATGGCCAAAGAATGACAGTATTTCCCCAGGCTCTGAAAAGACAAATTTTAGAAGGAAGATTTATTATCATTCAGTGGGAGATTTAATAGGATGGAAATGCTGCCTGCAGTGTCAGCTAGGATGCATAGTTGGGGAAAAAAAAAGTAAATCTATGCATTCCCATTCTGGTAGGGAATGATTGGTGAAGGTATACTTGAAATGTTGATGTTAAATTCACCTTTAGTGTGAATTAAGTATTGCTAACAGGTCCATGGAAGGGCAGGGCAGAGCCAAGGACCCAGCATCAGACCTGGCCAACACCATGGAAGCCAAGACAAAACAGATGGTGATTGCAGTGGTGGCAGATCACTTCCTAAATACATGGCTCAGGGGCTGTGAGAAAACTGCTCAACAGCTCCAGACAGCCTGTACAGCACTGGCTTATGGAGATCAATTTGCATGTGTGCTGCAGCGAGCTGCCTGCGGTAAGGAAGACAGATGTAAGGCATCAGTCTCAGCTTGTTGTGTAAAACAGGGCTCTGTGTGTGCCCAGAGGATTTTTGTGTACCTCCCAAATGGATGGACATCACTATTCTCTGACTTGCTGCTGAGGCTAGCATATATGAGGCTATAATGTCTAACTATGTGGAACTAATAGTACCCAAAAGAGCCAATTCATCTGCTAATTTTTGTGGCATATTAAAAACTAATAGTAAACTGTGTCTCCTTTTCATTTAGCTTGACTTGATATTTCTGTGTGTAATTGCCTGCAACAAGAAAAGGAGAGATTGTTTAACAATCCTCTCCAGCCATGAAAAAATAAGTCAGCAAATTAAATTATTAAGATTTTTAGCTAAAGAGGTAGAAATCATAGTTTTGTGCCCTTTATCATATGAGTGCTGATTGTGGGAAACCCATAGTTACTCTCTGTGAATGCATTAAAAACCAAACCCACAAATACCTGATAATGAGAAGTGGGCAGGAAAAGGATTCAAGTTTTTTATTTTGGATTTTGCCACTTGAGCAAACCTTACTCAAAGTGAAATTTCCTGTTACTCTTCCACTAAGAGATTCTCATTGGGTTATTGTTTGTACATTTTCCTGCTGAGAAACATCTGGTGGATGAAAGACTGTGATTTAAGGGATAATGTTGCAAGTGATGTTTAATGGCTTATGGAATCTTTAGACTTGAAATCACCTGGATACACTTAAGATAATTTATAGAGACAGGTCTTCAGCTGAAGGCCATAGATTTATTGTCTTCCATGGGTTTATTTCAATTTGAAACAAATAAGCATCAGTTCTTAAAGCTATGGCAAATGATAGGCTGGACTTGTACTAGGTGAGGTGTTTTCAGACTGTTCAGCATTTCCTTCGTGTTTTGGTATTGTTTCTCACTTCTGTGAGGAAACATTTGCTTAAGGCAGTCTGTCTTGACTCTTACAAGCATTTTTAAACACTGGGGAAAAAAGGTGAATTAACAGCAACTCAGATCCTGCTAGGTTCACAGAGGCTGGGCCAACAATTTGCTCAAGGGACTGTTCTAATCCTGGGCATAGACCAAGCTTACTTTGTAGCTTTGGGAAAGTGATTTTACTGCCATAAGCTTGTTCTCCATCTGCACACATCAGGTTTTGATAAATGAAAAGGTAACTGATTTTTCTGCCAAAATTTGGAGTGTTTTGCTCTATAGTAGCTGACACGTTTGTATGCAACCTAAGTCTTTCAGAGTGACAACACGCTCTGAATTTTGTATGTGCACTTGTAGGCAGGCACTGCTGGCTGCTCCATCTCAGTATTAGACCTACTGATTTGTGGGATAATTTCCAGAGTTTGTTGTGGTTTAACTTGTGAAAGCAAAGTCACAGAATCTCTAGTGCTCTAATCCTGTAATGTACTGAATGCATTTGGATGTGTTTGACTTCTTGTTGCCTGTGTAGGGGTAACTTTACGGTTGAGTGATGTGTTTTGGGCTGGTGGGTTTTGAGGAACGTGGTGCTACTCCTGATGTATTTTGGTGGTGTAGTTAACCCAGTTACTGATGAGCTGGAACAATTTGGAGACAATTTAGAGTAAGAGGAGAGGGTTGGGCAGTTACATAGAGTGGTGGCTGTTGTTGGAATAGCTTCGCTTTGTGCAGGGCCTCTCAAGGTCCCTGAAATATTTAGGGGCTTGAATCTTCTTTTTTTCTGCTTTCTCATTTTTTTCTTCTCCCTTCCATAGGTGGTAGAGAAAGGTAAATTTTATTAACATTGTTTTTTCAGTGCTGGCAAGCTTATGTTTTTTCTCTTTCTTTGAGTAACCATTTTCATTGGTCAGGTAGAGGTTGGAAAGGATTTTTACACCTTGAAACTGCTGACAAATGAGTACCATTGAGAAATAAAAAAGACAGGAGAATGCTAGGAAATAACCTTCCTTGAGTTCTAAGTGCATGAAGTTCTTGAGATCAAGGAGGAAATCTTTACAGAGGATGGCAGTTAAAAAAATTTGAAAGTATCTTCAAGCAGCAAGCAAGATGGCTTCAACTATTGGCAGTAGACTGGAACACATTAATGAGGCCTTGAATCTCAAGGAAGAACCTATTTTGCCGTGTATCTGTTTGACCTGATGTTCAGTGTAACTTTTCATGTCTGATGTTCTTTTTTGCAGGGCTATGCTAGGTTTGTTGCATGTACTTTTTCTCTTTTTGGGAAAAACTGATCCAGAGGTTTTTGTAACAAAGCACAGCAGTCTAGAGTTCAAAGTAAGGTTTGAAAGCTGCATAAAAAGTGCAATTGCATTCCCTGAGGTTACCAAATGTTTTTCTCTGTTTTATTTTTTTAATTTTACCATGAGTTGAACAGACATTTGAGGTTTGGCTGGCTCAGATGTGGCTGTCTAAAACTAGGTAAATTACATTATTCACAGATTATATAGACAGATTGGTCACTGCATTTACTACTCTGTAAGAGTGTGCTGGTAATTTGTAACTGAGCTATGAATATTTTTCAGGGCATGGCACAGGAACTTAAATAGGTGTCTAATGGATCACATTAGGTGCAGCATGTATGTCCCTGGAGATTGCTGTGGTGTTGGAGGATGTCTCCCTACCCCTTAAATAAGCAAAACTCCATTTTTGAATTCTAAGGACATGTGCCAACATGTCCTGCCAAGCAGAATGGAGTCTTTAATGGTTTTCTTAGGTGGCTTAGGTGGCTGGAAATTTGTATTCCCTTATCACAGAATGGAGAATAGTCTTTCCATGTTGTCTTAGCACCATAATAAACAGCTTCCTGCATATGAAATTTCCCTTTATATCTCCCCCTGGTGTGTTCAGAGTTCACTGTGAAATAAATGCTGTTCTGCAGTGGCTGTGAGGCACACTGAAGTTCAGTGAGTTGGTGATTTGTTACCCTGGCTGGGTACTGTGCACATTTTCTGCATAGGTTTCCTGCTGCAATGCAGGTTTCTGCTGAGCAGTAAAAAACCTTGCTAAATTTTACTTTTTCAGAAAAAGGAGTGAAAATAATAAGCCATCTTCTGTAGCAGAGGAGAAAAGGTTTACTAAATACGGTATGACTTAGACAACATGAAAAAGCACCCTAAACTCTGAGTTAAGTTTGTTTAAAAATTAGGGTAGGTGGTGCTTATTACTGATGAAATAAATTTTTCATGAACGAATACACATCACCTGTTTAAAGGACACATTCCTGTGATGCTGTGCTCTTTTCTGAGCCTGTT
This sequence comes from Anthoscopus minutus, assembly GCA_013399455.1. NCBI lineage: Eukaryota > Metazoa > Chordata > Aves > Passeriformes > Paridae > Anthoscopus > Anthoscopus minutus. Next base: position 17,073 of record VWYI01046447.1, on the reverse strand, counting down.
ACACTTATTATTCCAGTGCCTGGCATGGAGAGAAACTTCAGGTAGATGACTTGAGGAAGAACTACTAAAGGATTGTTGTCTTGCCTTGTATTTGCAGCTACTGCAGCATTGTATGGCATTTGAGGATGTGGATGGGAAGTAGGGACAACATACAGAGAAGTTCTGAGGAGCAGGAGATTATGTGCTAGCAGTGCAAGAGTTGGGTCTCCAGGTTAATCCTGGGAAGGTTTCAGTGTCCTCTGTGTCACAAAGTCCTGTGGTCAAATCTTTGAAACAGACTTTGTGTAAAGAGCTGCTTTCGGTCCCAGTGTCTTTGCTGTTCTCATGTGCTCTGGCAAAGCTCAGTGTTCCTAGAATGAGGAAAAGCCAAAACGTTTTTTAATCATGACTTGGGTGCTTTTAGAGGTGGGAGTTGTTTTGATGCTTGCTTTGCCTTTGTGTATTCTTGGTTTTACTGTGCTGTGGTATAGAGGTGAGCAAAATCAGCCTTTCTTTCAATAGCAGTCTTAAGTGTGTAGCTGGGCCTGAGGATTCAGTGACTTTCATATAATTGAAGAAAGCAGACATACTCCCAATTGGAAAGAAGGGATAGAATCCTGTCATGCCAGTGCTAAACACAAGTGGAAACAGGCTCTTAAGTGGATCCTCCAGGGTAAAACCCATCAAACCTGGCAGCAAACTGCTTCACAAACAGGGAGGTGATATTCTATCACCCTGCCCTGCATAGTAGGGGAAAACAGATTACACAACTGGGTTGCAGAGAAGCTGCAGGACTAACAGGCTGGTTTGGAAATCTCATACAAATGTGTAAGTGTGCAGATTCTGTGGCTTAAAGCACAGGCACAAACCGTGGGTCTTGCTAAGTGCTAAGAAATTACTTTGAGGGGATATAGTGCTTCTAAAAGTGTGTTCTCAGTTCCAGCCCAAGTGAAAGCTCTCAGGAGAGCTGGGGCTGCTGAAGGACAAGGGTTATAAAACTAGGCTTGCACCCTTGTGCACTGCAGTCAGTTCCCTTGTTCCAAGTTCCCTTGCTGCCCGGCGCAGGAGGTAAGGGTGCTTATGGCAGATAGTGATCAAATACTGGTTTTGTTCAGGAGTGTCCTACACTGCCAGTGTTTGAAACACTCAGAAATTTTTGGAGAACAGACACTTTTGAAAGGGAAGAATTGTGTTTTCTAGAGCTTCTGGCATTCAGCTCTCTTTTGTTTGCTTTAATTTCTTATACAAGTATAAGTTACTCAAGAACAGTAGAGGTCACATGGGGGGCTGACTTTTGCTTGTAAATGAATGTACTTAACTGTCATTGTGTTATTTTGCAGTTATTTTAATAAATGATATTGCTACTCACCCCTTACAGGCAGTTCCACAGTTACAAAGCAGTTTCATTCTAAAAAGCAGCAGATTTGGTCTTCATTTTAAATGTGTCCATTTCTGGGGTCCAGTTAGGAAGGAATGTGTTCTTCTCCTTTCCTGGTGGCCAGGGCTTCACATTACCTGGCAGATAAGACTGCAAAAAATATTAGATAATACACAGTGCAAAGACACCTTTTAGACCTAAACATTTACAATCTGTTTTCTCAGCTTTAACTTTCTGTGTGTGTATCCAATGATTTCACTAGGTTAGGTAAGATGCAGGGAAGTTAATAAAATGTATCCCATTAATGATGCTGTGTGGCTCCCCCACTCCAGGAATGGATCTGCCTTGATTTCACTTCTGTAACTTCAATCAGAATTGATTTTTGCCTTTGTGTGCTTCTGTGTCTGTCTTGTGATGCTGATGAAATTAAGATAAAAAATGTCAAGGCCCTGGGTCAGCAGAAGACGTTGATAAAGGGGTTCTGTTTGGGAGATGCTTAGTATTTGTTATCTTCACTGCAATCAATAGAAATCCTTTGGGGATGGCTGGGAAGAATTTTACAAGCAAAAAAGTGCATGGCTTTAGGAAAATCTGAATTCAGTTTCCAGTTCTGATGCTGGTAGGGCACTTAACTTTTCTGTCATCATGTCACCCTTAGATTTTGAGGGCTGCACTTGGTTTTAGTAATTCTGATTTAGGATGAAGAATTAGAAATTAAATAAAAATCAGAATTTTAAATTAATTATGTAATTTGTTTTGTTTTCATTGAGATTATTCACATTGTGCTCCTAAGCCTTAGTAAGATCCATGATCTTGAGCTTTGAGATTTCCAGGAAAGAATGTATTTTTCTAAGTATTGTTATAATAGAATATGGTACAGAATTCCTCCAGTTTTAGGCAAAAATGAGTGTGCTAGATAATTATAGAAAGGAAATAATACAGAAGCAGGTACTTAGGATCTTGGAGGAGGTTTAGAGGCAATTGCATGTCTTTTTGTTGAATTTCCTCCTTTAGCTTAATCTATTAAAAAAAAAACCCAAACAAGATTGTTCAGAATTCCAATAGATAGGGACAAACCCCCTGGCCTCAGAAGTGGTTTTGTAGGATTTTTCCTCTTTCTTCAATAGTTTCAGAATTTAATTTGCTAACAGTATTAATGATTGCAAGGAATATTTGGTTTTCCCCATTAGAAATCATTCCCCTTAGCTCAGATGACCATTCTGGAATGTTTTCTGCCTTTGACTACTATGATGAAATCCCCAATGTGAATATAGTCTTCTGTACATGAAACATTTATCAATCTTGCTGTGTTCATTTCCAGGGGTGGTCAACTCCAAGTGGAAGAACAAAACCTAATCCTTCATGTCCCACTCTTTTCAGCAGCAGCAATACAGGGGTGTAGTAACCCTGATTTCCTTCCCCACACAAACTTTTGTCTATTTGACAGATGGAAAGAGGGAATTTTGGACATCGAGAGTTATTCATCTTCTCAAATTTTCATTCAGCACCTTTGGTAAGGGCTGCCCTGCTCTGTTTCATTTCACAGCAGCTGTGATCCTGAGTCACAGGGAAAAGCTCACAAGCAGTGTTTGCCTCTAGTGCCATGCCCACTTCCACAGACACTGGTGAGGGATGCAGAACATCCTGTTACTTTGCTGTTTTGTGAAATGGTGATTAAATCTGAGCTGCTTTAGAAAATAACAGAGTGATTCATAACCCTGCACGGAGCACATGTTGAATTTGGAGATTGGTAAGATTAGTAGGGATGGCTGCTTTGAGCAACTATCAAGTTTCTGACTAAAAAATTAACTGACGATTTCTTTACTTTCTTCCCTGATTTATTTGGATTATAGAAAGAAAGAATTTAGCTTTAAAGGATAGGAAAACAACAGAACCTGGAGACATGAATTCTTTATGCACTTCCATTATTTTCCATCAAATAAAACCATTTTTCAAATAGAAAAGCTTCTTAGCTTCTTTTTTTTTTTATTTTTTATTTTAAATTTTATTGTGAAGATAGATGGTTTATCAAACAGATCAAGAGGCAACCTCCTTTCTTCTTTGCTCACTGTAGAGGTAATGATTCGGTATTTCAGATATTTCATGATACAGACATGGACTGTTTTGCTGATGTAGTTCATATGGTTAATTGCCTTTAAGAAGAGTTAGATCAGCCTTGAATGTAGTAGACTTCAAAACAATATATTTGAATGGTATTCAGTCCCTAGCAACTGAATGGATTGTCATCCTAAAAAAAATTAAATTAGGTTCTCCAGAAGTACTTGAGAAAGCAATTGTTTTGTAATTGAGGTTTAGGATTGAAAAGGAGAGGTTGGAGAGGGAGAAGCAGTCTTATCCTGGAAAAGCCCGAAATGCTGTTTGTTGAGCAAGAGAGAGACTGAGGGTCCTAAGAAAGACCGAAATTGTATTTGCCTGTACTTCAACCCCTGAAGGAGTAAACAGGTAGCTGCTGCTCCTCTCCTCCAGATGGAGAGGAGGAGAACACAGAAGCAGCCCAAATTCCAGTTTTCTGCTCAGGTGCTACTGACTCTTAAAGGAAGATGAATACAAACTCAGAGTAAGGTCTGCTGGACATGGGGGGTTGTTGGGATACAGATCAGTGGTAACTTGTCCCCTCTGATACTTCTCTCTTTTATCTTTCTCTTCTGCAAAATAGGGAAAATTTTTTATTTTCTGAATAAAAAGCCCTTAAAGTAAAAACTCCATTAGAACTACATTACATGCTTAGTAATATAAGATACTATCTTAGAAGTTATAAAATTTTAAAGAAGTGCATGCTCCCTTTCTCTTCCTCCTTTTTCGCCCTATACCTGTTGGTTTTGTGTTTGTTTCTTTTTTTTCTAAGCGCCCACTTGTTTTGAGTCTCAAGTTATGTTTTGTTCAAGTGCTTAAACAGTACATTTCAGTCCATTCTGATCACTGAAAAGTATATTTTTAACTGCATTTTTATCATGCTTAGGTGAAAGTATGTGGTCTTGGTTATACATACAATGATTATTGACTTCAGGGGCAGGTACTGTTCTTAGGCTGTTACCTTGCTTTAAATAAGATGAACATTGATATCCTTGCTCTGTGGTGTCAAGGGCATTTTAACCAGCTCCTCTTTATTTCTGTGGTTTCCCTTGCTCTAATTCTGCTGTTCTGATCATGTCTCAAATCTGCATATTCAGGTTCCAAATCTGTGCTGTGTTGCAGTATTTTATATTTCTGGTTTATTATTTATCTCTAAATGCCTGTGGATTGGAGCATATATTCCATGCCGCTGGGAAAGTTACACTGAAGAAGAATAATTTGAATACTGATTTTAGAAGTCTAATTTTGACTCTTAGTATCTCAGATCACCTCTTTGAACGTTCTCCCAGTGGATAGTTTTGCATTACATGATGTTTTCTTAAAATGTTTAAGAGGAGTGGTTATAGAAATATTGCAGTTTTTTCCCACATCTTCTTTATTTTAAGGGAAATTTATCTGCAATATTTTCAGAATTATTTTTATGCCTATTAATGCTTAAAGACTCATAGGCCAGGGCACTGGCCTTCCATGAGATTTGTTGTTTTCAAGATCTAACCCCTTGCAGGGAATTAGCAGCTCAGGATTTTAGATTTAATTGTGTTTGTCATGGTGTGCTCTGTGTTAACAGGCAGCTTTTGAAATTTATCAAGTCATGGATTGAAGTCAAGGAAGTTGTGAAGTTAGTTTGAGTCAATTCTCTGTCAGCACTCAGAATTTCAGGAGGAAGCCTGAGAGTGCTGATGACTGGGTTGGTCAGGACTGCTTGTGAGGAGTGTTTCTGTAACAAATACCTGTGGGAAACACAGCACTGGTTGAAGCACATTTCGCTAGGAACTGGAGATGAAGAAATGGTTGTGTAGCTGAGAAGTGTATTAATGAATTACTGACAAGTATTTATGTATTGTTGGCATCTGACCTGCAGCCTGACTTGGGCATGTGTTGGGTTTCCATGTGTAACAACACTGTAATTATCAGAGAGAGAGCAGAGAATGGTAGTAGTCCTCAGGGGTACTTCCAGTAATAAATATAATTGAGTTAACTGAATAACAGTCCTAAATGTGCATTGATTTTTTGAGAAGAGAAAGAAATAGCAAAATGATTTCCAATTAAATATTTATTTTATTAGTGCAAGAGTTCAGGAGGAATCTTATAAATTTACCACTATGCTTTGAAGCAAGCTATTGGGGGAAATTGTAATTTTAAAAATTGCACCATGAGTTAAATTTATACCAACTCAAAACACCAAACTGATTTACCAAGCTCTGTGCTGTATAAATGAATAGATTAAAGCTGTGTTTGTGTCAGAACCTGAAGGTGCTACCACTGTGGAGTTCTACTCCAGCAGCTTTCACACATCACATGGCAGCTGGGGAGGATGCATTGCTATTAAATCAGCAAGGCTATCAAAGGAAGGGCCTCTGAGGTGTCTGATCTGTTTCATCTGATAATTAAATGGTACTTATGCAGTCAGCCATTCTAGTGTAAAAGTTTGTTTAATGCAGTGTTGGAAATGAAGATCTTATGTAGAGATAGAGACTTTTTTGGGGCACATACTGTACTTTTCCCTAAAATTAACTATCAATAAAAAAAGTTAATGGACCTATAATAAGAAAGATTGCTAAAAGAAATATCAACAAAAAGATGTGAGAAAATTTAATAATTCCATTCTTTGAAGCATCTTATTGCTTTAAATGGGGAGTGATTTTTTAAACTAAATTAAAAGCCTACTGTGGAGTCCCATACCAAGAGAAGTATGATAAACATCTTTCCTGCATAAATATTGGAACTGTGAGATCTAGTGTGCAAGGACTGAAAGCTCTCCTCACTGAAAAATATTTTATAACCTTGATACTAAGTGTATGCTGTGTAAAATCTATATACCCAGGATAAGACTCTATTTCCCCTCCTGCCATATGAGAATGTTCCCCTCTACAGTGAATTCTGTCTCCCAGATGCAGTATCTTTATTGAATTATTTTGTTTGCCCAAGTTTTCCATAATTTTTCCTGAGACTGACTTTTCATCATCATCTATATATATGTATGTAGTCATTGAAGACCAATTAAATATTGGAATGGTTGGACTGTGAGCTTCACTATTGACTTCATAGCATGAGCTTCTCTGGTTCTGATTTTGCAAGTTGAAAACATTTGGAGGAACTCGAAAATCTCACTTATATTTTTGGTAGCTAATATTTTACCTAAGGGGAACAGCTCTTTCCAACTTATGCAGTGATTATTTCTAATCCTGGAATAGTGCCTTCTGATGTCTTAGCATTTGGAAGTACAAGTGATACTTGATATAAATTATTCAGTGTTCTTGAAATATCATTTATAACATAATACAGTATAGTCTTACTGGTGACTGCAAGGTACACTTGGCCTGTGGGCTTATTTTGTGCAGACCTGGGCTAAAAGGACTGAAGAGAACAGTGAAACAGCAAATGAGATGGGAAGAGATGCTTCCTTGGAGCAATTCTTTTGTTTCCTGCTTACTTTATCCTTTGAACATTCACCTTTCACTCTTCTTAAAACAGTGGCCCTTCTCTGAGCTGGGAGGCTGAGCTGAGCACCTTACCTTGCAAAGGAAACAGGTCCAGACTTTCACTGGGAGAGAGAAACTTTCTTGGTGGATCTGTTGAGTTGATCACATGCTTTGTTTAGATTTGCAATCAGATGCATTTCAGCTCTTGACGTGCATTTGCTTCTGAAGGTGTCACACTACATGCACAGAAAGCTGTTTGGCTCAGTTTCTGTGTCTCCAAGGAGTCTTGTAATAGTTTAGTTTCAAGGGTCTGCAAGGACAACTCTGGTTCTCCAGACATGTCTTCAGCAAATCCCAGAAATTAGTGACAATATCAAAAGTTCTTGCCTTTTACAGAATAATGTTCTGTTTTGAAGGAAGGAACCTCTGTAGGTTCTTGATTGGTTTTTGTGCCATTTCTGAAGTAGTTATGAATTAAGACTTAAGCAGTGGTCTTAGATGTCTGATGTAATCAATCTGGCACAAGGAACCTGACTAAACCTTCCAGCATTTGCTCTTCTATTGCATTTACAAGCTTAAAAAGTTGCATTAGCAGCCCTTAGACTTTTGGGATACAATTTAAAGATCACAGCCATCAGAGATCTTTTGATAGCTGGGCTTCATATATTTTGCTGATGGGATAGCACTGGGTAGTGCATGTGTATTGAATTGCCCTGTTATCATTAGTGGACTCTGCAGAGAAAGACAAAGCCCACAAATACAAATCATCAATATGTCCATAGAATCATTTAAGTGCAACTCATTTAACCGTGTTTAATAGAGAAGAATCACTTATAAAGTCTTGTGGCATATTTCATTTATGGTTTTGTACTTTGTTTTTCTTGGAAGAGGCTGCTCTTTGGAAGCATAAACACATTTCCTGCCATAAAAAATGTTTAAAGCTAACAGTTGGACATCATCCTTTGCTAGCTCTCAAGTGACAGAGTATAGTAGACAGGGCTTTGCTGGTGTCTACTGGAACAGCATGCAGCATGGTTAACTGGACTTGGGACACCACATAAATGCAAACCTAGAGGATTTTCTCTTCCTCACTTCCCTCACCATCCCTATCTCAATTTCAGCATCCTGAAATTGCATCCTGTGGTAATCATGAGTTCCCTGGCTTAGCCAAAGTTCACTGTAGGGCTTGGAAACACACATACCCCATTTACTAATGGCTCCTGAAAGCAGAGAATAGAGATGTCTCTCCCTAGCAGGAGAGAAGATGGATTTTGCAGATCCACTGCCTTTCCTCCCTCCTGCTGTTTTCTTTTGGACCAGGGTGAGTCCCTGTGAACCATGGTGGGTACACCTCACTTGCTCAGATTCCTTGGGGGTATGACACAAAATGGCATTTTGCTGTCTGGGGCTTATCAGAAGCTTCCTTTTATCTTTTTATTTAGCTGCTTACCCTCATGGTATTTTAAGTATTTTAAGTGGTGTATTTTCAATTTGGCACACCTGAACAATCAATATCATTAAAATGCATTTTTTTGAGAAGCTGTTGAGTGATTTATTCAGAAGATGGAAAGCATGTACAGGAGATAATTGTCCCTTGCCTATATAAAATCCACATTCTAAGCACCAAGTCTAGTGACAATAAGAAATCCCTGAATTTGTAGTTGTAGCTATTAATCTTTCTTAATGAATGTAGCGGGTTTTTTACCTTAGTTATGCAAAAACTGTTTTCAGATGGGAAGATTCTGAATTATTCATGTTCCAGTCATGCATCAACACATATGTGTCCCTTGAGAAACCAGTGCTATGTATTCTACTGTTTGTTGTTTTTAGGTTGGTTTTGTCAATATTTTGTGGGGAGACTGGCAATTAGTAAACCAGTGTAACAGAAAACTGCTCTCATAATGGCAGACATGGAAAAGATAAGTAATTTGACCCACTGGAGAGGATTATGTTTAAAATGTATTTGGCTTTTATTTTTTTTCTATTTATTTTTTTATCTCCCTGCTAATTTCATTCTTGTTATCTTTTAAATAAAATCAGCAGTAATAGGATTACAGAACCATTGAAATCCATCTCTGTGGACTGTGCATGATGGCTGTTGCTATGCAAAAGTGATTTTGTCTCAAACTGAGAAGATTCCAAAGATTCTTGGTGCTACATTGTCCTTAAAAGACTCTTTTCCTAATGATGACTCCTTCAAAGGTTAGTTTTTTATTTATTAGACCTTGGGCTCTCCCCCAAACATTGTGAAGTACTCTATAAATAGGGCACAGAAATACAAATACCTTTAAATATTTTCCATGCATAATGATTTCCAGCAATCCAATGATAACCTGAATTTCTGTGTGTATTTGGAGAGCACAGCTGTTCTGACTGGAGATTCTGTCTGCCCTGGAGCTCTCCCTCTATTTTGTGGCCCACCAAGGAATTGTTATTTGGGGACATACAAAATTATTTAGGGTAATTAGTCAGGCAATAGTGACTTCTGGGTTTCTTCCAGCAGTGACACTTGATTTGAATGCTGGTTTCAGGGACAAACTGCTTGGGTAACATGGATTAAATCAAATAGGGATCAAAGTGGTTCACTGATTTATTGACAGCATGTAATTAGCTGGCAATCAGTAAATTGTACATTAAGAATCAACACTAGCAGTGCAATGGATAAACCACAACATTAGACACTTGAAAAATGCCTATTTGCAATATCAAACTCCCAAGCACTCTTGTATAACAAACCCTAACCTCCCCAAACTTATATGTGCACCCCCATCCCTTTGTTACAGAAATAAATATGTGCACCCTCATCCCTTCATTACAGAAATAAATATGTGCACCCTCATCCTTTCATTACAGAAATAAAGTCTGGAGCCTTCCCTGGGCATGTGCTGGATATGCTGCCACCCCTCCAGTGGTGACAGATGTGGGAGTTCTGTGTGTCTATCCTCAGCATCCTGTGTGTCCCTGAGGTCTGTGTGTGTTCTGGGTCCTACCTGTCCTGTTCCTGGTGCTGTCCCATGGCTTGGAGTGCTGGCTCCACGTGGAGCCTGGCAAGGAGGCTGCCCAGCAGCTCCTGGGCAGGGCTGCAGTGCTGCTGGGGTGACTCCAGGTAGTGCCAGGCATGCCTTGGATTCCAGCTGTTCCCATGGTGTTTCCTGCTCTTGTCACAAATTTCTTTGTTTCAAAAGTTTCTTCATTCTTCTCCTCATTTCATCCTCTTTAGCACAGCCAGTTTTGGGCAGATGCTTTGCTTCTGTTTTCTCACCTTTCCAGTAGGGATTACTTGAATCCTGATGCTTTGTTCTCATAGACAGGGAATGCTGAATCTTCACCTCCTTTCAAGTTAGTGTTTCAAAGACAGATGGATGTTTCTTATTCTCTCTGTTATCAATTCATAAAGGCAGGCCAAAACTTAGGGAGCTGATTTGGCCCTGCAGGGATTGTTATGTTTTGCATTTTGTATCATTCTCTCTGAAGTCACAGAATCAGGCAGTAGCAAACCTGGAAATGGGACCCCAGAGATCAGACTGCCAGCTCCTGGCCTAAGTGCCAGAGATGTCTTTGCCTTCTTGCCCTGGAATTCCTACCTACTCAAGCCTGCTCAGGTTTTTCTGGAGTTCAAGATAAGTATGTAAGTTATGATGATAATTGGTACTATATCTGTTTCTTATTTGCAGTTTTTTTCCTTTCAGAACTAGCTTGAACTTCAATAGGTTTCATGTGGTCCCTATGATGAGGGACCTGCAAAAATCTGCTTGTAGAAAGAGGATTGTTCCTGGGATTTGATTCTTTGTGTTGAGGAGTAAGAATTACAGCCTTCAGCATTTCTGGAAACCTTGGAAGGTGTAAAGCGTTGGTTTAGCTAAAGAGCTGAGTAATTCACTCAGAAAACAGTGAACAGTCTGCAGAGTGGGGTTTTTTTTTTCCCTCTGAGCTCTGCCAATGTATGTTATGGAAAAATGGCTAAATGAGGAAACTCATGAAAACATTTCCTCAATTCACACCTCCCACTCAACTGACAGTTCAAAAACTGAGTCAGAAGGGCTAAGAATTGCTCAAAAGTACTGTGGAAATTTGGCAAGGACTTTGGAGCTAGGATTTTATCTCTAATTTGTAGTAAGATACCTACTGCTGTCATCAGCTGCCATAAGTTTTGACCAGTAAAAGTCCGTCACTGAAAGTTAAAGGTTCCAATTCAATTATTTTTTCTTGCCTCTTATTAATATTTTTGATATTGGGAATCCTTTGAGGCTCTGTTTTGGCAGAGGGGGTAGCAAAGGGCTATTGTGTTAAGTTCAGCTTACTGTACCTACTACATATTTTATTAAATTGTGTTTAACTGCACTGTCCATGGCTGCAGTTACCTAAAGAATTGAAATACTGGTGGATTGCTCATGTAATGGTAAAAAAAAGTGTTTTACTGGGACACTTCAGTGTCCAGGTGTTTTGTAGGCTGATGTCTGCCTAGCACACCATTCCCTAGAACAGGGCAGCCACTGTGGGGTTAGGAGGTCAGGTCCTGCTGGACCAACCTGATCCCCTTCTATGACAGTGACCCACTTAGTGCATAAGGGAATGGCTGTGGATGTATCTGCCTGGACTTGATCAAAGCCTTTGACACCACTTCCCACAGAGTTCTCCTGGAGAAACTGGCTGCTCATGGCTTGGACTGGCACAGTTTGCTGGGTAAAACCTGCCTGACACCCAGTCCCAGGGACTGGTGGTGACTGGAGCTCCATCCAGCTGGGGCTGTCACCAGTGGTGCCTCCCAGGGCCAGCACTGGGCCCAGCCCTGTTTAATGCATTTATTGATGATCTGGACATGGGGATCAAGGGCACTCTCAGCAGGGTCATAGACAACACCAAACTGGGCAGGAGTGTGGATCTGCTGGAGGGCAGGGAGGCTCTGCTGGGACATGCTGGATCAAAGGGCTGTGGCTAACTGTGTGAGGTTCATATGGTGATCGTGAGAATTAGATATAGTGGGGGGAAGGAAGGGCACCTTATTCATACAGCTTTGGTTATTGTGTTTTGTCTTCTTTATTTAGAAATCCAAGGTTTGCTGGAGTATGTTCTTAGAATATCAGACTGGGAGGAAGGGGAGGGATTGAGAAGAATTCTAGTTTCAGAATAAGCAGCAATATTATGTATATTACTTATTTACATTTCTTTATTTGAATTTTTAACATTTAGTTACCCTTAACTGTCTCAGTGCATGTGCTAGAGCTTGAATTGAAACTGTTTCATGGTTGAAATCTGAATTTATTTTCAGCCCAGTTGTGTTAGCCATCTCCAGGATGGTTTTAGACTGCAAGTTGTTAAATCATATAAAGGTTTGTGTGTGTTCTCCAATAGGAGTAGAAAATAAGTAAGTTTCTAGGAACTTGGTATGTGCAGAAGTATTTTCAGCAGCAAAACTGATACTACACTGTACCCAAGCAGGATGAGTTTTGTACTCATATAGAAATTTTAGTCTGGTCTTTTGTGCCTGTTTTTTTCTTTAAAGTGTAAGGTAGAATCTGATCTGCTTGACCATCCATGGTTGTTTTTTTTGTTTTCTTAAACAGAGCTGGCAGAATATAAGTGTAGAATTTTAATTCTGAACTCTCTGTAACTTTACTTTGATTTGAGCAGCCTCTTACTCTATATTACAGTCTTATGTCTTGTTTTTGGGAAAGGACTGACTACAAAAATACAGTGGCTCTAAACCCACTAAAATGTTATGTATGGCAGTAGACTATTGTGACATGACTGGTGTTACTAAGTGCATCTGTTTTACCCACAAACAGATATAAATACAAATTATTTTTGTTGTTGACATTAATATTTATGTTTCAGGGTCTGCATATGTGATAGGAATTCTGATGGAAAATGAAATCTGTTCCAGGCTGCTTATTATACATATGAAGCTTTGTACCCGTTGTTTTATTCCAGTTATTTTAAAAATAGAAATCAAACAGATTTCTTTTTTCCCTAATATGCATATTGGATCTGATACAAGGACTTTTAGACTGCAGACAACTAAAGAACATAAGACTGGAGTACCTTTTATTTAATTATTTTAACTTCAAAACTTAAGTGCCTTACTTCTTTATAAAAGCAATCCCTCAAGGATGTATAGGTGAACATTTAATCCAGGTGTTTCTAAAGTGCTCTAAAAAAGGCATCAACTCTTGTTGAGCAGTTTGTACACATTTTTCTTTTCTTTCTGTCAAACAAAAAAATCTAGTTATCGCAGTAGGAGAATGCTATGAACAAGGGCTACAAGAAAATAATTCACATTTTCTTGAGTTTACTCAATCCACTGTAACTCAAGACATCAGCGCTTTACACCAGAAATAAGAGGTATTTATGGATCTATTATAGGATTTTACCTTTCCTTTAAATCACCAAAAGAGGTAGATGCTTTTCTGTTTTTTTAATTTCTTTTTCATGTGTAGGCATGTACACATTTTTTTGGTTTGTTTTGGTTTTGTCCAGATTTCCACTTTACACCCAAGATACCCAAATGCTCCAACTGCATAAAGCAATGCTTGACTTTCTCTGAATGTCTCTCTTGACTTCAGCGACCCAAGTTCAAATCCAGTAAGTACTTGGAGGCTAATGAACTTGGATAATGTCTTTGTTGGGGTTTTTGTGGCTCTGGAGTTGCTGGCAGGATGTTTTCACGCTGCTGAAACACAAAACACACTTGGCTGTGTCTGCTGCTGTCCAGCGTGCTGCAAATGCTTCACTCAGCAGCAGACAAGGCTGTGCTCTGCAGCTGCCAGCACTGATCCATCCTTTCTCTGGAAAGTTGGCTGAGGTATCATTTTGCTGGTCTCAGTTGCATCAAGTCATGATGCCTGTGCACTGCTGCTGAGATTTGGGAGATGTGGGAGATCCTGGAACAGACGTGGCGTTTCTGTGCCTTGGAAATAAAGGAGGAGGGTATGGCAGCCACCAGCTGGAACAGCCAAGAACAGCAGCCAGAGCTCTGTGCCATGTTTTGGTTAGCTGGGAGCAGGTGAAAGAAGAAAACTCTTCTGCTGCTAGGATAAGTCTGACAGCTCCTTCTTCCTGTTTCCTCCTTTCTGGCTACAGATGTCGAATTTGTCAAGTAAGTTGCAGTTTGGGAGAGATTCACTGGTTGTAGATGCAATCTCTGGGTGGATGTGGAGAAACTGAAAGCCCAGAACTAGGGAGCTCTTGTGTCAGCTGGTCACACCCAGCAACTGCAGTGTAAGTGAGGGAAAGAAAGGAAGGGAAAGAAAGTCTGTTAGAATGAATATTTATAAATGCAAGGCTGAAACACAAAGGTTTCTCCAAGCACATACTGGCTGATAGTGCTTGTTTATTTCCACATGTCCAGCGCTAATGCAGGCAGTACTTCAACATTTCTTGTTCAGCTCATTTGACCAGTAGATTGAGTCATTTTTATACCTTTATTTGTGTGGTATTGCAAAAAGCATGTAGGCAGCAAGAGTGTGTAGAAAACTCATGCCCTCCAAATCCTGAAAAAGTTGTAACCTTGCCCAAATACATCAGAATCCTCAAATTTCAATTCATCTGCTACAGAGTTTTGATCATATCCAAAAGTTAGCATGCACTTCTTAGTGGCAGTAACCATGTTGTGTGAAAAGGGATTGTCAAAATACATATTATATATCAGGACATGAGCTGTTCTGGCAGAATGAATTCTGTTAGCATCATATGAATATATCCTTAGTATACCCCATGTTAATACTTTTTTAGATCTGGCAGAAAGGGCTGCATGCTCCAAAAGCACCATCATGTAGCATCATAAGACTGCATTTCATAGCATTCATTAGTAAGGAAGCATTTCATTAGTAAGGAAGTGGCAAATATGTTGTGCTTGAATTTCATATCAGGGTGAAACATTACAGGTAAAACTGACTGATTACTAAGTTCCTAGCAGGGAAGTTTTTGAGGGAAAATTCCCAAGCAAGTGTTTCTGTGTTAGGAAGAGACTGCATGGAAAACTGGCTTCATTTAAGAATTGGTTCTTGGTCCTTACAAATGCAAAAGTCTTTTTTGCGTCTGCCCTTAGCTCTACTAGCAGAATGAAAAAGAAGGAAATTCCCACAGCTAATAAATGACACATAGCTATTAGGCATCACACTTATTTTTTGTGTCTGTTTACAAATCTGTCAAGGAATTGCTTAAACACACTTTTTAGTGAAATAATGTTATTTTAAAGTGTTGGATGAGTCTGACATTTGGTAGACCTTGGGTATCTGTCACCCAGAGCAGTTAACACAAGTAGGTTGTTACATCAGGAATGTTGTGGTGAAAGGATTCCAGAGCATCTATGGGGCATTCCCATATTGCTCTCCATGTAATGTTCTAGGTTTCTTAGAGAAGTCTCGGCCTTCCCTTCCCTTCCCTTCCCTTCCCTTCCCTTCCCTTCCCTCATTAGCAAATAATTCTCTGAAAGATTATCTAAGTAATGGGAAATTGGAGTCATGCAGCTTGGCTCTAGAGATGAAAGGAACCTCTGTGTCTGTGTGTACAATGGCCCCATGTTCTGTCCTTAAAGGACTACAGGGATGTAAAGTGATAGATTGGGAAGGCTCTAAATCTTTTCAGAATTAACCTACAATCTACTAAAATAATGAGAGTGTTACATACAAGAATTTGGGTAATCTTAGCCAATTTAAAGGAGATATTGGACATTGCTGAAATTGCCAATTTATGTGTGGTAGTTGACAGAATCAGGACTTCCAATTGATTTTTATTGGTGACATTCATCAGGATCCTTTCTTTAATGCTTATTATGACTTAATGACAGTTTTTTTTGCCATTGTATTTAAGAGTAGAAAATTTTGTGCCATCTCATGTGCCAGAAATTGCTATGGTCATGAGCTTGATATTTCCTATTAAAATTAACTTTATCAAAAAAAAAAATATGTTTCAAGATTGTATTAGTTTGCTAAATAGAAATCTTTATTTCAGTGATAATAACGGTTGTGTTCATATAGATTAAGAGTCCTGGCAGAGCAAACTGGAACCTGCCTCCCCACCAGCAGCTCCAGCCCTGCACGTGCCTCCTTTTGTGACTCGTGTGTTTGAGCTGGGGGCAGGTTTTCAAATGCAAATGAGATAATCCTCATTAGATGGAAACTGGGCGTTGCAATTCTGTTTTGGATCAACCCCTTGGCCTTTTCCCCTCAATCCAAATCTCATCGTGGCACAGGCAGAGGCCCCCACACTGTTCAAACAGCAGACAAGGGCTGAATCTGATGCAGAGGCACATCCTCTTTATTCCAGAAGGAGCAAGTGTTGATTGAACACATTTGCTGAACATCCCTCGAGCCCTGCAGCTCTGTTTATAGTACTTGCCTTTGCTCTGGAGGGAACTGATTAACTTTATTTAAATGCTACAGCAGCCACCAAAAGTGGGCCTGAAAGAAAAATGAGAAGATGAAATATCTGTCTATCTGCCTATCTATAAATAAAATGCAGGGAATGATTAAAGATGAGTCTGACCTTATTTAATGCATTTCCTTATAGGTCTTTACAACATTGCTGTGTATTTTCCAACAAAAATACCCTGCTCCCCAGTGTCATCTGATTCTGAAATATAAGTATATAAGTAATAAAAAGTATGAATATGTGTTATCAGACCTTGGTAGAAGCTCCATACTCTCTGCATGGAAAGGAGAGGACAGGATAGAAAGCTCACACAAGAGGTTTCTTTTGTGGGTGGTTTTTCATTATAATACCTATGTGAATGTCTTCATAGGCCTTTGCAGTGGAAAAGTGATTTTTTAAAGGACTGGCTGCTATTTTTTCTCTTTGCATATTTGTTCTTAAATTATTATAATCAAACAGAAAGCTAGAATGATTTAATTTATTTCTAGGTTTGTCTCTAACACTTTTATGAACGTAGAAAATAATAGAAGTCACTGTTACAGGTTTACAAGTAAAGGCTTTGAAACTCACCTAGAGAGAGATGGAAGTGTTATTAACCTAAAAAATGTTTATGATTAATATCCAGTGTTTATGATAATATCCAAATTAATATCAGTGTTTCAGTTAATATCAGTGATATCATTAATATCAGTGTTTATGATTAATATCCAAAAGGAATTAAAAATTAAAATATACGAAACTGTTAATTGGCAATCTCCACAAAATAGTCTCTTTAGAATATTGAGACAGTAAAAAAAATTATATATATATAATTAATTAATACATTAT
>VWYI01046446.1:0-13506 GCA_013399455.1 Anthoscopus minutus | reverse complement strand
TATAATAATTATATATAGTAACAATTATTGCTAGAAATATAATTTTATTTCCTTATTGAACACATTCAATATGTTCCATATATTTTCTTCTCCAGACTGACAAGGCTCATCACAGCCAGCCGTGCCCGACCCTCTCCTGGAAGAGGAGGAAGCGCCTGGCGCTGCCCCTGTGCTCAGCATCCCCCGCTCGCAGGAGCACGGGAATCGCGTCTGAGAGCCACAGGGAGCCAGGAGGGGAGGCACAGACCCCCGGAATAAATCTGCGGGAGGCGAGGCAGCAGCAGCAGCAGCAGCAGCAGCAGCAGCGCTCGGGCTTGTCAGCGATAAAACCACCCAGAGTTCAATAGAGGTCGGGAGGAAAACAAGGAGAGAGAAGAGAGCAGGAGGGAGAGCCGGGAGAATTCCTGGCTGTCCTGTGGGGTGGTGATCCCAAAGGAGATGCCAGTGGATCGATTGTGAGAGAGATGGGACCACAGGGAGGCTTTTTAAAGCATGATTTACTGTTTTTCTTCTCCAGGCTGATGAAGGAGTGGGAGCATCCTCATCTTACTCACCGGTTGTTCATGGTCAGTGGTCACAAGACCACAGGTTACACGGGTTTTTAGAGGTTAATCAGCCAGTAAACTAAAGAAGAATATTTCTGCTTTCACACCAACAGTTAATTATTTTGTTTTATCTGTCTTTGCCCCAGTGTGAACTTTCTTATCCAATCATGTAAGAGCACACAAAACTACTACACAAGAAAAATGAATATTTAAAAATAAAGAAGTTTGATTGACATGCAAAATACCATTTACAGCCCAATGGACTGAGTGTCAGGGTATTGTCAGCCAATTATTTAGCACAGTGCCTTCTGATAACCCTGTAAGAACATGAACTGTGCAATAGAGATTCAGCCTTTCCTGCATGAATAAAATGAGTCTCATCTGCTTCATTGCAACAAGAAACCAGGGAGAACAGAAATTACAGAGGCTGACTGTCAGGATTTTGAGAGGGAGATGGGAGCACTGAGAGATGTCCTGAAACATGATGTATTTTAATTCTCCACGCTCATGAAGGAGTGAGAGCATCCTCATCTTACTCACCAGTTGTTCATGGTCGGTGGTCACGTAAGTGACCACAAGGTCACAACGTTTTTTAAAGGTTATTTAACCAATAAACTGATGCCACAAAGGAATGTTTCTACTTTCACACCAACAGTCAATTATTTTGTTTTATCTGTCTTTGCCGCAGTGCGGACTCACTTAGCTGATCGTGTAATGACACACAGAATTACTTGTTATAAACTTCTTACTGCCTTTTTAACTACTTCTCTATCTTAAATTTAAAACCTTAAAACTTCCTACAACCCAACTTGATGTCTTTCTATTTAAACTCGCATTCTTACTTCAAGATTCCAAATCCAGAAGCTTTCTCCAAGGCCTTAAATCAAACTGTCCGAGCTGGCACTTACAAGATTCGAGAGCTTTCTGTGCTTGGAATTCCTGCAGCTTCCCAGCAAACATGGGGCCAGAGGCTCCTCTTCCTGCAGGAGGGACCCCTGGGAGGTGCCACATGGCACAGAGTGCTGGGGTCACCACAGCTCCCACCTGATCCCAGACCCCCCCTTGACGTCCCCAGCTGGGAGTGGGGACACAGAGCTCTGCTCTGACCCACCCATGCCAACTCCAGAACCCACTGGAGAGATGCCTGCTGCCTTTCCCAGTTCTTCAGTCAGATTCCTGCATTTTAAACGTGGCCAGAGGTGGAAATAAATAAGGAATAAATAAGGCAGAGCAGCATGTACAGTGTCTAAAATGGTTTACACAGCAGCTGAGGGCCTGGCCAGCAGAACAAGGAGTTAATCACAAATTCATCGCAAAGCTTTTCTGTGAGGCTGGTATGTGCAGTTTCATCCTCCACAATTCATCTTCCAATGATTACCTGCATTTCCTTCAAAGTTCCCTCCCAGGATGTCCTGGAAGCAATGAGATCTTACTAATTCAGAATAATTCAGGTATTATTAGAATAATTCAGGCCTCTTAAAGGACCAGCAGAAATAAAAAAAAAACCCAACAAACTTCTCATAATTGCAACCATTTACTCACTTCAGAGTTTGGAAGGATGGAAGATAAATTGGAGAGGTCCCAGTGTCAAGCCCAGACACTGCACGTCTTGCACATAAAGGGAGAGCTCCCCCTAAAATCAGTTCTGTAGAACAAAGAACAACAAAAAGAAAACATTATAGGGTGGCCTAGAAATGTCTTCCTGGCAGTTGGGAGCAGAACTGAACATACTCAGGCACTACTGGAGCGTGGTGTCCCAGCTACTTCCACACAAATTGCTACCAAGGATTTATGTAATTCACTAAGCAGATTTTCAGGAGAACCAAAGATTTCCTGATCACTTTAATTGCACGAAGAATCTGCCTTTGGAGAGGTTTACACTATCATTTCCCCTCTGTTGGTGACCCCTTAATCTTCCCAACATTGCGGGAAGATTATATCTGTAATTCTGCACCTTTCTGATTTTCCCTGAAGAGTTTTCAGAATTCCAGGGTCTGCATGGCATATCCTGGGGACAGCAATCCCAGGGGAATTTGGGTTTCACTGTAATTGTGTTTATGCAAACCATTTTCAACCCTTAAAAATTCCCAGGTGGCACCACAGGCAGCAGCCCCAAAACAGAAGGGATTTTAAGATTCTTTCTTGTGTTGTACGAGGATCCAAGTCACCTCAAGCCATTTGAAACAGATCTGGAAAGGAAGAACGTTAATTCTGAAGATATGCTGATTTGGGAGCAGGTTTAAGGATTTCTACCAAATTCCTTTTGATGATAAGGGGCAGGATTTGTCCCACGCTCCATTTCACAGGCCATGTTTGCAGACTGGTTGATTGTAGGGTTTTTCAAGTGGTGTTAAAACTGTCCCTTTCTCTCAGGCTTCACATCTGTGCAGCTCTGGGTACAACAGGAACACAGCTTTTCAGTCTCTTGAAGAGCCTTGATTGATATTTTGTGACAGGGAACTGCAGCTGGGAGTGAAAAACCTGCTCATTGTTGATAAGACAAAATGCTGCAAATTCCTTTTCACTGGAAAGACCTGCTTTAGCTTGAAGACAACAAAGGCAAATTATGTCCAGAGCTGAAAAACTTGGATTTGGGGGTTTTTGTGTGTGCTTGTGTAGTTTTGGGAGGGATTTTTTTGGAGGTTTATGGTTGTGTTTTGTTTTGTTTTTTTTATTAATGAGAGAAGACTGATAATGAATTCTTTGCACTGCAGACATATGGAATTGGCAGAAAAGCTGTGGGCTGGCTCCAGGACACCTAAGAGGCAGCTCAGTGCTGTAAGGGACATCATGGGGCCAAACAAAAAAGTGTTGCTTCATTCACTGGGAAAACCTCCTTTTCCAGCTTCCATCCCAAGTGAATACTCCTTCATATTCCCAAGCAGCAGCACTTACCTACAAACAGGCCAGGCAAGCATTTGGAATGACCAATGCAGGTATTTAGGCATGCTGATGTACCAGGAGCAAGAAACTCACCCAGGAAAAGCACTCAGAGGCAGCTGCAGAATGTTCAGGAAGGCTGGTCCAAAATTTGCAGGAGCTGAAACTCTTTGTTAGGCTCCAAGCATGATGTGAGTCATGAGTAAATTCACACTACTGACTCAGGAGAAACAAGAAGTTGCCATTTCTAATTTATGATGAGTTATCATCTTGAAGAAAAAAAAGGACATACATGTATATATATACATGATTAAGCATTTGCTTCTGACTTCATACAGGTTTTGCCCTATAACATAAATTTTTTTATTGATTTACTGTGTTTTTACAGCAAATTAATTAAGGGGTGGCCGAGGAATTAAATCAGATTTCAGGCCTATCACACACCAGTTAAATGGCATGTCACAAGGCTTACTGGAGATGTAACAGCTCAGAAGGTGTTCAATAATGGTAAAGAACAGACCCACCCTGAAAATGCCTTCTGAGCTCCTGGGGAAAGTTTCTGAAGTGAGAGGTTGCACCCAGCTTTCTGGAAATCCTTGATTCAAAAGAAAACAACAGAAATACCAAAGCTGCTGTGGCAAGAATGAATGTTTTAAGGCTGGGAGTGAGAAATGGCACCATTTAAGAGCCTTGAAGGAAAGGAATAAACAGTATTTTTTCTGGCTCCCTGGAACTCAGTGTAACTTGCCAGATAGAGGGCTCATGGTTTGTCTCCCTGCCTTTACAGTGGCATTGCTGTGATTATTCCTTGTGCATTTCTAATTTATACTAAGCCAAAACTCCACCACTTCAGTTCTAACAACAGTGCTTAATGAGCTGCCTGAAAAATCTAGTTTCCTGCCGAGGTAAAACTGCCAAATATTGGGGTGAGGAGAAATTATACAACATTTTAACTACAGCTGATGAAATGTATGAGGAACAAATGGATTCACTTGTTCCATTCTGCCTTATCACAGTCTGTGAAATTTATCTTGTTTGAGTTAAAGGACATGAGACTCTTTTAGCTCTGGGTGGGAGGGGATGGGGACCCTGATTTTGAAACACTGGATTGGTTTTGAAAAGATGCTGTAAGGTTTTTGTGTGATTGAACACACACACGTTGGAAAGCTTGAGGATTTCTCATGCAGAAATGGAATTATGCATGCGGAAAAAAAGCTTGCATTTTATAAACGAGTCTGTTAGTGCCACTCTATCTTATTTCTGTACCACAAAAATCATTTTAACTTGAGTTTTTCTGTTTCAGGACCACGGCAGTAGAATGTCTCTGCTGTTCCAAAATGTGCATTTGATAAGGATTGTTCAGCTCACAGCTTACTGGGAATGTAAGAACACACATTTTTGTGTTTTTCAGCCATGGGTGCTTGCTTTTATACACGGCACCAGGAGACAGAAACTGCAATTAGGATGACTTTTTTTTATTTTCTGGTGCATTTTCCACCAAAGCATCATCAACTCCTTGAAAACATACTGGAAGGCTCACCCTTCCAGTCCTGGGAGGAACAATGTATTTCCTGTCTAATGCAATTTGTGTATTTATCCTTTCTACATCCTTCTGTCATTTGAGTAGAGCTGTGATGACACAGGGGCTGCCTGGCAGAGGAGAATCACCTGCACTGCCAGGCAGAGCTGCAATACAGAAAGTCACAGCAGGGATAACTACTAAGTGCTTTCCTCAGGAATTCTCAGTCATGCTATGGTTTAGAAAAAGCTGATAAACTGAAATAATTTTTTTGTTTGTTGGGTTGGTTGGTTTGGGGGTTTTTTATGGTCATTTTTATCTCCGTTCTCTTTTACTTCTAAAGTTTTCTTTGCAAGTTTTCAGGTACTAATTATTGTCTCTTGTATAGGAGGGACACACACACACACACACACACACAGGTCTTGTAATTCTGCACCAAAATATCTGGACTGGCACATGCTTGAGATTTGCAGTGCTGCGCATCTCAAGCACAAAGCCAGCAGACATTCACCCTGAAAACCAAGGAAAAGCCAAGGGAACAGAGCTGGGTTGGAAAATGGTGTGAGGAGTGAGGGACAGGACCAGAGGGAAAATTCTCTTATTCCCAGTCTCAGTCTCACAGAACCCCTTACAGCAACAGGTGTTGATCTGCCCATTTAAACCACGCAAGGGAATGAATTTTCAGGTCAGAATTATCCTGGCAGCACTGTCAGACACCAGCCAGGAGAAGAAATTAGCTCTGTGGCAGGAAGAGGTTCCCTTGTGCCTGGGGAACCAGGGGTTTGGGAAGCTCAGCCCAGCCAGGGGAGGATTTCAATCAGGGACTCGCTGTAAATTTGAGTCAGACTCAAATTTTTATCTTTTTATCTCCTCAGCCCCAGGCAGGACAGCCTGGCTCTCCAGACCACAAGGAACATCTCCTGCCTGGCAGGGCACCCTGAGCACCTGTGTGCAGGACAGGGGACCTGCCTGGGCCGTGTTTAATTCTCACCTTCTCATGCCAGCCCCACTCAGGTCCCAGGCACTCAAGCTTTTGCTTGCTCCCTGCATGGAGCAGGGAAAAGTTTGGCAGCAACTGGCCACAAGCAGCCTTGGCAAGTCCTCAAAAGCTTGTGTATGACACCTGGCTCTGCGTCAAAGATGCTTTTTTTTTCTCTCTGAAGCGCCTTCCTAGATGAACTAATCTCTAAGGACTCCACATCCAGTCTGTGTGTCACCTGTGCAAATAAACAGGGTTTATGTGGACATCCCTCAAGGTGTTTAAAGACCACTGCAGTACCACCTGCAAAGGCTACAAACAGCTAATTAATTCTGTAATCTAAAATAAAAAAGGCATTTGCCTGCAAATCCGGTTTTGATTGCTTTTTCTATCATGCTGGGGTTTCCATTATTTGTAACTACAAATGCTAAGAGCATTGCTGCATTCTTACTGGCTAAAAATCAGGGCCAAATTATGGTTCATCTGGAGTTCCCAAACTTTGCCTGCAACACATGGGATGAGTGGGATGGCAGCGTCCTGAACTCTCAGGAGCAGCACTGAAAATCATATCACAGTATCCTTTTCACAGCTGGCAGCTTCCACCTCTCTGTTTATTTATATTTTTCACCTGGCAACCTGCATTCAGGTAGAAGTCCCAAGGGAGACTGATGGGATTTGGTAGAAAAGAAATTAACCTGGAATTACAGGATATAATGCTCATAATCCATCTCCTGGCATGGGGCTGAGCCAGGGAGCTGAGGGTAAGCCTTTGTGAGCAGATGTCTGATGTTTTCCCACCAGATCCTCAGGATAAACCCCCAGCTTAGGCAAGCACCAGGATGCTGCTGTCCTGCAGCCACTGTTTCATCTGTGCAGTGGGGTAAAAACACACCTTGTGTGGCCCTGAGGACTCCAGAGTAGGAGAAGAAGTTTGTGGGGACAGCAAGGAGACTTGGGAAATTAAAGGAAGACACATGCTGAGAAAGAAACTGATGGTGTTCTATCAGGACACAGAGCAAATCTTAAATGAGGCAAAATCTTGCCTTCTGAAAGAATAAGCAAAGAGTTTGGTTGGGAGTGGTGGGGTTTAACCTTTATTTAATTTCAAAGTATCCAGTACAGATCCTCTCCTCAAGACTTCTTAAGCTGGATGAAGAGCTATGCATTTTGACTTTCTGCTACAGGAAAAAAGTCCCAAAACATGAATTCCTCTTAGTCACAATGGAAATTTTTTTCTCACCTTTTTTTCCAAGGCATCTTTGAGATGATAATCAGCAAAAATCTAGCTAAACAATCTGTTACCTATTTTTCCTTTCACCAGCTGGTAAAAAATCTGCACAGACCACATCCAACAGTCCAGCAGAAGGAAACACCTCTTGTTCCACTGAGACAGACTAAATATAGATTTTACCAAACTGTTGGCTCCTGAGTTCATAGGACTCACTTCCACTGTTTCTCAGTGGCTCTTTCTCGTCCCCCATGTCACTGTCTTTCATCTGTGCAAAATAGGCAGCAGCAGCTTTGCATTCATAGTGCCTGTCGAGAGATTTCAGGTGGATGAGCATGTGCAGAGCATAGGCCAGGACCAGCAGCAGAATCAGGGACATCACCAACCCCATCAGGACTGCTGGGGAGAGGAAGGATGCACAGTCCCTGGCGTAGGCAAAATGTCCTTCTTGAATGTTAAAACCTTGAATCTGCAGAGAGAACAAGAGGGATCACGTTCAATAAAGTACTGGTGTTTCATTAAATTGCTCCTGATGGCAGTAAGAATTTCTGATTTAACACCTGCTCATCACAAATTTGTGTCTCCCACTGATAGCTGGAGCTAATGCTCAGAGTTTATCCAGGTCAGTCTTCTGAAACTCCTGGCTGTTCTAATCCCCTCCTCTGTGCTGCCCAAAGGATTTGCTGTGTTTCAAACAAACCTTTCCATGCTCACTCTTGGTGGCCTGGCAATATTTAATTGCAAGCGTGGTGGCACCTTTCATGTCCACTGGGCCTCTCCAGCACCACTTGCTGAGAGTCTCCAGAGCCTCTGCTTCAGACAAACCTCAACACAACCAGCCAGGAAATATTCTCAAGTGCCTGCCCTAGGAGCAGGGTTTTTCTCACCAGGTCCACATGGGTGGTATGCAAACCAGATGAACTACAGGAAGCTGCACCCAGCTATGGAAAACACCAAGTTCTACTCATAGCTTCAGCTTGAGTATTGATTTTAGTGCTCTGGCACACAGGGAATTGACTGCGTGCTCCACTGAATCAGTTCATGGCCATTTTTCACAAGATGACAAAAGGGGATCAGCTTTTTCCATTCCTTTTTCAGCTCCTCTTGCCCACTGACTCAGGTATCTAAATGCAAGACACTCTAGCCCTGCCATCTCACTGTCAAATGCAGAAGAGTTGGCACTTTCAGATCATTAATCTCATCCTAAAGTAAGGACTTAAGATGGGTCAAGGGAATTATCCAGAGGCTTTAGAGGCAGGCTGGGGTGACTACAATCAGGACACAAGGTTAAAATTCCGAGGCACCAAAGGTGAAGTGAGATGAATCCCATGCCTGGGTGTGTGGTACTGTTATTGGTGCCTGAGTGTGAGAGCTCAGCTCAGGATGTAACAACGGGAAATTAAATTCTCTCTCCACTAGAGGGAACACAAGCAGAAAGTCTACAAAAAACAGCCCTTAATTTCCTCAGACAGGAAAAGTCCTGGTTTCTGTTTTGTGCTGCACGTGATGCCTTGGTATTTGAGGTTTTGTGTTTTCCATGGATGTGTGAGCCTGCAGCTCTGTGGTGCAGAACTCTGAACTCCACGTGCACTTTGAGCTGCTGCTTCCCCACTGGGGTCACACACAGCAATTCCTCTCCAGGCCTTGCAACCAAGGAGCCCTCACTGCCTCAGGGACAGAGATGCAAACCAAAGGGAGCTGGGGCAGCAGCCTTGGGCTGAATGACTTCATTACCTGGGGCTGCAATTGGGACATTCACCCCCAAAATGGACCAGGCTTATACAGGTGTGAAACCCGTGAGCCGTGGGCCATTTTTGGGTGCAGCCCCTGAGGGCTTTGTCTGCCCTAAATGTACCTGAAAGTCCTTCACTAAATAGAACTGCTTTTTGTCCCTTTAACTTTGCCTGGCCTCTGGTTTTAGGTAGCCCCAAAAGGCATCACATGTAAGCCACAAGTGCGAAATGGAAGGTGACATTCCTCGGCACAGAAGGGCAAAAACCTCCCCTCAATCTATCCATGGGATCCACCCAGCTGAAATCCACGGCATCACCTGGAAGTCGATGAAAGTGACCTCCCAGAGCTGGGAGAGGTCGTTTGCAGAGCTGGGGACGAGCAGAGCATCGTATCTCTGCAGGCTGCTGACGTGCTGGCAGTGGAAGGAGTAGGCGGCGGGCGCGCGGATCCCCGAGGCGTTGAACGTCGCCTGCGCCGAGTGGTTGTACAGCAGCTGCAGCCTGTGCAGGCTGAACCAGCCCTGCACTGACAGCTGGTAGGAGCTGGTGGTGAGCAGCAGCCTGGGATGGAACAGAGGTAAGCAAGAAAATGAGTCAGAGGGTTGCAGCTGTTAAATTCAGGCATTGAACAACACTGTGAGACTCGGCGGCGCGAGTGGGTGGTATCAGAATGAGCTCCCACTCCTTCCGTGGGGTCTGGGAAGGGAGGGACAGCTTTCCACAGAGGGTGGCTCTAGGAATTCTGCAGGGTCTCTAAGCACACCAGGCTGCTCAGGGGATGGATGGTTTATTGTTAAGGATGGAGACAGCTCAGTTTAAGGCTGCCAGACTCAGCCTAAAATGTGCTCAGAGATAGAGAGAGAGAGAGAGAGGGAGAGTGGAAAGGCCATGAGGGAGGGGGACAGGGATGATAGGAGGGAGAAGAGAGGTAGGAGTAGGCCAGAGAAGGCCAGCAAAAGAAAGAGAGAGTTAAGAGATGAATAGAGTTAAGAGAGGGCCAAGGAAGGCCCACCAAAGAGAGGGAAGAAATAAGTGAGCAAGGTTCTTGTTACCATACATGATATCTCTTTCTATAATGAATATTCTAGTTTACACTGACCAACCAACACATAACACAAAATCCAAGGGGTTTTACACACAGCCTCTAGGAGTGACTCCATTANCATAACACAAAATCCAAGGGGTTTTACACACAGCCTCTAGGAGTGACTCCATTATCATATCTGAACTC
The DNA here is from genome assembly GCA_013399455.1 of Anthoscopus minutus. Lineage (NCBI taxonomy): Eukaryota > Metazoa > Chordata > Aves > Passeriformes > Paridae > Anthoscopus > Anthoscopus minutus. The sequence continues at coordinate 3,391 of VWYI01046446.1, read as the reverse complement.
ACATTCCTCAGATTCTTTCTTGCCTGGCCAGGCTTTTGCCAATCAACATCAGTGACTTATATCTCAAAACTGACTTTCATTTCTATTTGGGCCTTTGGTTTCTCTGTCAGCAGAAGGGTTTTGTTTAGTCCAGAGGATTCTCCTTCAGCTGGCTAGGCCATTGTTCTTGGGTCATACAGCAACTAGCTCAGTATCCTGAATCTCAAAGCTAACTTTCATTTCTACTTTGATTATGGGTTTCATAATTTCAGAATCTTTTGCTGACCATTCGTATTTACAGGGTTTCTCAATCTTAGCTTCTCCAACAGGTGGCAGAGGCCTGGAGCAGCTGCCCGGGGAGGGCCTGGAGTGTCCCTGTGTGGAGCCATGGCAGCCCCAGCTGGACACGTCCTGTGCCACTGCTCCAGGGGACCCTGCCTGGGCACGGCTTGGCCTGGGGCAGCTCTTCCCAAACCCAAACACCCTGGGATTCTGGGATTTCAGGTTGTTCACTGTGGCAGCTGAAGGAGTTTGGTTTCTCCCACAAAGCAAGAAGAATATGAGGTGATTTTTGCCTAATTACTGTGAAAAATGTGAATGTAACACTGGTATTGTACCTCCACCCAGAGTATGGGAAGTCAGGTACCAAGAAATGCTGCTCTCTTCTATCACCAAGAAGCAAACATAAAGGAAGTCACAGTCTGGTGCCCAGACTGCAGTGAATTAGCAAGGTTTAGCTAAAATCTCAGATGTGGGAAGATTCTACACAAAAGAGACAACCCAAACTTTTCCATGACTAGAAAAGTCAATGTAGAAGGAAAAGTGCCTCAATGAAACAAGGCAGGGGGCAGACAGACCTGCTGGAAGAAGGTGTTTCTGTTATAAAAGAGTTTCTCTCATGTTATTGTTGCTTAAACAAATTCTCTTTAATTCACCAGGCAGCTGCATAACAATGCATGTTACCTTGTTATTATCTGGTGAGGATTTTGTTATGTAAACTTACCTGATAACAAGTCCCTTTAGATTGCCAATGTCACCAAACTTCAGGGAAAGCCTAGGTCAAAAAGCAAGTAACATCATGCTAGGAAAAAAATTCAAAACCTTCAGGGAAAAAAGCAGCACAAAAGATGAAGCTCAGTTAAACATAGAATTTTTTGCTCAGTCTACCCTTAAAGTCAGTGGGGAAAAAACCCAAAAGGATTAAATCTTCCTCCAGTGAAATATACTAATTCACCTGAAGTTCAATAAAGTGAAAGGCCCTGTCAGGTTAATTAATGCAATAAACTATTAGGCTGAATATATTCTTCTCGCTTAAATGTAATATTTTGCCTCCTAAAACCTGCATGGAGATTTTCTTTGCTCAAATAAGACAAAAACAAAGCATGCAGGTTCTGAAAGGCCTCCAAAATGAAAGTTGAGGAATACTCGAGAAACCAAAAACAGACAAAACAACAATAACAACAAAACTGGTTTTAAAATTAAACAAACAAAATACCAACTAAAGCAAAAAACAGCTAGCCCCACAATTTCATTGGTAATACAGACTTCTTGGGTAACACTGGTCCCCTAAGACAGGACACTGATTCCAGACCATCCCTTGCTTTATTACAAAAAGGAAATCAGAGATAGTTGAGAATTAGATGCAGGAAAATGTGCCATTCAACTAAAAAAAAAAATGCAGCTTGGATTATTATATCTGATACCATTCTCTGTGTTTTGAAGCCCTTAATTTTCCCTTAGTTTATTTTCTTTTAGGTTAAAATACTTATTAATCAGACTAAGATTATTTTCAAACTGTACGTCAGAAGAGAGGGGGGAACATTTGTTATCACTTCTATATTTTTAACTTAAGTTTATTCCATTCTCTAACTCTGCCTGTCTAAAGAGTGGTGGATTAGTTCACATGCCGATGATGTAATATTCAAACTGCTTCTTTGAATACTGTGATGCTGGGATCTTTTTCAATTCCACTTTTAGGTTTCTGGTCACCTCACCAAAAGTCAGTGCACCTTGTGCTGCACAATCAGGAAGAGGCAACACCTACTTTTCAGTGAAAACATATTCAGATGTACAGGTGAAGTGTTGTATGGGAGATAAATGAAACTGCTGGGCTTGGTCATGCTATTTTTACTGCTGTGGGTGTCATTACAGATTTAAACTCCCTTCATGGGGTAGAATCAGTGCTGATGCTCAATTAGGAATCTACCTCCTGATTTTTAGGCCTCCCACAGTGGAATCTGGTGTGAGCCATGAGGCCAGCAGGCTGCATGGGGGGAGAGAAGCAATCAGGCACATGGCAAAGGAAATTAAAAATACCACCTGCCTTCCTAGAATAGCCAAGGCCCTGGAGGATTTTGGATGCAGTGGGGTTCATCTTTAGCTCTCACTCAGGGTGAGAGGCATAAAAAGCAAAATTTTCCTGAATGCTTCTCACCCAGGGTGAGAAACTTTTAGGAAAGCTGCTAAATGCTGTTGATACTAAAGAAATTAATGACAGGCTCAGGTTTTCAGACACTCTTGTGCCACATGCAAACGTGTGATGAACCCACTCTTTGTCTCCAGCAGCTCACAGGTCACAGCCAGGGATTGGGGTGACCATCCAAATACAGACCTGCACCCTGTGCAGCACTGCTAGTGATGCCTTGGTATTTGAGGTTTTGTGTTTTCCATGGGTGTGTGAGCCTGCAGCTCTGTGGTGCAGAACTCTGAACTCCACGTGCACTGCGAGCTGCTGCTTCCCCACTGGGGTCACACACAGCAATTCCTCTCCAGGCCTGGCAACCAAGGAGCCCTCACTGCCTCAGGGACAGAGATGCAAACCAAAGGGAGCTGGGGCAGCAGCCTTGGGCTGAATGACTTCATTACCTGGGGCTGCAATTGGGACATTCACCCCCAAAATGGACCAGGCTTATACAGGTGTGAAACCCGTGAGCCGTGGGCCATTTTTGGGTGCAGCCCCTGAGGGCTTTGTCTGCCCTAAATGTACTTGAAAGTCCTTCACTAAATAGAACTGCTTTTTGTCCCCTTAACTTTGCCTGGCCTCTGGTTTTAGGTAGTCCCAAAAAGGCATCACTGGCACACGCCCCATGAAAGGATAATTAGTCATGCACAGCACCTAAGCCCCACATTCAGCCCAGGATCCCCTTTCCAACCCCACAAGCAGCTGTGCAAAACAGCTGGAGGTGAAAGAGACCAAGAGCTTCAACCCCATGGGTGCTGAGAGCAAAGCTGGCTGGCCCAAGGAGGAGCTACACCACAGCAGCAACTGAACATGTGTGCCCACAAAAGGCTGGGCTTAAACTACATAACCCCTGCTGCCTGCAGTGGCAGGACACCATCAGGAAAAGCCTGGAGCTCTGCAAGGGCTGTTCTCATGATGCCCAGGAGAGGCTGCCTGGAACAGGGGCTAGGC
>VWYI01046444.1:24042-39118 GCA_013399455.1 Anthoscopus minutus | reverse complement strand
TGACACCCTGGCACAGCTGGTGACAGCCTTCCCACCTTCCTGGCTCCCGTCCCTGCCCATCCCACTGGTGGCATCTCGGCTGGCACATCCTCTGCTCATCCCTGCACCTTTCCCCAGGGCTCTGAGCCTCTGGAGCCGCCTCTGCCCGCTGGTCTGTGCACAAGCAGTGGAGAGAGAGGAAACGGCCTCCAGTTGTGCCAGGAGGGGTTTAGCTGGATGTCAGGGAGAATTCCTGCCTGGAAAGGGTTGTCCAGCTCAGGGCAGGGCTGGAGGCCCCATCCCTGGAGGGATTTGAAGTCCCCGTGGATGTGGCACTCGGGGACACGGGGCAGTGGTGGCCGTGGAACAGTCGGGCTCGGTGATCTCAGAGAGTTTTAACAATTCCATGATTCCTTCCTGTTTCTAAGCTTGCTCACCCATTTCCTGCTCCTGAGATCCCCCTGTATCTCTGGGAAGAAAACCATCACATTTTCCCTTTCTCCTCAACCCTTTTGAGCTGGATTGCTCCTGGAGACAAATCCCAGGCGCCCAGGCTGCCGGTGCCTGCTGTGTCACCACTCCCCAAAACCTGGGATTTATTGTTTTCCAGCCTGTTGCTAATTCCAGCTCCTTTTGCCAGTGGAACAGACAGCTCAGAGATAATTAAATACCTGGGAGGTTGTGACAAGAAAAAGCTGGGCAGAAAAGGGGAAACCCTGCCAAAAACCCTCCCTGCGCTGAGGTTTGGGGTTTTTTTCTCCCCCTAATTAGAGAGTGGAGAATCCTCCTAATTTTTAAGGGGATCTGGAGCCATAAATGGGGTGGAGATGGAGAAATTCCTGGTGGGACCTCATTGTTTTAGTCACTGTTCCTCAAATGTGACCCAGAGCTGCAGCCAGGCCTGGGATTGATGGAATTGTCCCTGGAATTCCCCATCCTTGAGCAAAAGTTTGGGGTTTTTTCTCCCCCTAATTAGAGAGTGGAGAATCCTCCTAATTTTTAAGGGGATCTGGAGCCATAAATGGGGTGGAGATGGAGAAATTCCTGGTGGGACCTCATTGTTTTAGTCACTGTTCCTCAAATGTGACCCAGAGCTGCAGCCAGGCTTGGGATTGATGGAATTGCCCCTGGAATTCCCCATCCCTGAGCAAAGGTTTTTTTCTCCCCCTAATTAGAGAGTGGAGAATCCCCCTAGCTAGAGAAATCAGAGAGTCTAAATTTAGAGGGATCTGGAGCCATAAACAAGGTAAGGATGGAGAAATTCCTGGTGGGACCTCACTGTTTTGGTCACTGTTCCTGAAATGTGACCCGGAGCTGCAGCCAGGCCTGGGATTGATGGCATTGCCCCTGGAATTCTTCATCCTAATGGATGGCCTTGTCTCTCCCGTCCCCTCTGCTGTTTGCAGGAGCAGCAGGAATAAATCCCGGGAGCCGTGAGGAGCTGCCGGCTGCCTGGCAGCGCCAGGCGCCGCAGAACGCCACGGGGGATGAGGAGTCAGGGATTTGAGGGGATCTTTCCATCTGGGACACTGACAGAGCCTTCCTTATCAGCTGTCAGCACCCTCGTGGTGGTGCTCCTTATCTCAGCGAGGTGCAGCTCCGTGCTGTGCTGTTATCTCCGCTCCGTCAGGAAAAACTGATGGAAAAGGAGTGGGAATTACTGCAGTGGCACAGGGGAGGTTTGGGGTTGGTTTTTTTTTTCTGCCGTGGATCTGCTTTTCCCGCCTCCGCACACGGACACGCTTCTTGTGTTTTTGCCAAGTGGCCTCGCTTGTCCCTGTCCCAGCTGGAATGGCTGATTCCTGGGGCAGGCTGGGCTTGGATAGCTCAGGCCCTTTGCTCTCACTCAGCCTGGAAATGTTGGGATCTGGAAGAGGCACTGCGTGCCCGGGGATGGATCCACAGGGACGATTTCCAGGGGGAAAACTCCCACCCTGGCCCCGTCTGGGGCTGCAGCAGAGCTGTGTGGGTTGGAACAGGGCTTTCCCCTTGGGATAGCGGGATCACAGGGATATTGGGGTCACAGGGATATCAGGATCACAGGGATATTGGGGTCACAAGGATCTCAGGATCACAGGGATATTGGGGTCACAGGGATCTCAGGATCACAGGGATATCGGGATCACAGAGATCTCGCGATCACAGGGATATCGGGATCACAGGGATATTGGGGTCACAGGGATCTCAGGATCACAGGGATATTGGGATGTCAGGATCTCAGGATCATGGGGACCTCAGGGTCACAGGGATATTGGGATATCAGAGATGTTAGGGTCACAGGAATCTCAGGATCACAGGGATATTGGGATCACAGGGATGTCAGGGTCACAAGGATATCAGGATCACAGGGGTATTGGGATCTCAGGGATTTCAGGGATCTCAGGGATCTCAGGGATCTCAGGGATCTCAGGGATCTCATCCCAGGCTGTGACCCTTCAGCTCTGGCAGGCAGTGAATCCCTGAGCCAGGGCAGGCTGTGACTCCCAGGGAAGCCTGAGGTGCCAGGAGCAGCTTTGGAGGAGCCTCCAGCATCCATCCAGCTGGGAAAGGCTCAGATCCAAACAGCCACAGCCCTGCACAGGCCGGGAAAGGACAAATCCAGGATTTTTCCTGATCCACACAGGGCTCTGTCACATTTGACCTCAGCTGGGAAGCCAGGAGCCAGGTGAGCTGGAAAATGCAGGAGGAGGCTCCTGGCTGCAGGCAGGCACCTTTCCCTGTAAATTGTATTTTCCTTCTTGGAACAGCACCTTCTCCCTCTTTGCTCCGTGATTTCACAGTGCTCCAGCTCCCCCGGGAATTTCCCTGAGCTCAGAACCTGCCGTGGCACAAAAGGACACAGCTGAGAATGAATAATGTTTTATTAATATCGGGAATGTTTTATTCAGCAGTTGTTACTTATTTCTTTTTAATTTTTTCCTGTTTTGTCGGGTTTTTTTTTAAGGGTAAAATCATTTTTCCTTCCCTCCAGTGTGGAAAAAAAAAAGCTCTTCCCATGTCTGCCTGTCCCACCTGACAGGAGCTATTAAAGCTCTGAAAGCAGCACTTTGTGAGAGCCCCAGATTTCAGCTCTGATTCCTGCCAGGCTTGTCAGGGCTGCAGACACGGAGCAGATCCCAGGGGAAAGCTGGAATTGCTCCTCACCGGGACGAGTCTGTTGTCTCTGTCCCTTGGGGGCTGAGAATTGCTTTGGAATGTTTTTCCTGCCGACAGGAGGGAGGTGCAGGCTGGGTTTTGTCAGGCCTGGCATTCCAGGAAAGGAGCAGAGGGAAGGGCGGGGAGGAGAGGAAAAGCTCCTGGAGGGGCTGTTTTCCCAAAGGGAATGTCTCGCTGTGCTTCGGGACAGGAGATCCCTGAGGAAAGATGAGTTTTCAGGAGGAACCAAAGGAAAAGGAGGGTGGGCAGTGTTTAAATCAGGATTTTCCATCTTTCCACCCACCATGCAGAATTCCAAGCGTTTCCCAAGCGAGGCTGGACCCCTCCCACTGTCCCAGGTGCTCCAGCCCCAAAGTCCAACCTGCCAGGGATCCAGGGGCAGCCACAGCTGCTCTGGCAATTCCAGCCCAGCCCCTCCCTACCTTCCAAGCCAGGAATTCCCAATTCCCAAGATCCAATTTCCCCTTTTCCAATTTGAAGCCATTCCCTGGCTCCTGTCCCTCCATCCCTGTCCCCAGTCCCTCTCCAGCTCTCCTGGAGCCCCTTCAGGCCCTGCCAGGGGCTCTGAGCTCTCCCTGGATCCTTCTCCTCTCCAGGGGAGCATTCCCAGCTCTCCCAGCCTGGCTCCAGAGCAGCTCCAGCCCTGCAGCAGCTCCGTGGGTTTCTCTGGATTTGCTCCCACACATCCACATCCTTATCCCGTCTCCCAGCTCACTGTGAGCTGTTCCTGCTCCATGGGGCTGCCCAGCTCCTGCTGGAAATAGCTCCAGTATCCCTTCTGGAATTGTTAATGCCAATCCCTGTGGAATAACCACCCCTTTGATGAACCTCCTGTGTCAGACTCCAGCTGCATTTTGGGGCCAGGCCTCCGGTTCTGAGGTGATTTCTCAGTTGCCACAACCCTTCCTCATCCACAGCCATTTATCCGTGAGCTGGGTAAAAAAATCAGCAGCCAGGCTGTTAGAAAAAAAAAACGGGATTTAGCGCCAAATAATCCTGAAAAGGAAAGCAGAAATGGCAGTGGGGAAGTGAGCGGTGCTGGGAGAGCCCTGGGGAGCACCGGGACGGTGACAGGGACACACAGGGAGCGCTGGGAGCTCTGCCCTGAGGCTCTCCAGCCTGCTGAGAACTTCACCCCACAAATGTGTGAGCTTCCAACGAGTCCAATCCATGCTTTCCTATGGATAAATTGCTTTTCTGTGGGTAATTCCAAGCAGGAAATCCATCCGTGGTGCCAGATTGTTGCACTGGGACAGGGACGGACACACAGGTGGGCTGGGAACTCTGCCCTGAGGCTCTCCAGGCTGCTGAGAGCTTCACCCCACAAATGTGTGAGCTTCCAACGAGTCCAATCCATGCTTTCCTATGGATAAATTGCTTTTCTGTGGGTAATTCCAAGCAGGAATTACCTGATTGTTGCAGGAATTGCCTCATTGTTGCACTGGGGAGCACCGGGACGGTGACAGGGACACACAGGGAGCGCTGGGAGCTCTGCCCTGAGGCTCTCCAGCCTGCTGGGAACTTCACCCCACAAATGTGTGAGCTTCCAACGAGTCCAATCCATGCTTTCCTATGGACAAATTGCTTTTCTGTGGGTAATCCCAAGCAGGAAACCCATCCGTGGTGCCAGGCTGCTGACCCCTCTCCTTTCCCGTTCCCCAGTGCCGCCCAACCTGACCGTCCCGCAGGAGAAGTCGCCGCTGGTGACGCGGGAAGGGGACACCATCGAGCTGCAGTGCCAGGTGACCGGGAAGCCCAAGCCCATCATCCTGTGGTCACGGGCGGACAAGGAGGTGCCCATGCCGGACGGGGCCCTGCAGACCGAGAGCTACGACGGGATCCTGCGGATCGTCAACGTTTCCCGGGAAATGACCGGCACCTACAGGTGCCAGACCAGCCAGTACAATGGATTTAACGTCAAACCCAGAGAGGCGCTGGTGCAGCTCATTGTGCAGTGTGAGTTAAACCTGGTTTCCCCTCGGTTTTCGTCCTGCTGTGCTGAGGAAAAGTTGATTTATTCCTCCCCTAAACAAAGAGCTGCGAGAGTCTTACGGCTGTTACATATTTGATGTGGGGTTGTTTGTCTCTGTAGTTCCCCCCGAATCCATGAATTCCATGTAAATGTGGAAGTAAAAATGACATAGGAGTCTCATTTCTGGTAAAAAAAAAAACAACAAAACAACAACAAAACAACAAAAAGCAAACCAAGTGCGAGGGAATCATTATTTTCCCCACGGCTTTGAATTCCTTGACACGGGAACAAGCAGATGAGATGGGAGGACATATTTCTCTAAATGCTGAGCCGATCCTGAGCTCATTTGTTGCTGCTGTGTAAAACAAGGAGGAAAAAACGAGGGCAAGAGCTGTTCCCTGGGAGCTGATCCGCATCCAGATCCAGCCTGCTCCGCTCTGCCAGCCAGCCTCGGGAGCGGGGAGGGAGAACGGGGAGGGGTTGGGGATCAGTTATTTTTTATTTTGGAAGCGTGCGGCGTTTGTTGTCGGAGCACGGAAAGCCTGGTTGGAGGTGGTTCCTGGGGAATATCGGGGGGATAATGAGCCAGTCTTTGTGCTCAGCCACTTCCCAGGCTCTGCTGCTCTGTCAGGACTTCGTTTGGGTGTTTGATGAAGTGCAGCCCTCGTTTATTCCGCTTTCAGATGCCCCAGTCTCCCGTCACTTGGCTTTTTAGCAGCGCTCCGTGCTCGGCACGAGTGACCTCCTTGGGGGCCTCCGGGGAAGAGCTGCTCCCCACACGTCCTCAGTGCTGAGAAGAAACTGATTTGTTTCCCCTGGCTCTGCTCTGTGACAAATTATGGATGCATTGATTGCGTGGTTGGGATCTGCAGGACTTCCATCCCAGCTTTCTCCTGCTGCTCCAGCTTTAGGTCTCAAGGTCAGGGCTGAAGGGAGGATGGAATCCTCTCCCTTGTGGGCTCCCCGGAGTTGTGGGGTTGGCTGTGTTAGGATTCATCCCACTGGAAGTTGAGAATGAGGGGGTCTGTGCCTCTTGTCCTTGGATCGGTCATTTTTTTCCTGGAAAAAAAAAAGGCTAGGGGCCCTTGTGGCTCTGCACAGCTCCTGGCAGGAGGGGACAGCCGGGGGGGTCGGGCTCTGCTGGCAGGGAACAGGGACAGGAGCAGAGGGAACGGCCTCAGGCTGGGCCAGGGCAGGCTCAGGGTGGGCAGCAGCAGGAATTTCCCCATGGAAAGGGAGCTCAGGGTGGGCAGCAGCAGGAATTTCCCCATGGAAAGGGAGCTCAGGGTGGGCAGCAGCAGGAATTTCCCCATGGAAAGGGAGCTCAGGCCTTGGAAGTGCCCAGGGAGGTTTGCAGTGCCCATCCGTGGAGGTGCCCCAGGAGTTCCTGGGGGTGGCACTCAGAGCTCTGGGCACAGGGTGGGCACAGCTGGGACTCCATGGGCTTGGAGGGATTTTCCAGCCTCAGCGATCCCGGGATTCTGTGAATCTGGGAATGAGAACCACCACAGAAACAGTGGAATGTTTATCCCTCCAAATAAGGAGAGGGGAAGTAGCTTCATTCCCCTTTTTCTGGCATGAATTTGCAGTGAAAAGTATAAAATATTTTTGTGGCTGAGGAATTCCAACAGCTTCACACTTCCTCGGGACCTGAAGCAGTTCCTGGTGGATCCCATGGGATGACTCTGCTGGCTCTCAGATTCTGGGGATGCATTGCTGGGGTTGCTGGTTTTTCCCACCTTTTCCCATTGCCAAACCCCCTCTTTTCTGGTGCATTTTTGTTCTGCTCGCGATGCAGAGTTTTCCTAATTCCAAGGGAAGAGACACAACCTGATAATGCTTCCAAGAAGTAGGAGTTCAACAGGTATTTCCAGGCGCTTTTCCTTTCATCTCTCCGTGTTTAGAATTCCGCTCCCTCTATTCACATCCTGGCAAGTGACAAATTGAAGATGAATGGAGAAAAATTATGGAAAGCTTTGATTATTTTTCCTGTGGGAGGAAAGTTTTTTGTTCCCAACAACTTGAGCAGCGTTTCTGTACCGAGGGTGGCATTTAACCAATTGTCATAAAAACCAGTTCTTTTCAGAATTTGGGAATATTTATCCTAGATCCTTCCAGCAGTGATGAGCAGGGAAAGATATTTAATGGAACGCTGTTATTTCGAGAATAACTCATGGGTTTCACTGTGGATGTGCTGAGTGAGGATATTCCCATTCTTTGGAAGGTTCTCCTTGTGACAGCAGGACTTTGTCTCACTAAAAGTGGTTCATTAATCTGTTTTCAAGGAATTATGGAATATCCTGAGTGGGAAGGGACACACAAGGATCACAAATCCAACCCCTGGCGCTGCAAAGAAACCTCAACAATCCCACCCTGAGCCTTGGGAATGTGCTCATTCCCTGGGAAGCTGTTCCAGTGTTCCACATGGCAAATCCTTCCATGGAATTGCTGCTTCAGGTCACATCTCTTGGGTCAAGCTGAAGAAAAATGAGAAACAAATTCAAATATAAAGGATTTTTTTTTTTTAATTTGACCCCCTCATCTCATGAGTTTTTTGTTTTCCTCACCTCTCTTTTCCACTGCCATCCCTTTCTCCCATCTCAGTGATGTCAGGATCCCAGCCTGGGAGTTCTCCAGGAAAATTCTGGATTTTTGGTCTTGGTCATAGTTTGTCCTTGTGCTGTTTTATAAGATTTTTTTTTTTGTGTGTGTGTTTACCTTAAATCCTAAAACTTCTCTAGAAAAATGAAAATCCTGGAGTCTCAGAATGCTTTGGAGCGGGAGGGAATTTCAAACCCATCCCATTCCAACCCTCTCCATGGGCAGGGACACCTCCCACTATCCCAAGCTGCTCTAAGGTGAGTCTGTTTGGTTTCCCATCATGGGTTAGATGGGATATTGGGAATTCCTGGCTGGGAGGGTGGGATGGGGCTGGGCTGGAATTGCCAGAGCAGCTGTGGCTGCCCCTGGATCCCTGGCAGTGCCCAAGGCCAGGCTGGAGCAGTGGGACAGTGGGAGGTGTCCCTGCCCATGGCACTGGATGATCTTCGAGGTCCCTTCCAACCCAAACCACTCTGGGATTCTTTTTTAGGATTTTCCAGCTGCAGTTGTGGATAAATAAATTTTCAAGGAATAAATCGAACCCTGGCGGTGGCAGGCAGGGCACACTTCGGGGACAATTCACCAGCTCCACTTTTCCAGCTGCAGGAGAGGGTGGGGACATGAAAGTGCCACCAGGTGCCACCTAAGGCAGCGTTTCCATCGTGTCCCTTCTCCAGTGATCGCGGGATCGTTTTCCCCGGCTCCCTTTTCCTTCTGTGCTCCATAAAATCCTGTTTACAACACAACCCCCTTCCCAAACTCATCCATCTCCAAACCCTTGGAAAGCCTCTGAAAACATCCAGGATATTTCCTGGAAGCCTGGCTGGCAGAGCTTTGGTGGCCACATTGGGATGCTCCAGAATTTCTCGTTCCTTTTGAGCTCGGCTTTATTTGCGTCGTTCTTCCGCGGTAATAAATCCCAAAGAGCTCTGGGAAAGGGGCTCGTCCTGCAGGAATTCGACTGGGAATGGAACAGAGCTAATGAAGGGGAAAGATGAGGCTGAGTGATGATCTCGGGTGCTGAGTGGAGCAGCGTAAATGAGCTATTCCCATTTTCCATCAGCTGGAGAATCCAGCCCTGAGTCCTCTTGCCTTGATTTTCAATTTCTTTGCAGCTGGGAATGGGAAAAGGAATTTTTCTTCCTTGGAAAGGCAATTTGGCAGCTCAGAAAAGTGCTGGGTCTACTCTCAAAATATCTGCCCGATGAAATATTTATATGCAAATATTGTATTAATAATGTAATAAAAACTGTTGTGAGAGAAGGAAGCGTTCCCCATCCCAAATGGGACTGGGCTTTAATGAGCAAAAACTCTTGGGATTTTAGGAAAGTCTTTAGGAGAAACTCTTTGAACAGGTAGGGTGGCCAATCCCTGTGGGAATTTGCCATGGAATTGCCTTGCGAATGGGGGACCAGGAGTGTGGTTAAACTCCCAAAGAGTGTAATCTTCCAGAGCATGAAATTTTAATTATGAAAACTCATTAAAAAGGGATAACCAAAGAATCTGAGAAATCAAACAGGGGAAGTATCTTGATTTCTAAACAAATCTGTTATAAATCTACGATTAGGCAGGCTGGAATGATGAAGGGAAGCAGAATTTGCATTTAATATTAATATTATTTACATTTCCCCCCCCCCCCGTTATGATTGAAGATTTGAGTGGGAGAAGCTGATTAATATTCAGGACAAATATTACATAACCCAATCCTTTCCCAGGCTGGTGCATTTATCACTTTCTGAATGAATTCTTTCTCTAGAGATAAAAGTTGGGCTTAATTCGGGCTGTTTGTGGTGTGAGAAAGAACAGCCTAAAACCAAGTTTAGAAATGGGTCAAATTTTTTAAATTCTGAGCCCTTTTTTCCCTTCTCTTCCAAGGAAGAAACGGCCTTAGCAACTTGGAAAAATCAAAATAATGGCGCTTCCATTGCTTTTATGATTTTGATTTCCTTTCCGAAGTGGTTTTTTCCACCCTGGTGGTTGTATCCGAGGAATTCCACATTCCTGCCCAAAGGATTTTCCCAGGATATGGCAGAGGTTGATGCTGCTGAGCTGAGCTTAAAGCTTCAGCCTTCCTGTGGGGATATTTATTGCAAAGTTTATTTCATACAGAAATCCAGAGAGATTCAGGCATTCCCGATGGATAAATCCCACACTGTGGATTTTAACCCTATGGATCATTCCCTGCTCCTCAGTTCCTAGTCCAGAAACTTCCCAGGAAACTCTGAGCCAACCAAATCCATTCTCTAAGATCCTCATCCCATCGAGGCCGGTTTCAGAATCACCCAGGGGCAATGACGGCTTTGGGTGTCATTTACCCAAAAATGGAAAAAAAAATACGGAAACTGCGGACGGCTGGATCGGGAAAGAGAAATCCCAGGAGATTTTTGGCATTTAGCAAGGTCGAGGGCAGTGTGAGTTTGGTGACCCAGGGAGGTGATGAATATGCAAACTCTGGCACCGTGGAAAATTTAAATGAGAGCCAGATCATCTGAATTTTTTCATATTTTATACTGAAATTATTATCACGGACAGGCTTTCCTGTCAGAAATTCCAAAAAAAAAACCAAAACCCAGAGCACTCCAGAGCCTGAATAACGAGAGATGGGGGGGAAAATGGTATTNATATGTAAAATATATTATTAATACAATACATTAATATTATATATAGTATATAAATATACATTATATACAAATATTTAAATATATTATTTATATAATATATATATAAAATCTAATAAATATATCTTTATATATTATTTATATTGGGGATTTTTTAGGGAATTGGTCTTGGAGAGGATAATCCTTCACTGTCTGAGGGCAGGAGCAAAGAGTCTTCCAAACAAAAATGGTTTTGGAAGAAGAAAAAACGAGTGGGAAGAGATGTAAACATTCCATATCCATATTTAAAATAGGAAGGATCAGAGCTTTGGTTGCTCCAAACCCCGTCCAACACTTCCAGGCATGGAGCAGCCGTAGCTTCTCCTTGTATTCCCAATTAATAACAGATTAAGAGGTTGGACTTGAAGGGAAAATGGGAATTCCAGCCCAAAAGTGTTGAGGAAAATTCATTAGATTATTCTCTTAAACCGTGTGTAACCCCCACATTTATCATGGGAAGAAGGTGAACAGCAGGATGAGAGGGAATGTCGTGGCTGGAATAGAAAGGAGTCACAAAAACCAAGGAGAGCTCAACAGCAGCCAGGGAAAGGTGAATTGGAACAATTAACTTGTCCATGTAGTTAATTTTTAACAGCAGAAGATGCTGAGTAAATGCAATTCCTCTGTTGCCCTGTAATGCTTTGGAGATTAATTCCCATAATTACACAAAATATGGATTTCAACAGAACTCTGGTTGCAAAGTGCAGCATTAAAAATTAAGATTATTTGGATTGACACAGGACACAAATAATGCTGCCCATGGACGCTGCTGGAATTTGTCCCAGCTGATTTTTTTAGCTCCATAAATCCCTCTCCTCCTGCCTCACTTTCCAATATTCAACTTTGTGCCTGTAATTGCCTCATAAAGCAGAGTTTGGAAGGCAATCCACAGATCTAAAGACAAGCTGCTGCTTTCCCCCTCGCTCCCTCCCAAATCCTCTGGATTTTATTCCCAGTTCCAGCATCGTTATTCAGGCCTGCCCAGGGCTGTTAGCAGGGAGCTTTGCCAATCATTTTGCCCGTGGAGCTGGGAAGTGTCAGCAGGAAAATTCCTTCCAGCAGGAATGAGATTAGATCTCCCTGTGGCCCACAAAATCAGGTTTTCCAGCAGAGATGGGCCAGAGGATGTTGGATTCAGTATTGGAGGTGCTGGATGCAGGGAATGCTGGGAGGGTCTGTGGGAATGGGGATTTTTGGGGAGAGATTTTCGTTGGGTTCCACCAGGCTTTGAGGAACCACATCAGGAGTGAAATCGCTGAAGGCAAGAGGAGTCTTGAGTGGAAATACTGAGGCTGGAAAATCCCTTGGGATCCTCAAATCCAACACTTCCAAGGCCACCACTGACCCTTGTCCCCAAGTGCCACAGGGCTTGGAAATCCCTCCAAACCTCCCTGGGCACTTCCAAGGCCTGAGCTCCCTTTCCATGGGGAAATTCCTGCTGCTGCCCACCCTGAGCTCCCTTTCCATGGGGAAATTCCTGCTGCTGCCCACCCTGAGCTCCCTTTCCATGGGGAAATTCCTGCTGCTGCCCACCCTGAGCTCCCTTTCCATGGGGAAATTCCTGCTGCTGCCCACCCTGAGCTCCCTTTCCATGGGGAAATTCCTGCTGCTGCCCACCCTGAGCTCCCTTTCCATGGGGAAATTCCTGCTGCTGCCCACCCTGAGCTCCCTTTCCATGGGGAAATTCCTGCTGCTGCCCACCCTGAGCTCCCTTTCCATGGGGAAATTCCTGCTGCTGCCCACCCTGAGCTCCCTTTCCATGGGGAAATTCCTGCTGCTGCCCACCCTGAGCTCCCTTTCCATGGGGAAATTCCTGCTGCTGCCCACCCTGAGCTCCCTTTCCATGGGGAAATTCCTGCTGCTGCCCACCCTGAGCTCCCTTTCCATGGGGAAATTCCTGCTGCTGCCCACCCTGAGCTCCCTTTCCATGGGGAAATTCCTGCTGCTGCCCACCCTGAGCTCCCTTTCCATGGGGAAATTCCTGCTGCTGCCCACCCTGAGCTCCCTTTCCATGGGGAAATTCCTGCTGCTGCCCACCCTGAGCTCCCTTTCCATGGGGAAATTCCTGCTGCTGCCCACNCCCTTCCCAGCTCCCTCAGGGATTCTCCAGCCCCTTCCCAGCTCCCTCAGGGATTCTCCAGCCCCTTCCCAGCTCCCTCAAAACTTCATGGATCCGCTTCAAGGCCAGGCTGGATGAGGCTTGGAGCAACCTGGATGCCTGCTCCAGGAATGAATCATGGATTGTAGTTGTTTTCTGTCTCATGGACTTGGGTTTTGGCTGATGTGGAAAAAAGAATCCCAGAAAGGTTTGGTTGGAAGGGAGCTTAAACCCACCCAGTTCCCGCTGTGTCAGGGCAGGGACACCTCCCATTATCCCAGGCTGCTCCAAGAGGATTAAGAATGGTGGGAAGGCAAGGAAAACAGGGAATTCAGGGTGTTCCAGGATATTTTTTGTGGCAATCCCACTGACTGTGCAGAGCTCCCAAATATACCCAAGGTGAGCCCTGATGGAGTTTGGGGAGGAAATGAAAAGAGAGAAAAGCACATTCCTTCAATAACCTTGAAAATTCAATTTTGGAGATAAAACAGGGCTTGACAAAACTGGTTGAGCGGGAAGATGAACTCCAACGGGAGAGGAAACAGCTGGAAGAAGGAGAGGAGCAGTATCTGGATTTACTGGAAACAAAAAGGCAATTCCGTGTAAAACACTGCGGGGGAAAAGCAGACTTGGAAGCAATAATACAGAATTTTATAGACTCCCGTGGGAGGAGGAAAATAAGGAAATGTTGGAGTTTATTCCCTCCAGCATGAAATTGCTGGACACAGAAGACAAATCCATCTGCCCTAAGAGCAGCCCCATAAACAGGGGTGATATCCCATATTTATGTATTTATTTATTTAGTTTAGTGAGTTTTTCTATTTAGTCGGAGTAGAACCCAAATACAAACCCAGGCTCAGAGATGGTGAGCAGGGCCTGATTCCTTGGAATCTTCCAAATGGGATTAAATTACTCCCAGCATTCACGACCAGGGAAACCCGAATGGACTCAAACCCTGTTTCTCTGAGGTCTTTTACCCAGGGCAGTTTCATTTCTGAGCAAGGCTCTGCTTCAGTGCAGGACACGGGGAATAAACATGTAAAAACACCTCTGAAATGTGGAATGTCATGGGGTGGTTTTATTTTAGGAGCTGGAATTCCTTCTTTCCCTCTGGCCACGCACAGAGCTGAACTTTGGGGCACTTTGGGATTGGTTGGAAAGGACCTTAAATCCCACCCATCCCATCCTGGATGGCAGGGACCCCTCCCAGTGTCCCAATGTCCAACCTGGCCTTGGGCACTGCCAGGGATCCAGGGGCAGCCACAGCTGCTCTGGTAATTCCAGCCCAGCCAGGAATTCCCAATTCCCAGTCTCCCACCCATCCCTGCCCTCTGGCACTGGGAGCCATTCCCTGGCTCCTGTCCCTCCATGCCCTGTCCCCAGTCCCTCTCCAGCTCTCCTGGAGCCCCTTCAGGCCCTGCCAGGGGCTCTGAGCTCTCCCTGGATCCTTCTCCTCTCCAGGGGAGCATTCCCAGCTCTCCCAGACAGGATCCATAGGAAAGGTTTTATCCCATCACTGTTTCAGTGTCATTTGGTCCCTCCCATCAATGCTCAATTTTACTTTTCCTTCCTTTGAAATAATTTGATCCCTTTTGAATCCCAGAAGTGATGAAGGGAAGGAAGCAGGGTTTGAGTTCCTGCTTTTTCCAGTGTCTCTTCTTTCTTTGTGTGTTAAACTGAGCAGAAACAAACTCAGTTCCTGGGTTTTTGCTTTTTTATTGGTGTGGTTCTGTTGTTGCAGGTTCCAGTCAGGACTCACTTATTTTGCTCTTGGCAGGGATGATTTTTCATGGACACTTCCAGGGATGGAGTAACCACAATTTCCCTGTTCCAGGGCTGCCCCACTCTCCCAGGGAAGAATTCCTTCCCAGTTTCCCACCTAAACAGAGCCTTTTTCAGTCTGGATCCATCACCCCTTCATGGAGCTTGGAGTGGCTTGGACAGAGCGGTAACATCTGGCTGTGAGCTCTGAAAAGCCCAATTGGAAGCACAGGATGGTTCCTGAGGAGGGCAACCAGCGGCTCAGCATCCTTTGCCTTCCTCTCCAGCTCATATTTTATGGAGTACAGATGTTTTCCAGCTGTATCTGCTCCCAGGGAATGGCGTGAGCCCCTCTCTGCCCCCTGCTCCTCCCGTGGATCATAAAGCCGAGCTCTCCCCAGCCTCCCCTCAGTGAGAGGGGTTGTGATTCCTTCCCCAGCAACTTTTTATTTCATTAAAAGACATGAAATTCATTTTTCTGAGGCAGCTGCCTTCGTACCCTGCTGGCTTGGCGCTGCCTGCTGAGCACAGCTCTGGGGTTTGGCCTTGTCACTCCCCGTCCCTCTGGGGGTCACTTTTGTGTGCAGCCCTTGGGTGCAGCCCCTCCTGGAGCTGGGCTTGGAGCCAGAGGTGCTCAGGTGGCCAAAAAAGCCAAGGACACCTGGGCTGGATCAGGAACAGGCGGCAGCAGGAGCAGGGCAGGGATTGTCCCTGTGCTGGCACTGCTGAGGCCACTCCTCAAATCCTGGGGACAGCTCTGGGCCCGTCATGACAAGGAGGAGCTGGAGCTTGTCCAGGGCAGGGAATGGAACTGGGAAGGGGCTGGAGAATCCCTGAGGGAGCTGGGAAGGG
>VWYI01046444.1:825-23891 GCA_013399455.1 Anthoscopus minutus | reverse complement strand
CTGGAGAACCCCTGAGGGAGCTGGGAAGGGGCTCAGGCTGCAGCAAAGGAGGCTCAGGGGCCCTTGTGGCTCTGCACAGCTCCTGGCAGGAGGGGACAGCCGGGGGGGTCGGGCTCTGCTTCCATGTAAAACTCTCCAGGATCAGAGGAAATGGCCTCAGTGTGACTCAGGGAGGCTCAGGTTGGATATTTGGAAAATTCCCTCATGGAAAGGGTTGTCCAGCCCTGCTGCTCCTTGACCAGGAGTGCCCAGGCTGTCCCAGGGGCAATTCTCTGGCATTTCCTTCCCACTCAGGAATGTTTTCATTCCCCCTGTGCCAAGCTGTGCTGCTGCAGTTCTCCAGTGCTCTCCTCTGGAATGGGAGCAGATCCCAGTTTCTCCAAGGAGCTGTAGGGACCAAACACCTCCCTTGTCCTCCTCTTCCCATTTTTCTTCCACCATTTAGGGTTTGGTAAACATGGACAGCCAAAGCAGGGAAAGGACACCTCAAATGTGTCGTTCTGCCTTAGCTGAAGGCTCCTTGTCCTGCTTTTCCTTCTCAGGAGACACCAGGAATGATCAGGGAGAAATTCTGGGCTGAGAATTCCCTCCAGTAAATTCCCATCTTGCCCCTGTGCTGCTCTAGAAGAGCTCCGAGCTCTTCTCTTCTGGCCTTAAATTTTTTTTCCCTATTTTCTTTAAACTTGCCCAAAGCTTTATTTTATTATTTTTTTTTTAATCTGAGGACAATTTGCCCTCCAGCTCTGAGTCCCTCTCATTTTCCACAGATCCCAGGCTAAGCAATCTCCAGGGTTTCAATCCCTGACCCCAGATTTTCAAGCCCTGACCTTGGCTGCTTAAAAATAGGGGCAGCTCAATGAATTCCAGGCTCTGAGGTTTGTGCTAAGTCCCAGGCTCTAAAGGAGATGAAAGCCTCACCTGGCCCAAAGGTAAATGCATAATTTAACTCGAAGCCACAACTTCAGCACATAAAACAGGCCCTGAATCTCCTGAGGACGGAGAAAGAAAGAAATTTGGGGGAGTTTATTGGTAATTCTCTGCTCTGATCAACAAAAGAAAACCCCATTTGGTTCTGAAGTGACCTTGTCCACAGGAGAAATAAAATACAGAGGTGAGAACTGATCTCTGTTTCAAGGCAAATAAAATTTGTTGCAAACACTGTCCAGGAGAGCAGTAAAAATGGGATTTTTGGTGCTCTTTGAAGTCCGTATATTTGTTTTATGGGCACATTTCTGTGTTTTCTGCTCTCCTCGCATTTCTTTGCCTCCCCTGTCCGAGTCAAAAAATGCTTTTTTATTTCAACCCATCATGCTGAGATCTCCCCCAGGTGTTTCCAGGTGGGCTCTGCTCCTCTCCCTGCCGGCTTTTTCCGTGTTTATCCCGGGTTTATTTGGCACTTGAGGCTCTCCTTTCCCATCACTTTTTGGGAGCGTGGGACCCCTTGGGATGCAGTGACCCCAGCTCTGGGGGGGAAGGTCATCTGGGCTGGCTGTGGGTGGCACCGGTGGCACCTGCAGGAGGGGGCAGCCAGGTGGGATTGAGCTCTGATCCCAGGAAACAAGGGACAGGAGGAGAGGGAACGGGCTCAGGCTGCACCAGAAGTTCAGGTTGGATATTAGGGAGAATTTCTCCATGGAAAGGAGTGTCCAGCCTTGGGAAGTGCTGGAATACCCACCCCAGGAGGGGTTAAAGCCATGTGGGGACATGTGGCAGTGCTGGGAATGTTGGGCTCTATGATCTTTGGGGGTTTTTCCAACCTAAACAATTCTGGGATCCTCTCTGGAGTCACGAGGCTGCTCCAAGGGCTGCAGCTCCCGTGTCTTGCTCTGGAAAAGGAAAAAGCTCCGAGCATGGAGCTCTGGGAGAGGTCTGGGGAGTGGGGAGAGCGCTGAAAACACCCCGGGAGTTACAAATGGGGTGGGGGACAGGCCTGGCCCGGTGGCACCGCCAGGAGCAGGGCCAGGGTCACCTGGAGCAGTGTCTGTGTCACCTGGAGCAGTGTCTGTGTCACCTGGAGCAGGGTCACTGTCACCTGGAGCAGTGTCACTGTCACCTGGAGCAGTGTCACTGTCACCTGGAGCAGGGTTATTCCTGTGAATAACTGGACCGGCACATCTTGGAAAGCAGGGAAAAATACTTGGATAATAAAATTAATGGAATGAGACAGCAAGTCTTGTACTAAAATAATAATTCCCGATTCCATGGCTATTCCATGGCTATTCCATGGAATATTGAGCTTCCCCCAAGGGAGGAGCTTGGATTTAACCAGGAAGTCTGGAAGGATTGGGAATAAGCAGGGAAGGGATGATTGGTTTGGATTGGTCTGGAGGAATGGGATGAGACAAAACCTCTCCTGAGATGAAAAAGTCCTGGATTTCAGGATTCATCCTGGATGTTCATCTGCATGTGGGAGACCCTTTGGATTGTGCAAGTCTGTCCCAGGGAGAGCAAGTTGTGGATGTGGAAATCTTTCCTCCGTATCGGAATTTCAAAGGAGCTTCCTGGGGTGCGCCAGCTCCCCAGAGCAAATTCCTTCCCAATTCCTGCTGCCAATTCCAATGGAAGTCACTGATTTATGACTGGTAAGGGCTGCTGGGAGCAGCTCCAGTGGCTGTGGAAAACAGGGATAGCGAGGTTTGGGTTTGGATCCCGGAGCTGCTGTGGAATTGCCGGGTCTTTGATGGCTCAGAAAACACCTGGAGTGTCACTGAGTGCTGGGAAAAGCCAATCCAGCTCCAACCTGGCTGCATGGTTGGCTGAGGACCATGGAATTCCAGAAGGACTTGGATTGAGGGGGGTTAAGGATCATCCAGTGCCACCCCTGGATGGGCAGGGACCCCTCCCAGTGTCCCAATGTCCAACCTGGCCTTGGGCACTGCCAGGGATCCAGGGGCAGCCACAGCTGCTCTGGCAATTCCAGCCCAGCCAGCAATTCCCAATTCCCAATCTCCCACCCATCCCTGCCCTCTGGCACTGGGAGCAATTCCCTGGCTCCTGTCCCTCCATCCCCTGTCCCCAGCTCTCCTGGAGCCCCTTTAGGCCTTGGAAGGATCTCCCTGGATTCTTCCCTTCTCCAGGTGAGCACCCCAGAATTCCTAACCTGGCTCCATGGTTTTTTAGCTGGAAAATGCTTTAAAGATGAGTGCACAGGGTTTCTTCTCCAGGTCACCGACTGTGTCCCTGCTCCTCCAGAGACATTCCTTAATCCTGAACTGGAAGAGACAAATTTGGGATCCAGGACCTTCCCATGGAGAAGGAGGAAGAGCCCAGGGCTCAGCCACGGCTCCTCTCGGGAGCTCTGTAGGACTAAAATGTTGTTCACTGCTGCTCATTGATTTATATTCCAGCCAGGAGAATCTGAATTCCATAAAATCCAACCAACAGCAGCAGCAGAGCCCATAAAAGACACTCAGAAGAGCAGACACCTTTAAAAACACATGGATTATTCCCATTTCATGGCTTTTTAAGGAAGCTCCTCATTTTTCACCCATCCCCTTCTGGCCCCGGCCGGACAAATCAGGCAAATTGTGATTTGCAGATGTGGAGGGAAATGGATGGTGCAGCTTTGTCCCAGAGTTGGACTTTTTTATCCGTTTGTTTTCGCTCATTTGAATATTTATCACAAACGCTGCTCGTGCTCGAGCACAAATCCTGGAGCTCCGGAACCTGGGAGTTGCAGGGTGAGGATGGATCAGAATTCCCAGAGAATTTAATGCCCTGCCAAGGAGTCAAAGCAGGACAGAGGCACCAGCCTGGAAAATCCCAGCGAATTCTGCGGACAGGGGAGACAACTTGAAGTGCAAAATCCAAGTTAGCAAATTCCTGACAGCGGGGACTGGGATTTTCCATTGTAAATCCTTCTGCAAGACAGGCATGGACACGGAATGCAGAAGAAAATCAAATTAATTGTAATTTTACACTGAAAGTTACCATCAAAATCCCTCTAACTAAAAATTAGGACCTTGCTGAGGAAGAGATGAAATAATTAGGAGTCCATTAGGGGAACCTTTAGAGTTCTGACAAGGCCTGGAGGGACAGGAGCCAGGGAATGGCTCCCAGTGCCAGAGGGCAGGGATGGGTGGGAGATTGGGAATTGGGAATTCCTGGCTGGGCTGGAATTGCCAGAGCAGCTGTGGCTGCCCCTGGATCCCTGGCAGTGCCCAAGGCCAGGTTGGACACTGGGACAGTGGGAGGGGTCCCTGCCATGGCTGGGATGGGATTTAAGGTCCCTTCCATCCCAAAACATTCCTGGACTCCATGAAACAGGGATTTTCCTTGTTGTGCTATGGATATATCTGTGCAAGGCAGGGTTTGGAATGCGCAGTTCCAGGATGGATTTGCACACCTCTCTTAATTTACTCCCAGATGTGCAAATGGCTTTTTTTTTTTTCTCTATTTGTGGCCATGATGGTTTAATTCCACTGGAATAAATCCATTATCCAAGGTGTAATATTATCCCTGTTCCAAGCCTTGGCTGGAAAATTGCTGTTGTCATTTCACAGGGATCACAATCCTTGTGCACCGGAGCTTCCCAAAGCTCCTAAATCCCCTCTTCTCTGGGCTTCTCCATGTCCTGGGCTCCAGGCTCCATTCAGGCACCTCTGGAGCTAAAAAACCTGGAAACGTGGCTGCAGTGGAGAATGGATGGATTTGGAAGTGTTGGATAACGTTCCTGTGGCGTGAATCCAAGAGGGGGAAGCACGCAGAGGCACCACTTCTTAATTATTATTTATTTATTGTTCCCGTTTCTGGGGCTGGGAGGGATAAAGTCGTTATTTGTTTAGCTTCGAACCAGCAGGTGAAGCCTCTGCTCGGGGCCATGCCTGAGGAGAAATTCCCGGAATTTTCTCCTGAAATCCCACACTAAAGACCAGGATTTGATCCTCAAGGTGTGGTTCACACCAAACGAGCATCTCGCTGTCGTTTCTCTGGATTGCTCCAGAACTTTCCTTTTCCCGTTTCCTAATCCTTAAAACATGAATGTATTTAGGCTAAAAAACTTCATTAAACATTAATGGAGTGCCTGATTTAACTCCAGCCCCGTTTGCTTCCCGAAGATAATTGTGGGAGAGAATGAACCGTGCTCCCTTGGCAGCTTTGCTGGAGATTTTTCCTAAACTAATAGTGGAATTATGAAAGGAATAAGGAGGGGAAAAGTAAATTAAATCAAATTGCCAAAGCCTTGGGGAAGAGCTGATGCAAATGAGTTCAACGCAGAGAAGTCACAAATAACTCCAGGTTGTTGTTTTGTTTTTTTTTCTGCGCATCTGGGAAGTCACAATCCTAAAAAAAAAAAAACAATGGAAAAACCCGATGGAAAAATGAGCTGTTAACCCTGGTGGGGGCTTTTATCAGCCCTTCCCTTTCCCATTAAAGTTATTACCTGCAAAAGTGGGATTCGGGAATGAGCAGCCCGAGTTAATTTTCTCTTCCTGTCACTGGGGATCATCAGCCCCTGGATAAATGGGAATTGTGGGGTTTAAAGACTTTTTTGACCTTAAAGGCAGGGGAAAGTTTCATTTTAAAGCTGTTTATAAGGCTAAAGTAGCTTGATAAGTAAATAAAGCAGGGGGAGAAGAGAGAAGGGCCTGAATACAAATTCCCGTTAAAGTCGTTAGTCTGAGCCGCAGCCGGGCAGTGAAATCGTTCCCTGGATTTGGAGCATTCAGTGGAAGCAGCAAGGAGAACAAAGGAGGGAATGTTGTTCCAAAGCAGAGATGAGTTTTGGATGTTCAAGCATTCCAAAGGATTTATGAGCAAGGGGAGGAAATGATGGGAAAATCACCCATCAAAGGCTTTTTAAAAACACCTCAAACATGGAGCTTCCATGATATTCCTTCCCGAAATTCTCTGTGCTCTCCCTCAAGGATTTAGGGTCAGGATTTTGGATCGGGAGGGTCCAAATCATTCCCTGGATTCAGAGCGTTCAATGGAAGCAGCAAGGAGAACAAAGGAGGGAATGTTGTTCCAAAGCAGAGATGAGTTTTGGATGTTCAAACATTCCAAGGGTTTATGAGAAAGGGGGGAAAAATCAGCCATTAAAGGCTTTTTAACACCTCAAACATGGAGCTTCTGGAATATTCCTGTCCCAAAATTCCTGTGCTCTCCCTCGGGGATTTAGGGTCAGGAAGGTCCTCAGCAGATGCTGCTTCAGCATCTTTCTGTTGTTGTTTTAGAGATTCTTCTGTGCCTGGTTCCAGAGAATTTCCCCAGGATTTTCAGGTGTATTTTGGTGTGGCTGGAGATGTAATGGGTATGGAATTATCCTGGCTGGAATGGGAAAAAAAAAAAAATAGATAATTTCCAATTAAAAATCGAATATTTATTTCAGATGAAATTGTCTTTGTTATAAAGATCGGAGAAATTATACCAGGAGCAGCAGCAGGTGCCTTGTTGTGATCATGATCCATAAAAATATGGAGGGTTCATGGAATCTTGGAATGCTTTAGGTTGGAAAAGCCCTCTGAGATCAAATCCGACCATTCCCAGCACGGCCAAGGCCACCACTGCTCATGTCCCCAAGTGCCACCTCCACAGGGATTTAAATCCCTCCAGGGACGGGGACTCCACTGCCCTTTCCCAATATTTTACAGCTTTTCCATGGAGAACTTTCCCTTGGAGAACTTAGATCTCAAGGTGGAAAAACGCCTGGAAAATAGTAAATATTAGTAAATTTGACTAATAATTCCTTTGATATCCATTATATAGGAGGACCTAGGAGATTTTTTGGGAAGTAAAAAATAATTTCAGTCAGGGTGGTGAGAGTTAAACAAGGAGATTCGGGAGAGACAATTCCCAGCTCTCCCTGAGAAGGCAGTGGAGATCTGGAATATTTTCTTTCCCAAGGAAAATTCCCATCTTTAAGCCAACAGTTCTTTGTAAAGCTGCTGCCTTGGGAAACTTTGGGAAGCAGGAACATTTGAATGTTTTATGTAAAACACCATTTTGTGAGGACACAGAAGCTCCCTGTGCCACCCTGGGATGGGTGGATTCCAGGAATTCTTCCCCCTCAGGGATTAAAAACTGAGCTGAGTTCTTTAGGGAGCCAGAATGTCCTGGCATTCCCTGGTCTGCATCCCGTTGGGAACGCGTTTTCCATGTGTGTTCCTGGCTTTGAAGAGCTGTGCTGACATGAGCTGAGCACAAACCACGGCTCTGGCCAAGTTATCCTTGTTTTCCAGCCGCGATGAAGTTTTCCAAAAGGGAAATGGCAGCGGGAAGTTGGGTCTGTGCACACACTGGATGTTGGTTATATTTTATTTATTTGATGTTTTGCTGGAATCAAAATTCTGGCGGAGTTTGAAGCTGCGAGTGTGAATGATTTAAAATCAGTTTTATTCGAGTTAGGGCAGAAGAGGCTGCTCTGGGTGTGGGGAACTGGTTCATGCTGGGCTCGCTGGGACAGCAAAACCTCCCCCGGAATGGAGAGAAAAGATCCAGAGCTGAGGAGTTTTGGTGAAAGCAGACAGCAGCTCCTGGGGCGGGGAGTCCATGGAATCATGGAATATCCCACAGGGATCGTCCAGCTGAGCTCCCAGCCCTGCACAGACACCCCAGCAATGCTGGGCATCCATGGGAGCGCTGCCCAAACGCTCCCAGAGCTCCGGCAGCCTCGGGAATGTTCCCACAAGGGAGGTCCCCACTGAGCCCAGAGTCACCAGATCAGCTCCGTGCCCGGGGCGCTGCTGCCTCTATCCAAAGCAAATCCAAGAATTCCAGAGTGGTTTGGGATGGAAGAGACCTTCCAGACCACCTCGTTCCACCCCTGCTCTGGGCTGGGACTCCTTCCATAGACCAGGTTGCTCCAAGCGCTGTCCGAGTTAAGACTGGTTTTATCCGGTGTTGTTCCAAGGGGTCTTGGGAACAAGAAGATCTTGGGATCTTTCCCAAGACCTTGGGAAAATTTTGTCTCCTAGGACAGGCCCTGAACACTAACCTGGGTTGATCTGCTCTCCTGGGATGGGTCCTAAACAAGAACCTGGGTTTAACATGTTTGGTTTCTAGGATGTGCAAAGAAGAAGCCACCCAACCTCCCGCAGCAGGAGGAGACTGGGTTAGTCCTGTCTCCTAGGACTGGGCTTAAATAAGAACCTGGGTTAGTCCTGTCTCCTAGGATGGGTCCTAAACAAGAACCTGGGTTAGTCCTGTCTCTAGGATGTGTACTAAACAAGAACCTGGCTTTGATTTGTCTCCAGGAAAGGTCCTAAAAGAGAATCTGGGTTAGTCTTGATACCTGTGATGGGTCCTAAACAAAAATCTGGGTTAGACTTATCTTTAGGATGGGTACTAAACAAGAACCTGGCTTTGATTTGTCTCCAGGAAAGGTCTTAAACAATAACCTGGGTTAGTCTTGATACCTGTGATGGGTCCTAAACAATAACCTGGGTTAGACTTGTCTCTAGGATGGGTCCTAAACAAGAACCTGGGTTAGTCTTGATTCTTGTGATGAGTCCTAAACAAGAACCTGGGTTAGACTTGTCTCCAGGAAAGATCTTAAACAAGAACCTGGGTTAGATTTGTCTCTAGGATGGGTCCTAAACAAGAACCTGGGTTAGACTTGTCACCAGGAAAGATCTTAAACAAGAACCTGGGTTAGATTTGTCTCTAGGATGGGTCTTAAACAAGAACCTGGGTTAGTTTTGATACCTGTGATGTGTCCTAAACAATAATCTGGGTTAGACTTGATTCCTGTGATGGTTCCTAAACAAGAACCTAGCTTTGACTTGTCTTTAGGACGGTCCCTAAACAAGAACCTGCCTTAATCCTGTCCCTAGGCCTGGCTTTCCCTCTCTAACCCTCTCCTACCCTCTCTGTGTCTCCGCAGACCCCCCGGCCGTGGAGCCGGCGTTCCTGGAGCTGCGGCAGGGCCAGGGCCGCGGCGTCACCATGAGCTGCCGCGTGCTGCGGGCGTACCCCACGCGGGTGCTGAGCTACGAGTGGCGCCTGGGCGGCCGCGTGCTGCGCACGGGGCAGTTCGACCTGCAGGATTCCACGGAATACACCGTGAGCAGCCTCTCCCGCGACTCCTACGGCATCTACAACTGCAACATCATCAACGAGGCGGGCGCCGGCCGCTGCAGCTTCCTCGTCACAGGTAGGAGGGGTTGGAAATCACTCGGGCTTTTGGAATTTGGGGCCTTTTTTTGCGGGTTTTTGGAGGAATTTCGCTCGGTTTGTTCAAGTTTTCCGGGGGAGGGTTGAAGTTGGGCTTTTCGAAAAGCCGCTCGTGGAGCGTTTGGGTTTTGTTGGGTTTTGTTGGGTTTTGCTGGGTTTTGGGGGTTTTGTTTGTTGGTTTTGTTGGATTTTTGTGGGTTTTGCTGGGTTTTGTTTGTTGGTTTTGTTGGGTTTTGTTGGGTTTTGCTGGGTTTTGGGGGTTTTGTTTGTTGGTTTTGTTGGATTTTTGTGGGTTTTGCTGGGTTTTGTTTGTTGGTTTTGTTGGGTTTTGTTGGGTTTTGTTTGTTGGTTTTGCTGGGTTTTGCTGGGTTTTGTTTATTTGTTTTGTTGGGTTTTGTTGGGTTTTCTTGGGTTTTGCTGGGTTTTGTTGGGTTTTGTTTGTTTGTTTTGTTGTTGGGTGAGGCTTGATAGATCCGGAGGTCCCCGGATTTTGAGTTTGGAATCTTTGGGTTGGGAGTAGCCGGAAGATGAATGGACATTACCAAATGTCAGCCACTGGTGGGGATTGGAGCATCTGGGGTGGGAAAAGATTGAGAAGAGAAGCAACAAATGGGAACCAAATTATCATCGAAGGGATCAATAACCACGAGGAGATCCAGTACTAAAAACGGGGTCATTCGGGACCAGCAAATGAGAATTTTGGGGGTTTTTTTATGTATAAATATGGGAAAGGTCTGGTAAGGAGTCATGTGGCTGGAATGATTTCCTGGGATGTGTGGATGGACTGATTCCCATGGCACATCCTGGCTGGAATAAAGTAATTCCAGATTCTCCAGCACTCAAAAGATGGTGCTGGAGAGTTTCTTTTATTCCTGAATTTCGGTGACAGCGCGGTCTTGGAGGCCCAGGCATGTAGGTTTAGGTGCTGCTGGATCACTCCTGCTGCCAAAAACGTCCTTCCAGGTTGTGTTGGCTCGTTGGGATTGTGGTTGGGGATAAAAAGGAGATTGGGCTCATTCAAACGTCAGGATTTCTCAGTGGAAAATGTGAATATTCCTTCTCCATGGGCACCCATAAGGAGGTTTTGAGGGAAGCCTGAGAGAGTCATCAGGCAGCAAAATTCCGCTGTTTGAAGTTGGCACAAAAGTTGGATTTGCTCCTCTCTCCAGCTCGGAGAGCAGGCTGGGCACATCACAGGCTCCAGCCGCTTCCTTGGGAACAGAGGGATCTTGGAATTTGTTCCTTTTCTCTGGCAGTAAAGAACTTTGGGAAATTTTCCACCTGATCCCAGGCTGGGGGAGGTTGTGCAGCCGCCAGGAACCCACCCGTGGTGTGCAATTAATGTGATGGAGCCAGGCTTGGTGCATCTTTTATCTTCGGGATCTGGGAGCTGGAATACTTGGATAACTTTGGAAACCTGATTTTAACTCTCTTGGGAATTAATGAAATTAAACTGGAGCTGGAAGGCTCTGCTGCCTGATCCTGCAAGGCCCAGTGCCTGCAGCAGTTGTGTCCAAGCCGAGGCGTTCTGATTCCTGGAATCCCGTCAGGTGGGGGTTCCACATCACTCCAGGCTGGTTTTCCAGACTGAGGTGGGTGGAGAATTCCCAGTTCCTCTGCACCAGCTGGGAGTGGGCTCAGTGGGGGCTCTTGGAGGCCAACAAGAGCAACCTCAGCCTGCCTGAAGATTCCTGATGTCTCCAAACCCACACTGGAAGGTGTTTGGGGACCCCTGGGATAGTGGGAGATGTCCCTGCCCATGGAAGGGGCTGGAATGAGATGTTCCTGAAGGTCCCTTCCAACCCAAGCAGGTCTGGGATTTCTGTCAGAGCAATGACCCTTTCCCAGCTCTAAATCCTCCCAAAAGTTTGGAAATTAATGATGGGGAAAGAAACCAATAAAGAAGAAATTCAGAGTGTTTAAAGTGGGAATTCCTAGAAGGAAAGATGCCCATGGTTGTTAGGGGTTTATCCCAGTTTGACTCCAGGTACAATCACCTGGACATGGGATTTTGCCTCTGGGATTGCTGCCAGCCTGGCAGCTCCCTGGATTCTGTCCCTGCTCAGGAATATGGCCTTTATTATCCATGTTCCTGGTACCAGTAGGAAAAGGGTGGATTTAACGGGAGAGCTGCAGATCCCTTCTCAGGGACCCTGCTCTGATTACAGGGGACACCTTCCATACCCATCTGTCTTGGGAATAAAGGAAAACATTTTTTATCCAGCTCCCCAGCTGGTTTTTTTCATCAGTAAAACTTGGTTTAGTAGGAAAAAACATGGGTCTGCTTTCATGTGGAGATTTTTTTTTTTTCTCCTATCTTGGACTTACCTAAATCCCTGGAAGTGCCCAGGGCCAGGCTGGACAGGGCTTGGAGCAGCCTGGGATAGTGGGAGGTGTCCCTGCCATGGCAGGGGGTGGAATTTGATGAACTTTAGGGCCCCTCCCAACCCAAAATATTCCATGGTGGGAACGGCATCCCCTCGGCAGGAATTCAACACAGCAAATCCCACAATTCCAGAGGGTTCTGCTCCTTCCAAATGGGATCCAGCCTGTGGCTGACGCCATTCAGAGCCTGCTGGGGGTGTTTGCACAGCCACCAACTTCTCCAATTCTTGGGATTTTAATCCCAAAGGCAGCTCTGAAGGAAAACAAGAAAATTGTTTGACCTCTAATGAGTAAATTTGGCTCAACTTATTCATCAGGCTTTGGATCTCAGACTGTGGAAATTTATTCCAAGGCAATTATTTTGCCAGGACTGGGGCAGCTGAAGTGGTTTCAGCAAGCCACAGAACCGAAAATGAGTCCTAAAGTGATTTTATTTTGTTTTCCATTTCCCGTCCCTCCCCGTGCTCATTTAGGGTTCGTCCCACGCTGCCAATTTATGGTGGATTAAAAATGCAGGAAGGAACACTTCGACTTTTCTTAGCCTTTCAAAGTTAAAAACAAGTTTATTTAGGAAAGAAACTCTTTGCCACTGCTCTCAGGGCAGTGGCTCCGTGGTGCTCCTGAATCTCAGCAGCACAGATGGAGTCAAAACCCCAGAGACCTGAAAGCACTGGAAAAAAAATGATGAAATGGTTAAAAAAGAGGCTTGGATTTCACTGGGAATGTGAATAGAGACAAGAAATTGAGCACTTCTTAGGCATGATTGGAAAAAAAAAAAGCCCAGTAAATAACTGCAAGGCAGGAATGCTGCAGTTGTGTGGAGCTTTTGTTTTGGGGTCAATAATGGGTTGTTGTAACCCACTTTTAGCTGGTTTATTTGTGGTTTCTCATGCAGGAAAACAGAAATGTGCTGGACTGGGGCTGCAGAAAACCATTGCTGTGCTCAGAGAAAGCTTTTCAGTGCAGCATTTCAAGCAGCCTGCCTTGAAAGATTTATTCTGACCCCGGAGCCTGCAAAATCTCCTTTCTTTTTTTTTTTCCTGTGTATTTTGAGCCAGATTGGAGGAGATGAAAGCCAAATAAATCACACTTGGAAAAGGGGTTAATTTATAGCATCTGGGCCAACACGAGGCAGATGTAACCTGCCAGTCTCTTCAAAATAAATAAGAAGTGACAAGGCAAATTGTGTTTGTGGGGAAGCAGGGCTGAGTTCATGCTCCTCACAGCTTCGCCACCTCGAGATTTTATTCAGGGCCAGATCATATCCAGAGAGCAGCAAAAAGTCCATTCCGGGCTGTGGCTTCGGAAAACGCTGCCAGGGCTGGGAGCAAATGAATCAAAGCAGATCCGTGAGTGGCAGAGGCTGAGGAGCCACCCTGAGGGAGGGTTTGGGGCTGGAGGAGGAGCAGGAGGAGCACAGGGAGCTTCCCCCTCCCTGGAGCAGCTGCTGAGGCGCCGGGGGTTCCTGCAGGACACACCTGAGCCCTGCGGGGTCACGGCCTGGCCTGGCCTGGCCGGCTGGGGACACCCCAGGAGCGGCTTTTTCACCCTGGCTTGGGCTTCTCGAGGCACTGAGCTCCGTGATGTGCAGGCTCCCAGTTTGCAAAGGAGGCGTGAAGTGGGGTCTTGGTCTTCTTGTTCTTCTTGTTCTCCTTGTTCTTGTTCTCATTCACATTCTCCTCCTTCTCCTTCTCCTTCTCCTTCTCCTTCTCCTTCTCCTTCTCCTTCTCCTTCTCCTTCTCCTTCTCCTTCTCCNTCCTTTCTCCTCCTCCTCCTCCTCCTTCTCCTCCTCCTCCTTCTCCTTCTCCTCCTCCTCCACCTTCTTCTTCTCCTCCTCCTTT
The DNA here is from genome assembly GCA_013399455.1 of Anthoscopus minutus. Taxonomy (NCBI): domain Eukaryota; kingdom Metazoa; phylum Chordata; class Aves; order Passeriformes; family Paridae; genus Anthoscopus; species Anthoscopus minutus. The sequence continues at coordinate 10,551 of VWYI01046444.1, read as the reverse complement.
TTCCTCTCCTTCTCCTCCTTCTCCTTCTACTTTGTCTTCTTCAATATTATTACTATTATTATTATTATTATTACTATTATTACTATTACTATTACTATTATTGCTATTACTATTATTTATCATTAACAAGCTCAGGACAAGAGGGAACGGCCTCAGGCTGTGCCAGGGAAGGTTAAAGTTGGATATTGGGGGAAATTCTTCATGGAAAGGGCTGTCAAACACTGCCTGGGGCAGCACTGGACTCACAATCCCTGGAATTGTCCAAAAACCACGGATGTGGCTCTTGAGGCCATGGGATAATGGTGACTGTGGGGGTGGATTGGCGATCCTAAAGGTCTTTTCCAACCTGAACAATTCCATGATTCTCTGTTCCCCGGGGGAGCCATTTAGGATTAGGATTACCTAGAACTCAGTTTACCTGACAAGTCCTGGTTTAAAATTTCCCCTTCATTTGGGAAGTTTGACCCCCTTGAGATGGAATTTCCTCTGCTGGGGCTGCTCTGGCCTGAATTTGTCCCCAAAGTTGTGTCCAAAGAGGGATTTTTTTAGTTTTTTAGACAATATTTTGTTCCCTGTCCATTAAATTCTTTAATCAGGGCTGGATACACATCCATGTGGGATTCCTTCCTAAATTCCCACCAGGAATCTCTGTCCATAGAGGATGGGGCTGGCTTGGCAGCGCTAGAGATTTAATATTAAAATTCAGTATTTCAATTATTCATCACGGCCCTGGGTAGGACTAAGCAAAGCTCAAATGGCATTCCATGGATTTAATTCCTTTTATCAACCAGCTCCTGATCCCACCAGCAAGGGAAGACCGTTTGGAATATTAATTCCGTGGTGTTCTGGCCTGTGGAATTTTTCTGCCGTGGGATATTGCGCTAATTAACGAGCTCGTCTTTAATTATTTACTTTGTCTTACATCACCCTGCCAGTGCTTCCGGCCAAGTGCAACATCAAGTCAATCAAGGGCTAATTAGGGAGGGTTTAATTGTGAGCTCGTGATCAGAGCTTTCCCTTCCCTTGGGGCTTCTGGAAGCTCTTGGGAGCTGGAGGTGCCGAACCGAGAGCCGAGCAAACCCGACAATCCAAACATTCCTTCCTTGGGATTATCCCCATCCACGGCAGCATTCCGGGCATAACTGAGGTTGGAAAAGACCTCGGGGATGATCCAGCCCAACCTTCCACCACGAAACCATGGGACACTCAGGCACCTCGCATCTCCTGCCTTCCTTTCTCCCAGAAAACTGGGATTTGAGGAGATGGACAATGGATCACCCCTTGTGGCGATCCCAGAATCCACGTCTGGAAAGAGCTCTGTGGAAACTCATTTTTTCTCTAATGAAAAGCTTCTTTTGGACCTTCCCAGCGGGAGAAAACATGGAAACACTTTGGTTTTCCGGGTTTTCCCTGATTTTTGGATATTTTAAGTGGCAAGATGGAGCACAGCAAACCCTGGGTTGGGTTTGTCCCCGTCCTGTTTCTGATGGATGGGGCAAGGATGGATCTGTTCCATTAAAAATCCTGGACTCATGGAATGGTTTGGGTTGGAAAAGACCAAGGGAAGGGACATTTTAGGGACACCAGGTGGCTCCAAGGCCCATCCAGCCTGGCCGTGGGCAATTCCAGGGATGGAATATCCACCCCATCCTTGGCAAACCCTCTCCATGGATTCAAGACAACATGAACTGAAATTTAGCGGATTTGGGAATGTTTTGTCCTCTCTTTGGGAAACCATCCTTACATTTATGTAGGATGAAGGCTCGGATGTGCTGGTGACCCTCTCCTTTTTCCCAGCTCCCTGTGAGATTCCCTTTTCCTGCCGTGTCCAAACCACAACTAAAGGGTGCCCTGTAAGATCAGGCCCCTCTCTGGGTGCTCAGCTCGGGAATTTCAGCCTCAGTGTTTGTTCCGTGTTCCTGGTAGCACCGTGGTCCTCAGCATGGAGCTGGAACATTTCCAAATTCCCACCGGAACGGGATTCCCAGAGAAACTGTGGCTGCCACTTGTGTGGACTTTAAAATTCTAACTGGGGCAGCAGCACTAGGGCAAAAATCCTTTTCCATTTATCTGGCAGGAAAAGGGGTTTTTATTTTGATTAAACACCTTGGAGATTCCAACAGAGCATCTCCTAAAAATGTCCAGCAGGAAAGATCCTTTCCAAGCCCCCAGAGGACGGGTGTTGTTTTGTTTCCTGCTGAATTCCTGCCTGGTTTGGGAGGATTGGGATGAGGGGGAGCTTTGCCAAGCCCTTGGCAGCAGATTCTGTCCTGCCCTAAAAACGTGACCAGGGCAACTTAAACCACAGGTGGGAATGTGGGACAGACAATTCCCTCTGGGAAACAGGAATTTTTCATGGATCTCCCGGTCAAACACCCAGCAAAGGCAATGGACTCTGAGCCAGCAAACTCCTGCTTGGCAATTATTCCCGAGTCTGGAAATCTGGGATATTTACTTTGTCAGACGAGCAGGCAGTGCCAGATTTTAGGGAAGGGGACAGGGTGGGATTGCTGGATCTCAATCCTGCTTTTCCTGTCAGCAGAAAGGAGAGGAAAATGAAGTCAATTCATTCCATCCCGAGGCTGGGGCGTGGAATTCCAGGGTGAAGGGAGAGGTTTTCCTTCTGCTCCAGATTTACAAATCCTTCCTGCAAGCCTGCACTTCGGGGAGAAGGGAAATAAAGGGATTTCACCCCAAAAAATCATTGCTGGACATGATCCAGAATTCCAGACAGCTCTGGGTTGCAAGAGACCTTAAATCCCATTTTGTTCCATCCCTTTCCATGGGCAGGGACCTCTCCCAGTGTCCCAGGTGCTCCAACCCCAACGTCCAGCCTGGCCTTGGGCACTGCCAGGGATCCAGGGGCAGCCACAGGGATGGGGCATTCCTTGGAAATCTGCATTTCAGTCCGTCCCTGGTTGCACTTTTGTTTAGTTTCTCCCTCTAAAATGATTCTTTGTGGGATGTGAGGGAACTGTGGGCTGGCTCTGGAGTGGTTGGAGCAGCCAAGAGCTGTTGGATTTGTCAGGGAGTTGGGAGCTCACAGCTGGGAAGGGACAGCGATAAGGAGGCTGAATGCCAAGAGGGAAGAGCTGCAGCTTCCTGGGAAACCCTGGGGAGTCTTGGGGAGCCTGGTTGGAGCTGGGATCCCTGGATGGAGCCTGGGTGGACATGGACAACTCCGGGTGTGGGGGCAGAGCTGTGGGAATGCTCAGGAATGCTGTGATTCCCACGGGCTGGAGTTGATCCGGGGCTGCTCCTGTTCCCTGTGTTGCTCCAAAGTTTCCACAGAGCTGCACCCTGTCCTGGCTGCGTTTCCCTGTGCTCTGATCCCATTTTTCCAGGAGCTTCCCCATCTCCCCCCTCCTCAGAGGCCACAATTCCCTCCCTGTGCCTGTGGTGACACTTGATTGTTGATTATTTAAAATTCCAGGCCCACATCCCATCGCTTTCCCTGCCCATCCTTCAGGAATCAGGGCTTGGGCACTCCCTGACAAATGACACCACTTCCCCCTCCCTCAGGTGCCATTCCCGGGGGATTTCTGCAGGATTCCCATGGGATTTCACTGGTGACTCTGGTAAATTGTCACCTCCACAGGGATTTCTTTGGAATTGTGGATCCCGTTCCTTTAGGAATTGCTTCCTGCCGGGCACAGACGTGCACACCTGTAGGGTGCGTGGAGCCATATAAAAACGAAGGCATGGAATGCCGGCAGGTTTGGATATCTGGGAATGGGAGCTTCCCAAATCTCCCCTATCCCAGTGTGGGAAGCAGGAACCTCCCGATCCTACTAAAACTGGGTTTATTTATCCCTCAAGGCAGCCCCACGCAGCTCCCGGCTGATGGAAAACGGAGCTGAGAGACACCTCGGGTTCAGCTCCCGGGTCGGGATTGGCGGGATTGGGAATCCCGTGCAGGAGCAGCAGGAATTGCGGGAAGAGGAACGGGAGCTCTTGCAGGGCTCAGCCAGCAGATGTCACATTTGGGTATGGCTGGGGAGGAGCTGGATCCTCGGGAAACCCCCAGGGAAAGGGAGGGAGCTGGGAAGGGCACCCGGAGAAGGAATTTCATGGATGCCACTGGAGCATTCCACATTTTTCTTCCTTTGGGATGTTTCGTTTCTGTGCCTGGAATGGGAACCTCTAAAGGCCTTGGAGGTGGACGGGCCTCAGGTAAATTGGAATTTGTGCCCCAGTTAGGCATTAAAAACTTCATTTTATTCCCAAACCATCCCTTCCCTGCGAGTTACAATATATTAATTATTCTGTAAATGTTTTGGGAAGAGATTTTTCTGGGAAAGGTGGGGAAGTCTCATCCCCAAGTTCCCAGTGGGAGCAGCAGGTATGGAGTTGCCTGTTCCTGGAATTCCCTGGAGCAGCTGCCTCCTCCAGCTACTGTGGGGATTAATTATTAATAATATTTTAACATTAGTAGAATTTATTAACGTTAGCCCTGCTCTGTGCTGAAGTGTCTTCAGCTGCTCAGCCCAAACAATTCCAGACCTTGGAAGTCACTCCTGGAGGACAGGGAAGGCCCTGGAATTCATTCCTGGAGGACAGGGAAGGCCCTGGAATTCATTCCTGGAGGATTAAGGGAAGGCCACAAATGCAAGAACATCTTTAAGGTCCCTTGCAAGCCAAATAATTCCCTGATTTTCAGCTTCCGTGGTTATGGGGAGGCTGGAGATGACTGGGATGATCCAGCTGCAGGACTGGGATGAAGAGCAGATCCGGGAGGAGACAGATGTTGCCTTTCCCAAATGCAAATAAAGAGCAAAACGTCTTCTCTTTCTTCCTGTAACCCTTCCATAAAACAGAGATCCTGGAATAAAGCAGAGCACGGGAAGGGGCAGCATTTTCCATAAACTCCGTGTCTGCCACTGCTTCACACGGTTAAAAATGCGGTGTTTTATTTAGGATTGATGCTCTCCCAGCGATTTAAAGATGGAAAGGGCTGGAGCTGAGGTTGCTGGAAGGGGAAGCATTTATAAATCCCTGATTTTATTTCCTTTCCCTGAATGTGATAAAGTGGGAGCTGCTCACAGCCAGCACTGCCACAGACGTGGGCAGAGCTGCTGCAATTCCCAGGTATCACATTCCAAGGAATTGGCAGAACTTTGTGGGAAGATAAGGAGGAAACAGATTAGGAAATTATTCCTAATTTGCTCCGTGTCCACGTAATTCCCACTGTTTGTTCCTGCAGGACAGGGAGCAAACACCAATCCCATCCTGTGGGATCTGGGATGTTTGGCGACCTGCTGAGACCCCTGGGCTGTTCTGCCCTCATCCCAGCTGGAATTTGCAGAGACAACGATTCCTAACCCTTAATTCCTTTAAGGGATTCTTTTCCTCAGGGGTAAATGGCTGGGTGATCCCAGTGAACTCAGGAAGAAGAATCCTGGCTGATCATTTTTTTTTCTAAAAAGGTCCACTTGAACCTGTTTCCTTTTATTTTAAGGAATTGAAATTCCCAAGTCTTTAGGAGCAAGGAATGTGGAATCCAAGGATGCAGAATGTTTTAGGTGCAGCTTTTATGGGCTGCAGATTGACAGCTGAGGAATTCAGGTGTCAGAAACAGCTGCTCCTGAGCCCGATTTATTCTCTGGGACCTGAAGAGGAAAGAGATGGGAACACTCCAGGGAAAGTTGGGCTGAGGAAGCCACGGAGCCAACAATGAAATCCTCTTGAAATGTGGAAAACAGCCCTGGGTTTGAAGGTGGAGTGGGAAATGGTCACGGACAGAGAGATCCTTTCCATCGGAGTGAAACCAAAGCGCAGCACCAAGATCTGCTGCACCCGGGAGAGCTGGGGCAGGAACCACTCTGGAGTTCCATCCCAAGGGATGGTAATTAATGATCTTGGAAGTTCTGGATTAGGAAACTTCAGTGCATTTGGTAGATCCATGGGGATCTGGGGGATTGCAGAGTTGGGATGGGGATGGTGTTTCCTTGCTTTGAACAACTTTAAAGACAGGGACAGAGAGAGGGACTTTGGATAAAGGCCTGGAGTGCTGGGACAGAGGGAATGCCTCAATCCACTTTGCTTCAGGACATTTCTCCAGCTTTCAGATCCCAGTGGAGCTCAGGATGGAGCAGCTTTTCCATTTGCTTGGTTTCTCTAATTCAGTGCCACAGTGATTTTATCCCGTTTTTGATCTTACACTGGCACAGGGCTGGTGGAAAATGTTTGGATGTTTGGATGCACTGCCTGGAGGGGTTGAATGCTCATGAATGAAAATCTTCAGCTGGAGAGGAGAAGGATCCAGGGAGAGCTCAGAGCCCCTGGCAGGGCCTGAAGGGGCTCCAGGAGAGCTGGAGAGGGACTGGGGACAGGGATGGAGGGACAGGAGCCAGGGAATGGCTCCCAGTGCCAGAGGGCAGGGATGGGTGGGAGATTGGGAATTGGGAATTCCTGGCTGGGCTGGAATTGCCAGAGCAGCTGTGGCTGCCCCTGGATCCCTGGCAGTGCCCAAGGCCAGGTTGGACATTGGGACATTGGGAGGGGTCCCTGTCCATCCAGGGGTGGGATGGGATTCAAGGTCCCTTCCCACCCAAAGCAACCTGAGATTCTGGGATTCATCATCTCTTCATTTCTCTTCTAACTTTGTTGGCCAACGTTGCTCTGGTGAGGTGGGAAGCACATTGGGAGCTGAGATCCCAGAAACCTCCCACATTCCCGTCACCCCAGCTGAAAATGATCTTCCCAGCCCAAAATCCACCTCTTCCCAACCTCCAGGTTCCCGACCAGGAGCTGAACTTCCTGTGTGACACAGCCCAACTTCCATTAAAAGCTCTGGGAAACCTCGGAGAAAACCGACAGACCAACGTCCTCTCATCCCTCCACTGGATCAGATCCAGGAGCTCCAGGTCCCTCCTGTCCCAAGCATCCAGACAAGGATGGGGACAAGGGACATTTCCAAGTTCCCCATTGTTGCTAGAGGACACAGAAAGAGGCGGATTCGATTAATACAGTGAGGTTTGATCCCAGTGAGGCTGAAGCATTTATTTGGGGTTTTTACCCTTTTTATCAGGTGTTCCCATGCAGGTCACCATGCCTGGCCACAGGAACCTCTCTGGTGTCACTGGTGAGACAAGAGAAAAACCCATTGAGAACAGCTGTGTGACATTGTTCTGAGAGCCAAAACCTATTTACAAACAACACTCCTTGACAGAGAAGTTCCCAAAAGATTTTCCCTTGGGAACAGCTCAGCCCCTGCCAGGCTGAAAACTCTCCCAGGCTCAGAAAATCCTGTCCACACCCCATAACTCCCACCCTTCCAGCTCTGCTTTCCCTGCACTCCAAACCTCAGCCCCGCTTCCCGAAGTTTACAAGGGAAGCTCTCAGTGTTGTTGAATTTCCAGCCTCTCCATTCCCGGTGTTGTTTTCACAGGGATTCGGGATAATGCAGCTCTTCAGGGCTCCTCATTATTCCCCCAAAGGTGCCGGTGTTGTTCAAGTGCCCCTCTTGTGACAAGTGGCTCATTACGGCTCCTCTCAGCCCCCCCCAGAGATCCCATTATATCCGAGCACAGTGGAAGTGGGAAGAGGATAATTTGCATCCAGCATGAGCTTTTCCCATTATTCCCACTTCTCGGGAACAAGGAAAACAAATTGTCTCGACTGCTGCTCCCTTTTTATTCCCGCTGCAGTCCCTTTCTTCCAGCTGCGGTTTTGCTTTGCTCCCTCTCTTTGGAATATTGTTGTTTGCTCCTCCACTCCGGGCTAATTGGAGGTGCTCCTTCCCTGGGGAAACTGGGAAAAATATCTTGGCTAAAAGGGCTTTTTATCCTTGGGAAAGAAGAGCGTGGTTGGAGAGAAAAGCTGGATCCATAAGAGCCACGCTGGTGTTTATTCCCAGGGTTTTGCCTTTGTTCCTTTGCATTTTGTGGGGTTTTGGTGGGGGTTTTTTTAAGGCATTTCTTCCTCCTCTTCTCGCTGCTTTTCTGCTGATGGAAATTGTCCCATCTGGAATTTGAAATGCCTCCCATCCCTCTCTGTTTCCACCTGGATCAAGGATAGTTTTGTGGAGAAAATCCCTAAATTTAGTGTTTGTTTTGTCACAAACTCCTAAAATCCCAGTCAAGGGAAAGGAGTAATCCATGCCCTTCCCATATTCCATGTGACAGGCAGGCCATGCTTTTCCCAAGCCCTTTCCCAATTATTCCCACTGCCAAATCCCAGACAGAAGTTGAGCTGGAAGTAGAAACTTTGGAAGTGGAAAATCCTCATCCTGCTTTGGTCTCTCTCTAATGAAAAGCTTCTTTTGGACCTTCCCAGCGGGAGAAAACATGGAAACACTTTGGTTTTCAGGGTTTTCCCTTATTTTTGGATATTTTAAGTGGCAAGATGGAGCACAGCAAACCCTGGGTTGGGTTTGTCCCCGTCCTGTTTCTGATGGATGGGGCAAGGATGGATCTGTTCCATTAAAAATCCTGGAATCATGGAATGGTTTGGGTTGGAAAAGACCAAGGGAAGGGACATTTTAGGGACACCAGGTGGCTCCAAGGCCCATCCAGCCTGGCCGTGGGCAATTCCAGGGATGGAATATCCACCCCATCCTTGGCAAACCCTCTCCATGGATTCAAGACAACATGAACTGAAATTTAGCGGATTTGGGAATGTTTTGTCCTCTCTTTGGGAAACCATCCTTACATTTATGTAGGATGAAGGCTCGGATGTGCTGGTGACCCTCTCCTTTTTCCCAGCTCCCTGTGAGATTCCCTTTTCCTGCCGTGTCCAAACCACAACTAAAGGGTGCCCTGTAAGATCAGGCCCCTCTCCAGGTCCTTCAGGACAACTCCAGAGCCTTTTTGCTTGGGAATGTGGAGGGCAAGGATGGGATGGAGGCAGCAGCAGCCACTGGGAATATCCAAATCCTATTCCAAAGCCATCCAGCTCTAGGAATGGCATTTTCTATCATTTGTGCCAGTCCTGGAGTCTCCTGGTGTAGCTTGGGAGGGTTTTGGGCTCTGTTTTGGCAGCAATGCAGAGATTCCAACCTGTCAATGCCACTGGATCCATGAATTTTTCCTCCTCCGTGCCCACACCTGGAGGAGGGAAATAACAATAAAAGCAGAGCATGGCCGTGGATCCCTAAAAAACGTGGATGGAGGAAAATAATCCTAAAATGTGGTTCGAGAAGAAAATATTGAATAAAATCACACCAAACACCAGGAGAGGGATCGGTGAAGTTGGATTTCAACCTTTGGATCCTGGGAATGAGGGGTTGGATCTTAACCCTTGAATCTGGGAGTGAGGGGCTGGATCTCAACCTTTGGATCCTGGGAATGAGGGGCTGGATCTCAGCCCTTGGGTTCCAGGAATGAGGAGTGGCTGCAGGTGGATCTCAGCCCTTGAATTTCTGGAGTGAGAGGCTGGATCCATTTGGAACTCAACCCTTGGATCCTGGGAATGAGGGACTGGATCTCAGCCCTTGGATTTCAGGAATGAGGGGTGGCTGCAGTTGGATCTCAACCCTTGGATGCTGGGAAGGAGGGGTTGAATCTCAGCTCATGAATCCAGGAAGGAGGGACTGGGTCTCAACCCTGAGATCCTGGGAATGAGGAGCTGGCTGCAGGTGGATCTCAGCCCCTGGATTTTGGGAGTGAGGAGCTGGCTGCAGGTGGATCTCAGCCCTTGGATTTTGAGAGTGAGGAGCTGGATCCAGTTGGATCTCAGCCCTTGGATTTTGGGAGTGAGGAGCTGGATCCAGTTGGATCTCAGCCC
>VWYI01046443.1:3393-36043 GCA_013399455.1 Anthoscopus minutus | reverse complement strand
GGAGGAGGAGGAGGAGGAGGAGAAGAAGGAGGAGGAGAAGAAGAAGAAGGAGGAGAAGAAGAAGAAGAAGAAGAAGAAGAAGAAGAAGAAGAAGAAGAGGAAGAAGAAGAATCTGATTTGTGAGTTAGAAGAATGTCCAGCTCCCGTGTCTCCAGCAGGTATCAAAGATTGCCCAGATGTGCCCTGTGGATGATAAATCACCCTCCACCTTCGAGCAGAGTTGGGTGGTGGCTCAAAGCTCAGGGAAAGAAGGGCAGGGGAATCCAGGAGAGCAGAGCCCAGCCCCACAGTGAGTGCAAACCTCCATCCTCCATCTGTGAGTGCTTTCCTTCTGGGTGTAAGTGAATTATCGTGCTGGGGGCTGATAGCCCCACTGGTGGCCTGCTTGCCTTTAATGGCTTGATAAAAGGATGGTGACAAGGAGATAAATAGAGATAATACTCCAGGCTTCTTGCAGGAGAACCATTATCATTAACAGCATTAATTAGCCCATAATACACTGTACAAAAACACCAGATCCATCCAGTCCAAAGGGAAGCAACCTGACAATTGTCAGTAATGTGATAGCTCAGCATTAGCATGCACTGATCACTGAATATCTTCATCATCCTAACCTGGCCTCTGGAAAAGGGAAGAATTCCCAAGGCTGCCTTGCAGGCAGCATCTCCAGCCAAGTCATTAAAAAGATACATGATTATGGAAGTGAGAGCTGCAAAGGTGGGAGCAGACTCCAGAAACCTTTGCTATCAAGCCAGCCCATGCAGGATTAGTCCAGCTGTACCCTCTGGAAACTTTTTGCACTTAAAGGCACATTCAGGTGGACTGAATTCCCTCTAAACCTGACAACATTTCCCAGCAGAGGCTGGCAGGACCTTTGGAGAGTCTCCTGGAGAGATCTGATGAAGAGAAATGGAGAGATTAACCCATAGGAAGTCACATGTAGAGATAGAGGCAGAATTAGAATAAAATTAGAATTAGAATTAGAATTAGAATTAGAATTAGAATTAGAATTAGAATTAGAATTAGAATTAATTAGAATTACCCATTTCTCTGTAGAGATATAGACAGAATTTGAGTGTATCCCAGACTGAGAGGTTCCAACCTAAAATCAACCTCATCACCCAGCAGTCTGGATGTGCAGAGATGATGAATTATATTAAGGCAGAGAGAAGCATTGCCCTGTTACCCTTGGGCCAAACCCCAAGGCTCATGCTAAGGAGAGAAATGAACAGTGGAATCATTTTGGTTTAAAGTGATCCGTTTTCTTTGCAAGAAAGAAGATTTTGACAGAATCACAGGTGAGCCCCTTGGATCAAAGCTGAACCAGGGACATTTGGCTCATGCTCAGCACAAGTTTATCCTACCTGAAAAGCTCTAATCAGGGAATTTCACAGCCATCCCTGTTCAGCCATTTTAGCATTTTATTGTGAACATGAATTCCAGCCTCTCCTCGTATCCAAACTGAACCTTTTTCACTAAAAATTAAACTCACTTCTTATTTTTCTCCTAGAAAAACTAGAATTGCTCTCATCACTTTTTTCTCAAGTGTCTCCAGTCTCCTGGAAGACCATTATTCCATCTCCACTTGGCTTCTGTTTCCTTGGCTGAGGAAACACGATTCCTTCAGCCTATTTTGCTGATTCCAAAAGTAATCAAACTACCAGAGAGAGTTCCCTCTGAGCACAAAGCCCCTCTCAGCGAGGAGCCTTGAGATTTTCTTTCATGAAGCTTTTCTGCAGGTGGCTTTTTCCCCCACCAGCACGAAGTGCATCGAGAAGAATATGGATTTTGAATCCAGCTGCTCCTGGTGTCTCAGCAGCCTGAGGAATGCAGGCTCTGGGAAGGTTTTTGGGAGGTCCTGGGGGGTTAGGCTGATATCTAAACTGAATTTTATTGCTTGACACTAGAAGTTATCACAGGACTCTGCATCAGCCACGGCCTCGAGACAGCCTCGAGCTCCCAGAAAAAGGCTGAGAGGATTTTTAACTCAGAACCCCTGGGTTGATTTTAATAAAAACTCAAAAGAGACATCTCCAGGAAATGTTTTGTCCCAGATGCTGAACTTAGACTGGAATGAAACTCTGCTGTTGTGGAGAGAGAGCTAAGCTTTGTTCAGCCTGGATGTCCCAGCTTTGGATGAATTACACTTGATGAGATGGGTTTATGTGTCTCTGATTTCAATTCTCCTGTCTCAAAAACACTCCAGTCCAAATAGAAGGAAAGGTTTATGAAGTTACTTATTTATTTATTCAGTAATTGAGACAATCTTTATGTTCCCTATTCCTTGGGTTGTCACCCTTTTTACATCTAAAAGAATTTATTTTGCTTTCTCACAAACAGCTCTGGCCCAAACAGAAGGAAAGGGAGATTTATTTGTTTGTTTGTTTGTTTGTTTTGTGATACAGGCAATGTTTATGCTCCAAATTCCTCAGGATTCAGCACTTTTATGTCTAAAAGCATTTCTTTGGCTGTTGAAGTGGGTGCTCTGACCAAACCTACCCTTCCAAGAGGGACAACCAAGATCCACCTGTCCTGATGTGACGAGGCTTTTGCAGCTCCATTTCCCAGATCTTCCATTTCCACTCCATCCTTCCAAGAGGGAACTGACTTGGCAACATCAGGGAGGAACTGCGCTTATCCACACAATTGCATTTTTTGCTGGCACAGTTGAGTTGTGGCCTTGGAAGTGCTGGTTTAAATGTTGCATTCCATGATCTGAGGGGTTTTTTTTCCCCCCAACCTAAACAATTCTCTGATCTCACCTGTCCTCAAGAATCAGCTATGGAAGCATTTCTAGCTGTCCAAATCCTGCAAAAAGCCCATTCAGGTTGGGCTGGGGCTTGGGAGGAAGGGAAGGGAAGAATGAAATCTTCCTTGGGGAGATGAAAAGTGTGGAAAATGAAACAGAGCAGGCAGCAGAGAGACTGACAGCCAGAGCTTGCTGGATCTATGACTATTGACTGCAAGCTTGGTTAAGGTGGCAGTTCCCAGTTATAGCATCATCCCACCTAAAAGCAGAAAGGAAATATCAATAATGAAATTGTAAAGGCACAAAAAGGAAAAAAAAAATAAAAAAGAAGAAAAAAAAAGGAAAATAAAAAAGAATAAAAGCAGAGCAGAGAGAATGTGCAATAACAGGACTGCACTGATTAAGACAGACAGAAAGTGATGGTGCTGCAACAACTCTTGGCAGTGCTGGGAATGAAAGTCTACATTTCATTGTGAAAAAAACATAAAAGGAGATGAATTTGCTCCCGTGCTGCCTGCAGCTTTTGGTAGACTGTAAAACAGCTTGCCTGGTTTCTCTGAAGGAATTGCTTTGAGCAAATATCCAAGTCAGGGTTATCCTTTTTTTTCTTACAGGAGATACCTGGATATAGCACCTACTCCACCAGTTCTGGAGGGATCTACACCTCTCCATGTATTTTATGAAGTCTGAAATGGCTTGAGGTCAGTGGTTTCTGAAGAAAACAAATGAAGCAATTGGTTCTTGCTGCTTGGTGCATATTTCCCGTTGCTTGAGGAGAAAATTGGCCCTGGAACTGTGAACATGCATCAACGTGTGAGGGAGCAGGGGTCAGGCAGGCACAGCATCGTTAAAAATGAAAGGAAAATGTATCCCTTTGCATGGTGCTGGGATCCAGGGCTTATTTCCCTGGAGCCCCACATGTCCCATGTTATTTATGATCTCTAATGGCCCCATCCCAAATGGTGGCTGCTCCACAGCTGGGCCTGGTGCCCCAAAGGGAACTGTCCCAGAAGCTGGGCAGCACCAGCCTCCTCCTCCTCACTTTGTTATTGTCCAGGACACCCTGGAGGAGCCCCTTGCTTTGGGGTCAGACTCAGTTTTTTACTGCCTTGAAGAAATGCTGGTTGTGCACACAACTTGGAAATTATTTTGAAGCGCAAGGCGAAGTCACGTTCAGTGCAAAGAGTTTCCTTGCAAGGGAAGTTTTAAAGATGATGGTTTCCCTGCATTTCAGATCAGCACCCTAAATCCATGGATCTCCCCCTCCGTGGCAGCTCTAGGTTTGTGGATGTTACTCACAGGAAAATTTTACAGAAATCTCTTTTCCTGATGTAAAATCAGCTTAGGAAACCTCAGCCTCCTTGTCCAGCTCCTTTTTCTCGCATCCAAAAAGTGGTCCAGGACAGCTGCTTGTGGGACCACACCAAAATTCACATCCCTGAAGCATCTGGACAAAAAACGCAAAACTGCTGAGGGTTGTCATGTTGGTGTCTTGGATGAGGAGCTGTGCATTTAGGGGTTATTTTCAGCAAAGTTTATTTAGCAGGTTTTCAAAATACCAAGCTTGTGATGGACCAAAATCTGTCCTTCCCTCCTAAGGTGTAGGCAGCTGCCCTCCCTAATTTTTTTTTTACCACAGACCAGCTCCTGCAGCCCCAGGCTCAGGTTGAATAGTTGAGAAAAAAAAATTTCTTCCCTGAAAGGCTTTTCAAGCCCTGGCAAAAGCTGCCCAGGGAAGTGGTGGGATCACCACCCCTGGAAATGTTAAAAAATGTGTAAATGTGGCACTTGGGGATGTGGTTTTGTGGTTGGGCTCAGCAGTGCTGGGTTAATGACTGGACTTAATGATCTTCGAGGTCTTTTGCAGACTTAATCATTCCATGGGTAGCCTGTAAAAGAGAGGAAAAAAATCTGTTTTACCACGGGAATATTTCCTCAGCTGGTGTAAAAATTGTAGCAGCACATTTTCCAAAGGCAGGGATGGATGACAGCAGCCCAAGGATTTCCCACCAAGCTCCACAAATTCTGGATGAAATAATCACAATTCATTGCAAGTCCTTAGCAAAACAAGCACACAGCTTGGTGCTTAAATTCCCCCACGATCTCAGCTATTTTTATGTACAGCCAGCCAGCTCTGTATTTATTTTCCCAGCATCATCCCCTGCTTGTTTTACAGGAGCAGGGCTTGACACACAGGGTGTCAGGCAAATAACTCGCCCAGTGCTTCAAAAAAAAAGAATCAGGGAAAGAGTCAGGAATCACAGCCTGGCACGGTGCAAATAAACACATCTGTCCTCTGGCTGCCTGGAAAACTGAGGGCGTGGGATTTAGGGGAAGGTGGGGACTTGGGAGCAGGGGGGAAGGTGCAAGAAAAGGAGCAGAGAGCAGCTCGAGGAGCGTGTTTGAGTGGGAGCCACTCAGGGGCTGCTTTGTGGGGACTGCATCACACATTCACATTCATCTCCCCTTAAAGCAGTTTGAGTTTCTCTCACTCACTACTGAGGCAACAAATTCCTGCAGGGAAGCAGCCCCCACGGAGGGGCTGTAAACAGCAGTGAGAGCAGCCACTTGTAGAGGCTCAATGGCCAAGCCCAGAGCTGCTCAAAAAATACAGGAATAAAAAAAGGTTTTTTGGCATCTAAAAACATCTCCCCACAGAACCTCTGATGAATACCCAGTGCAGGGTGTCCCTGTGAGGGACAGGGAGCACCAGATGTGCTGCTCAGAGGCTGAGGGATGCTCAGACACGCTCAGTGACCTGTGCTGATGGCGCTGGCAGTTTTCCTTCTCACATCTGACTCCAAACTCTTTCTCAGCTCAGCTGCTCTGAAAACTGAGCAAGGAGAGGAGGTTTGGAAGGAGCTGGGAGCAGAGTGAGCTGTGCAGGGCATCCTGTTAGTGGCCATGAGCTGACCTATGGGCACTGCAGGTGTCAGAGGCTGACCCTCAGCAGCCCTGCCTGGGGCAGGGACTGTCCCCACACATCCTGGGAGGAGCCCTGAGCCAAACCTCAGCCCTGTGATGTGACAAGGAGAGGGGCAGCTTCGCCTGTCCCCTCTCCCAGCAGGACTCAGAGGCCCCAGGGGGAGAAGGGTGGGAGCTCAGCTGGTGGAGCCTTGGCTTAGTTACAGCATTGCTGGTGACCCTGTGGCCTTTGTGACAAAGTGTGCTCAGCCCTGGGGCTGCAGAGGTTGGACCCCTCTGGCTGATTTAGAGGCACCAACAGAGCCCAGCAAGGCCCCAGCCCCGGGAAGTTTGTGGAAGATGGATAACACAGCACAGACATTAATGGGCCATAGGGGAAGGCAGCAGAAAATGTGAGGAAGATCTGTTCCTGACGCTTTCCAAATATAATTGTCCCTTGTCTGGTTGATGGAGGGATTTGAACCTGGAGCTCCCAGTGCTGGAAGCACAAACTCCAGGGGCTGCGTGGAAGAGTGGGGACATGGCTGCACTGCTGACCCACCAACTTCAAACCTGAATCTCCAGCCAGACATTCCCAGTTAGCAGCAGGAACAGAGGAGAGTGTCTCCACACCCATCCTCCTTGTCTGCCCTCGGGCAAGCCTGAGAAAAACAGAGAATTTCCCCACACAGCACCTTCCTCCCCAGCAGCAGGGTGAGTTTGGGGTCCCTGTTGGCACAGCCCCTTGTTTGTCCAATCTGTGGATGCTAAGGGTGGCTCTCTATCCCACCAAAATCCAAACCCATCACCTGGCGCTTCCTCAAGACCAAAAAAATCACAGGTAATGCAACACATCCTAAAATACAGATGGTAAAAGAGATCAGCCAGGCCGAGCTTTGGGACACCACTCCTATGGGGACTGGGATTGCTCAGCCCGGAGGAGGCTCCAGGGAGAGCTTATTGTGACATTTTAGTGCCTAAAGGGGCTCCAGGAGAGCTGGAGAGGGGCTGGGGACAAGGCCTGGAGGGACAGGAGCCAGGGAATGGCTGCCAGTGCCAGAGGGCAGGGCTGGATGGGATCTTGGCAACTGGGAATTCCTGGCTGGGCTGGAATTGCCAGAGCAGCTGGCAATCCCTGCATCCCTGGAATGTCCCAGGAAGGATTGGAGCAGCCTGGGATGGTGGGAGGTGTCCCCAGAATGAGCTCTGAGCTCCCTTCCCACCCAAAGCATGCCAGGATTCTGGGATTGGGGACACTCAGAATCCATCCCGAGGGGTTTTTATGGAAAAGAGAGGGAAAGGGAAGGGAGACCCTTCATGGTTCCCTGAGATTCCAAGGAAAGCCCCTGGGTCCATGAATTTCTTGGAGAGGAGATGGATCCAATGTCAGGCTCTGGAGCCAGGCTGGGAGAGCTGGGAATGTTCCCCTGGAGAAGGGAAGGATCCAGGGAGAGCTCCCAGCACATTCCAGGGCCTAAAGGGGCTCCAGGAGAGCTGGAGAGGGACTGGGGACAAGGCCTGGAGGGACAGGAGCCAGGGAATGGCTGCCAGTGCCAGAGGACAGGGCTGGATGGGATCTTGGGAATTGGGAATTCCTGGCTGGGAGGGTGGGGAGGCCCTGGCAGGGCCTGCCTAGAGAAGCCATGGCTGCCTCTGGATCCCTGGGAGTGTCCGAGCCCTTTAATGATTGCAAAGTGAAGTCTCCAGCCAAGTGGAGGAGAGGAGGGAATTTATCACTCTGCTGCACAGGACAGTAAAATGAATCCTAACTTCTGGCTCCGACCTTTTCTTGACAAAGGTCCTCCAATTATCAGAAGCTACCTGAGATTTCTGGGTGCTTCTTTTTCACTGTCCTGCCCCTCAAAGAGAGTGGAGCTCCAGGAACCCTCTGAGTGGCAAATCCCCCTGAAGGGTTTCCCACAGGCCACCTAAATATTAATCCTCAAAATTCCCTCAGAAATTGATTCCCAGTCACTGTACTCCAGCCTGCACCTGATTTTTCCATATGTCCCATCATCACTGTGTTTCAGCTGAGGGTTTGAAGCAGACTGAGGACAAATGGGGGTTTGGAGTGCTCCTCCCAGCCCATTTCCTGCTGGCAATGCGATTTATCTTTCCCCAGACACACAATATTATGTGATTTTGATGTTCAGTTGAACAATGATAATCAAGAAGACAAGAAGAAAAAGATTCATTTAATTTTTCTCTGTTCATGTGACACATTTTATGCTCCTGCCTCCCTCCCCCTGTTTACCCTGAGCTTTCACTAATTCCAGGATCTGTTACCGAGTATTCCTTGGAAACATCCTATCTCTGTTTACTGTCTCTGCAGGAGGTACTATTGCCTCTCACAGCTTAAATTCATGGGGGTTTTTTTCCCCCTGTTTGTTTGTGGTTTTCCATCTCCAACCTTCCTTCTTGCCCCCATTTCCAGAGCACGTGGATATTCCAGCTCCTTTGGAGGCAGGCCTCAGTGTGCAAGGATATTAAAGGTGTGCAAGGATATTAAAGGTGTGCAAGACATGGGCTCATAAAGGCTGCTCTGGGTGCCCTGTTTTGGTACCTCAGTGATGGAACCTCACGGCCGAGGGCTGCTCAGGGACTCCATTCCATAACCCATGGAATGAAGAGGACAAAACCCCCAAATTTAACAATTTATCGGCCAAATCGCCTGAATGTGAGACAGGATTTGTCTCCCAGGACAGTGGAGATTGATTTTGATAATGGCCACTGCCCTGGACAGACCTCACAATGACTTCATCCATGACTTTGGACATCAGCAGGAATTTCTTCATGGAAAGGGAGGCCAGGCATGGGCAGGAGCTGTTCAGGGAAGTTTGGAATTCCCATCCATCCCTGGAGGTGTCCAAGAAAGGCCTGGATGTGGCACTCAGTGCTCTGGGCTGGTGACAAGGTGGGAATTTGCCGCAGCTTGGGCTCCATGACTTTGGAGATCTTTTCCCACCTCAGTGATCCTGGGATTTTATGGCCTCCATTTCCATGGGCAGCAATGTATGTCTGCTGGTTTTCCTGAGGGAGGGGCACAGTGCCAGCAGATGAGGCTGGGAGATCAAATGGCTCCATGGCTCACTTTGAGGTGACAGATCAGCTGTAGCGCTCAGCTTGGTCACTGATCATACAGGAGCATTTTAAGAAGAGGCGCATTCCTTTTGGTTTTTTTAGGAAGCACTCCTCATCTGGCAGTGCAGGTTTCCTGGGGCCAGTTCTGGGTCTGGATTCTTGTCCTGGGGCCAGTTCTGGGTCTGGATGCTTGTCGTGGGGTCAGTTCTGGGTCTGGATGCTTCTTCTGGGTCTAGATTCTTGTCCTAGGGTCAGTTCTAGGGTCTGGTCCTGGGGTTGGTTCTGGGTCTAGATTCTTGTCCTAGGGTCAGTTCTAGGGTCTGGTTGCTGGTCCTGGGGTTGGTTCTGGGTCTAGATTCTTGTCCTAAGGTCAGTTCTAGGGTCTGGATGCTGGTCCTGGGGTCAGTTCTAGTGTCTGGATTCTTGGCCTGGGATCAGTTCTAGTGTCTGGATTCTTGGCCTGGGATCAGTACTAGGGTCTGGATTCTTGACCAAGATCATCAGGATGTGCACCAGCCTCATCTCCTCCTCCGGCATTCAGCTGTGCCAGAGGGAGTTCAGCCCAGTTCCAGGAGGAACACCAATGTGAGGATGATCCTGGATCATGGATGCTGGATAAGGCTGACGTGGAGCAGCCTCAGTTTCTGGTGTCTGTCCCCCTCTCAGTGCCCCTGTCTGGGCCAGCTCCTGCTCTCCCTTCTACAGAGCCCTCCTGCACTGGTGGCTGGAGAGGGCACAGCTGACCCAGCTCACTGCAGGGCACCAAGGACAGAGAGCAGAGGGGTCCCAAGGCCCAGAGAGCAGAGGGGACAGAAATGGGAAAGCCCAGCAGAAAGGACAGGCTGTGGAAAATGGGCAGTCACTGCAGGCACTGACCCTTCCCCGTGCCGGAAATGTTTCCTTGCCTCTCTGCAGATGCCAAAGGTGCCTGAGCTGACACAGAAACTTCCAGGGTGGCTCGGCATGAAATGCAGCACCACAAACCCTCCCAGCGCTGGAGCTGAGCTTTCCCCAGCTCTGTTGGTGTGGAAACTGTGCCGTGCTCCAAGGGCCAGCACAGCCTGTCAGGAGTGGGACAGGCACAGCCTCTGCCTGGCAGGCTGGGGGATTTCTCTCTCCCTCTCTCTCTCTCTCCCTGTCTCGGTGCCTTTGGTGCAATGCAGTATTTTCTGCTCTGGCTGCTTTGCTCACTGGAGCTCTGCGAGTGCTGGAGGAAATGAGGGAGCTGCTCTGCAAAGCTGCTGGATGCAGCCACCATTCCCATCTCCAGAGGCTCCATGCTCAGCCTGGGGATGGAGCAGAAGCCTCAAGAAGGTGTTTTACACCCTGCCTCTGCTGCTCTCAGCAAAGAGAGGACTGGGAATGGAGAACCAGCCAAGCTGTCCAGTGGGGCAGCCCGGTTTCAGAGGAGTTTGTGTCCAGAGAAGCTCAGAAAACATCTCAAGGTGTTTCTTCTTCCATCAGCTGATGTGGAGAGGGATTAGAGAATTTTGTCTCTAATTTCTTGTCACATCTAGGATGGGAAACGATTTTTAAAAGGGTAAATCCAGAGTTTTTCTGGCCAGAAATAAGAAGAAACCCCATGTGCACCACCCTTGTGGTGTCCATGTCCATATCACAGAGCACCTGGCCCAAGGCTTGTCCATCACACTGACACAGAAAAATTGTGTTTTGGTAGATTTTTTAATCTTCAAAATCCCTGAAAGGTAAAAGCTCTCTCCCAAAAAAAGTGTTCATGTTTAGTCTCAAAAGCACAAAGAGATTTCAGCACAACGGGAAGGGAAGGGAAGGGAAGGGAAGGGAAGAGCNCTGCTGCTATTGGGGAGTGTTCCTTGGGAAGAGCTTCCCAGCTGTGGCAAACTTGGAATGCTCTGTGGTGACCTTGGCCTCATTGCTAACAAGTATTGCAAGAATCTCTGCTCTTCATCGCCTGCTTGAGACTCCTGGACCCCTGACTGCTGTTGTGGCTTGACAAGTGACACCTCTGAGGAGTCTGGATGTCACTACAGGACAAGAAAAGAACGCAGCACTTCTCTAAGTCATGGAAGGAAGGAAGGAAGGGAGGAAGGGAGGAAGGAAGGAAGGAAGGAAGGAAGGAAGGAAGGAAGGAAGGAAGGAAGGAGCCCAGAATTCTCATTTCCTCCTCACTCCTGTCCCCTCTAATGAGAATCATGCTGAATTCCACTGAATTTCTCTTTGCCCAGCAGCCTTGGAGCCTGTTTGAAGCAATTTGGAGGCAATTGAATGAAAAGGAATAAACGAGTGGATATTGCAGTTTATGGATGGCTGAGTCAAACCCACAGGCAGTGATTAGAGGCCCACAGTCCCTTTCATGGCCACAGTAAGAAAATTACTTAAATTTGTTCCATTTTAGCTCCAAACAGGAGGTGAAGTTGTAGTGGGCTGGAATGCCAGTTATGCCACCTTTTAATATTTCTCTGGAGGGAAAACAAAAGAGAACAGATCTTTTATTTTAATTTAAATAAAGTGTTGGTCGATACAAAGCAAATTTCTCTGGCTTTGATCCTCTCCTTAGTTTGGAGGCAAAGAAACAATGGTGAGGAAAACAGAGAATAAACAGTTACAACTTCCCTACTCTTTCTCCCACCTTCATTTGCCCTACAAATAATTTCCAAGGCAGCTTTTTACCCACCTGGCCCCTTCTTATCACGATCTATGGTGGCTCCTCATCTGTTTGCAGTCTTGATATTCTTAAACCACCTTTTCTCATCAGCGTCACTCTCATGATTTGGGGTTATTTATTAATATGGAAAAGATACCATGAGATTTAAAATGTATTTGTCAGCTTATGACTCTTACAGTCTTGTTTTTAGCACTCCTGGGATTTAGCCACCATGGCATCTGAGTCTGAATTTGGATATCAAGCCTCATCCTCTGCAAACTGATGGGGATTTGACATTTTTCAAGGCTTTCAGAGACGTTACAAACAACAGCAAAAAGGAAAAAAAGAGGTATGAAAAATCTGAAAAGCCACAGACACAAAGCATCAACTGCTGAAGACATATCACATTTTCAGTGGATCAAAAAAAAAAAAAAGGGAGAAATAAAGCAAACACCTCATGGATGCTGAATTTTCGTGCTGCTGGTGGCAACTCTCACTCTGCTCCTAAGTGCTGCAGTGTTTGTGCTGTCGTTTGGCCAGCTCAGCTGGGAAGGGCTTTTAGAGCTCACATTTGGCAAAGACAAAAATTTAATGGCAAAATGATGCCAGCAGGAGCTTGCACACCCTCAGAGCCGTGGGTTTTCCAGAGGGGAAGGCAGGGAATGATGAACACGGGCTGAGGTGTGGGGTGGGGACCCAGCTCCCGGGGCAGCTGCAGCAGAGTTTGGTTTATGTCACTGTCACATTGGCGAGGATTTGTTAAAAAAATGGACACTTGGAAACAGCATTTTATCAGTTTTTAGGAAACTCGAATTTTCTTTTCTAATAAAAAATTTTTCTGATGAAAAATGTGCGCCTGCAGAGAACTTCTGTCTTTTTTCTTGTTTATTCTTCTTTTTTCTTTTTTCTTTCTTCTTTTTTTTTCTTTCTCCTTTTTCACTTTTTTCTCTTTTTCATTTTTTTCTTTTTCATCTTCTTTTTCTTTTCCTTTTCCATTTTCATCTTCTTTGTTTTATCTTCTTTTTTCTTTTTCTTTTTTCTTTTTCATTCCCTTTTTTCTTCTTTTTCTTTTCTTTTTCTTTTTCTTTTTCTTTTTTTTCTTTTTCTTTTTCTTTTTCTTTTTTTTTTCTTTTTTTTTTCTTTTTCTTTTTCTTTTTCTTTTTCTTTTTCTTTCTCTTTTTCCTTTTTCCTTTTACCTTTTTTCTTTCACCTTTTTTCTTTTTTTTCTTGTTTTTTCTGTTTTTCGCCTTTTTTATCTATTTCTTGCTATTTTCTTTTCTCTTTTTTCTTTTTTCTTTTTTCCTTCTTTTTCTTTTCTTTTTCTTTCTTCTCTTTACTTTTTTTTCTTTTCTCCTTTTTCCTTTTGTTTCTTTTCTCTTTCCTTTTTTTTTACTTGTTTGTTTTCCAACAGTAACAGCAACAGAAATCAAGCAAACAAATCCAAGAACTTCCTATAGCAAAAGCTCTCAGGCTCCTGACCAAGCATCCAAGTGAGGAGATCCTGATTTCCCCATTTTTATCAGGAATTCTGCATCCATCAGCAAGTATTCCTGGCTTTTTACAGAGACTCAGTCAAAACTCTCCAAGAGCTTGGTCCTCTCCTTGGGATGGGAGTTCTGTGCTTTGTTTTGGGCACCCAGTGGAGGAATTCCATCACCAGGAACAACTGAAGTGCTTCACAAAGCAGCCCCAACCTCAGAATCATGGAATCAAGGCTTGGAAAAGCCTTTAAAATCATCAGGTCCAACCATTCCCAGCACTGCCAAGGCCACCACTGACCATGTCCCCAAGTGCCACATGCACATGGATTTGAAATGACCCAGGGGTGTGACTGCACCCCTGCCCTGGGCAGCTGTGCCAGTCCTGCAGCTGGGGCCAGAGAGGATGAACATTGTCCCTATCCCTGTCCCTGTCCCTGTCCCTATCCCTGTCCCTGTCCCTGTCCCTGTCCCTGTCCCTGTCCCTGTCCCTGTCCCTGCACTGCAGCAAACACCAGTCCTGACAACTGCAGAGTGCTGGGAGCCACTTTCCCACCTCCTCCTCGCTCATGAACCGTTTGGAGCTCAGCCACAGCCCTGGAAGAGAGCCCAGATATTGATGTTCCTGGACCTCAGCTCATGGCAGCCAGTGTTTGGTTTTGCAAACAACTGCTGATTAAACAGAAATTCCCTGCCGGGCAAACAAAAAGAATCTTTTCTTTCCCCATTTTTGCTCCTTCATTTCTATGCCTGGGCTGGACCAGGAGGGTTTTGCCAGACAAAATCTCCTTGGTAAAGTCCAAGCTTTGGCTCACACCTGTGCTGATGTTCCCAGGGATTCAGTGCCTGAAGAAAACTGGGAGATAGTTTTGGATAAGGGGAAAGCTAGAGTTATTGAGAATTACTTAGGTAAAATACCAAATCATCTTCAGTGCTCTCCGTCTGCCCTGCAGGGTTTGGTTTCTGAACCCAACTTCAGTTTTCCCTGGTGACAGCCAGTCCACAAACATCACTTTACACAGCCCTTCTGAGGGCCCTCAGTTTCCCCAAGATAAAAACGATGTGAGAACTCTGCAGCTGCAAAGCTGAGATGCAAAAAAATTACAGTGGGGTGAACAGAGAATAAATAATTACAACTTGAGCCAAAATAGGTCAAATTTGACTCAATTTGGCCTCCAAGAGATCACTCTGTGCATCCCAACAAGCCTTTGTTATCCCCAGCTGTGCCTTCCCTCAGGTTTGTGTTTGCTCATGATCCTTCTGCCTTCAGTTCTGGTGGAACTCTGTAGTTCCTGGTGCTGTACATCCCAAAATATTTATAAAGGGAATAAAGATGATGTTTGGGAGCAAAAAGTAATAAAGATAATGTAATGTTTTGAAGACAGGGGATGGCTGGAGGCTGGCAGTTCTTGGCCATGAACTCATCCACAGTGTGCTGTTAAAATGGTATTCACAGTTCACAGAATGATGGAATATCCTGAGCTGGAAGGGATCCACCAGGATCATCCAGCCCAACCCCTGGCCCTGCACAGACACCCCAACAATCCCACCTTGTGCATCCCTGAGAACATTGTCCAAACACCCCTGGAGCTCTGGCAGCCCTGGGGCTGTGCCCATTCCCTGGGAGCCTGGGCAGTGCCCCACAACCCTCAGAGAGGATTCCTTTTTCAACCATGCATTTAGGAATAAATGTAATTTTTCCATCACAATTAATTCTCAAAGCAGTAATTTTATTTTTTTTCCAAACTACATTGTTTTCCCAGCAGCGTCATCAAACCCAGCAGCTCAAACCTGAAATGTTTGGGTGGGAGCATTTCTCATTTGCCTTTAGGCCCATTCTCCTACAGTGGGAGATTTCCTGCCTGGAATAAATCATGGAATCACAGAATGGTTTGGGTTGGAAGTGACCATAAAGTTCCTGTAGTTCCAACCACCTGCCATAAGCACGGACATGAAATCTCTAACAATGTTCCACCACCCTTTTTCCTGTAAGATCCTAGAGGAAGATGCTTATCAAGAAATATATCCAGAAAAAAAAATGGAACCATTCTCTTTAGGCAGCAGAGACTGATCCATTGGAATCAGTTTTTCTTATTTCCCAGCCCTTGTCTTCCCAAGTTAATATTTTCACTGAACTGAAAACTTGTAAGAATGTAAAGATAGAAATGTCTTCATCCAGCTGTAACTGAAATGGAATCCCATGGACTAAAAATAAAAAGGGGGTTTCCAACTGTCTTTCATACTTCCATGAAAATTAGTTCTTCTGGAGGGAGCTTGGCATCCCACTTTGGAGTGACAGAAAAGATGCTGGATGATTTCAGAGATGCCATTTCTGGGTTTGCTCTGTCATTGCTGCTCGTCTCTGCTCACGAGGCTGAAAAGTCATCCAATTTCCCTTGGACAAGTGACCCTCTGATCTGGACAGCAGTTCCTGCCACTGGAAATGTCCTTTAGCTGGATTGACTTTGAGTCAGTGACCTGGAGGGGAAAGCTTCTGGTGATTAGTGTTTTACACTAATCGTGGTCAAACCAAAAGAAACTTGTAGGACACGGTTACAGGAAAAACAGCAAAAGCACCTGCATGAGTATTTTGAGTCCCAAATATCAAAGAGCCACTAAATCCACAGAGAATAGCTCTGAAAATTATGTGTTTGGAGGGAAATGAGTAATGAGAAAAGAGCTTTATCCTGACTTATTCGTGGTTCATACCAGCCTAAAAAATCTGGAGGAGACTGCCAGCAACAGCTTAATGAAATGTGGTGTCCTTGGAAGAGAAAATGATTCATTTTGAGGGAGTGTCTTGGGCTGAACCCAGTTTTTAGAGAGCTCAGTCACCTCTGGACACCGAACTGAGTTACCCAGAGGAGGCTCAAGGGCTTATGTAGAGAAAAGCTTCTCTTAAATGCCTGACTGTGAGTCTACAGGAGAATATTTCGCATCCTCACTTCCACTTGGATGGAAAATGGAAACTGAAGTGGTTTGCTGCGTTTGATTCCAGAACCAGGAAGCTCAAAACCAGAGTTAAAGTCAGATATTTAAGAGAGTTAAAAAGGAAAAAGAAAACCCTAAACCAGCTTGATGATGAGGTTTAGGGCAAGCCTTGCTCTGTTCAAAGCCACATTCCCAGCCCCAGTGGTTTGGGCTGTGGGAACAGCTGGACCTCAGGAGTCACCAAGACATGGGATACAACCAAGGTAGCTCTAGATAATTTTTTTCCCCAGAACCAGGAGAATTCAGATGAATTCTCTTCTCTTAGACTGGGATGAAACTGGAAGATGAGCCTGGGTGCAGATCTCAGGGGTGGAAAAATCTCCTGCAACTTCCCCTCTGAAGTTTCCTTCATATGGGTGAGCCGCAGGGGCCAGTGCCGGGTTCCCCTTTTCCTTTTGCTTCCTTCACCCCATAAACAACCCAAAACAGGGCACAAGGCACTTCCACACACTTTAAGGCCAAGTTTTAGGACAAGGAAAAGCAGCTGCCTGGAAGTGCAGGCCAGGGATGATGTCGTCCTTATTGAACTGCCTCGCCAGCGTTTTTTACGGCAGTTTAAAACACCATCAAGGCGTCATCAAACTGCCTTTCACTTCCAAGCCCAAATGGCCATGGAATGGAGCCCAGAGTGAAATTCTAAATTGGATCCCATCAAACCAGCGTCAGATCACACAGGCTAAGCAGGAATGAATGGCTCCTAACGATGGAGTTCATCATTATAAAGTAATGACAAAGGATACAGGACCACCGAGGTCTCCAGCAGAGCAACCAACCCTTCACCCACTCCCTCCCCTCTCTCCAATGCCTGCTGATTTTTTCCTATTAGGGTGAAACTTTTTTTTTTCTCTTTTCTGGGATGTTTTTTCTCCCTGTAACTGCCAAAGGGTTTCAGGGCTCA
Organism: Anthoscopus minutus; assembly: GCA_013399455.1. Classification (NCBI taxonomy): domain Eukaryota; kingdom Metazoa; phylum Chordata; class Aves; order Passeriformes; family Paridae; genus Anthoscopus; species Anthoscopus minutus. The sequence continues at coordinate 19,319 of VWYI01046443.1, read as the reverse complement.
TTCAGGATAAATTATTCAGTCTAAATGGAGATGCCATAAATCTTAAATGGCAAACAATAGATGATTCTCCCTTTAGACGCACGGAGCCTGCAAAACTAATCTCCTGCTAAGCAATGGTGTGTCCCACTCCAGCTGCTGATGGCAAAATTTACAGGGGGTAGCATTTGTTTCCTTATGTGCATCTATATTTAAGTTGCCACAGGGCCTTCCCCTTCCTACAACAACGCGTGAACTGGTCACCATGGGAGAGAGAGGCAGGGAAACAGCTCAGCCAGCTTGGAAAAGGCTCCATCTTGCAAACTTCCAGCTCTTTTGCCTGTTAAATAAGGACACTTCAAAGTGGAAGAAAGGATGGAGCAGCTTGTGTAAGTGAATTAGGATTAGAAGCCCCATGTGTTGTTTTGCTGAGATTTAAGCCTCTCACGTAGCGGGACTTGTGCTTCTCTCTTTGGAAAGCTTGGCATGAAATCCATACTGTTTAAAGCAATTTTATGCACCCCAAACCCAGCGGACCCAGCTGGAAGGAGGCGAAGCTTCAGACCCACCTGCAGCACTCTAATCCCTGCTCCATCACCCAGGTGAGCTCCTCCTTTCCCCTCCTCCAGAATTCAAAGCACAGACTTTAGTTTGCAGCATCTGGAGGGGTGTTGCTGCTCCTTAAGGAGGAGAACCATCTCCAAACACACAGAAAATCCCCAGCGCAGCTTCGCTGCCAGGAACCAGTTGAAATAACACTGTGGGCTAGCACCAGCTCCGGCCACCGCTCGCCGACGGCTGCCAGCGGATCCCGGGGAAAGCACATTTCCCCTGGCTGGGTGAGGAGTTGGCCTTCTGTGTTTAAATCTTGCCTCACACTGCACACCCACTCCTCCTCGCCATCTGCCAGGCGCGCCGTGCCCCGGGCAGAGTCTGGAGCCGGCTGCTTCTCCCAGCAGAACCTTCCCCAGCCCGGATCTGCCCGAGCGCTTCCAACTGCTCCTCTCCACCCCGAGAGGAGCCAAGTTGGGAGCTCTGCTGCCATTCCCTCTGCCCCCACGTCAGCTGTAGCATCAGTGAGCAACTGCTTGGGCTTCTCTCCACCTTGCAGGGCCATCTGGACGAGCTCAGACCTCGTGCCGAGGGGGATGGAGGAGGGCCAGCAGCACCTTGGTGTTGTCAGCCAGGAAGAAAGTTATGGTCTGGAAGCGGGAGGTTTATGTACATGCCTGAAATGCTCACAGCTTCCTCGAGCTCCTTTATGTCTGCCGAGTCCTCTGGGGATGGCACGGACTCCTAATGGATGCTGCATTAGCTAATCCAGTGATTCAATTACTCCTAAATACTCTCTGGTGGCCGGGGCTGGCCTTCCTGCTCACTTACTGGAAATTGTTGCTCTTCCAGGGGGAGGGGAGCAGAGCTTCCATCATAAGAAGCATCCCCCTCTGTTTTCTTTGTGCTGTCCTTCCACAGGGAGTGCTCAGCTTCCAAGGGCAGGGATGGAGGCAGACAGGGCTGACTGAGATCCCTTCCCCACGGGACAGCCATGCCCCAGGAGCCACCAGTGGCCAGGAGCTGGCCTGTAGCCACCTGGCTCAGGTGAAGCCACAGGTGCTGATCCCAGTGACACTCAAATCCCTGTTGATCTGGGAACAGCATCCAGGTCATGAGTTGCCTCACCCATTTGCTATGGTCATCCTTCAGCTGGACAGCCCTGTGTCCAGTGTTGGTTTTGTGACAGACATTGAGGGGCTGGAGTGTGTCCAGGAAAGGGAATGGAGATGGGGAAGGGGATGGAGCCCCAGGAGAGGCTGAGGGAGCTGGGAAAGGGGCTCAGCCTGGAAAAAAGGGGGATCAGGGGGACCGTGTGGCTCTGCACAACTCCTGACAGGAGGGGACAGCTGAGGGGGTCAGGCTCTGCTCCCAGGAACAGGGACAGGAGGAGAGGGAGCAGCCTTGAGTTGCCAACCAAGGGAGGTTTCTGCTGGATATTGGGAAAAATTTCTTCCCTGAAAGGGCTGTCCATCCCTGACACAGCTGCCCAGGTAGTAGAATCACCATCCCTGGGGGGATTTAAAGCCATGTAGAGGTGGAAATTTGGGACATGGGTTACTGGTGACCTTGGCAGTGCTGGCAATGGTTGGATTTGATGATCTTAGAGAGTTTTCCCAAACTAAATGATTCCATGATTCTATGATCCCTAAAGGGGATGGCAAAACTGTGGATACTGGGCTGGACAGACGCCTATCCAAGAATTCATGATGTCTTCTACTGCCCAAATTCACATGGCAGCTTTTGAGGGACATTTCTTCATTTCCTACACACTGCCTGTGGATGGGCAAACCCGTGAGTCCTACAGCAAATCTTAGTGCTTTTCAGTATGGACAGAGATTTATAAGCCTAAGATCATCATTAGTCTTAGTTCTTGAAAGTACAGATGGGATGAAAGACAAATTTGTCACTCAGAGGAGTAAGAAGCTCCTGCCAGAGGAGAGGAGGTTTGATCCTGGAATGTAGCGGTGGCTGCAAATTGGGCTGGATACACACATGGAAACTGTGCTCCCCTCTGGAAAGGGCTCAGCCAGAGCACGGGAGGGATTGCCATCAGTCTCAAGTGGCTTTTACATAATAAAACACTTCCTTAGAAAAACAGTTTCTTAGAAACAGACAGAAAAACGAGGAAAAGTTTGCACAGAGGGAGTGCCAGGCACACTCGCCTTTGCTTTGTCAGGGATGAGCCATCAAAGAAGATCCACTTTTGGCTTAACTTTTCCATTAGGATTTCTATATTCACTTTTGACCAGGCAAGAGCTAAAGTATGTACAAAAGACATTGTCTGCATGGCCTTGAAAGGGAAAGATAAAATCTTACAAGCTTCTGCCAAAAATTTCATATGGCCAGAAACCACAAGGCAGACTTCTTACATTGGTTCTTAGCTCTAAAGATCAGAAGAGACCAAATGGATATATTAAATATATATATGTATATATAAAATTAAAGCACATTAAAAATAAAAATATTAAATATTCAAAAGTACGTTAAATATATGTGTCTGTATATACACAAATACTTTTCTTCAAGGTTGTTCCAGCATTTTCAGGGCTGAAAATTCCCCATTATATTTAGGGAAAACCCTTTGTCTTAATCCAGCAGTCATAGGTGGGACACATAACATGGAGAGCGTGGAAAGGGAGGTATAAAGAGAAAACCTGCAACACAGGATGGGCAGAAGTGACCATAAATTCACGGGAAAAGAATCAGATGAACACAGCCTGAAATTCAGATAAATAATACCTTTTCTTTGCATTGCAGAACTAATTTAGAGAAGAAATTATGGGTGAGGAAGGATTAGGATTGGAGCCACTTTGGAAGGTGGAACAAAATATGAAATCACGTTGTTCCTGTAACCAAGGAGGTGCAAAGTTTTTGCTGTTCTTTTCCTTGGTGGGTTTGGAGACAACCACGTGCTTGTGGGGACCACTCAGCCCCAAGGACATTGGGGCAGCCAGGCCAGGCCCTATTTAACACCCCTAAAATCCTTCTCAACCCTTCAGACCAAGCCTCAGGCACTCGGGAAAAGCCAGAATGAGACAGGAGGACCAAAGGCATTTCCAAGCCCTGTTTGTGCACCTCATTGGTGGCAATGATGGAGTTAACTCTGCTCCTATCTCCATGTGGAGCAGGCAGCCTGCCAGGGGCTCCAAGTCTGGGAAATCAGCAGGCACATCTTGGCTCCCTGGGAGCAGATTGTTGCCTCGGCTCAGCTCCAGGTGAGAGGATTCCACGGTCACAGCCGAGTGTCCCCGTGTCGCAGCAGGGGACTGGGGACCTGCAAAGAGGAAATGGCTTTGGATCTCCACCAATTTCTGGCAGTTGTTGCTCCACCAGCATTCCCTGTCCTGGTGTAACCTGCTGATCCATGGATGCATCGTGTTCCTCCCCTGGCAACCCCCAGCCTTCCACGCTGCTCTCGAGGGCTGGAAATTCCCCAAATCTGCCCTGAATCCTCCTCCTGGTGCTGATCTCAGTGCAAGGACCACTAGACTTGCTGGTTTGAGCAGTAGCAAAATCAGTTTAGTTGGGTTACAGGGCACTGACGGACACTGAAGTCTTGTGAGAGTCTAGGGGGGACAAGGTGGCACAGCACCATCCCCTCTCCTGCAGCCACCTCACCCAAAAGGCTGTGGCTGAGCCCCTCTGTCCACCTGAGGAGCACCTTCCTAAGGCAGCAGACAAGATCCATGAGGGAACTGCCTTCTCCTGCATTTTTTCTGGGGCAGAGCCATCAACTGAGTTTCAGGTAGTGTAGCCGCACCATCAAACCCCCTCCTAAAACCTGCCAAACCAGAAAACGCAGCTGTCAGGAGACCTGGGTAAATTCTGGAATGCGACCCATTTAGGGGAGGGGAAAAATGAGCAAATCCACAGCTCACTCTGCGCTGCTCCCTCGAGCTGGAGCTCAGACATAGAATTATGGGCCTGTTACTTGGGCTGAAGGGAAAATCCATCAGAAGTCAGCGGCGCAGGGCACGCAGCGTGCAGTGGAGCAGCTTCAGCTCGGGCCAGCACCAGCCAGGGGGATCCATCTGCTCCAGCCAGCTTTGTCACAGAGCCACACCTGCATTCCACTTGTGCATCCTCGCTGCAAGGACCAGGATCTACACGGGAAGCTCCTCCCCAGCCCCCGTGTGCTCTCAGCATGCAGAGAATTCAACAGCACGAGGAGTTGGAGGAGAATCGGCCGCAGAGGCACCAAATCAGCTGGAAAGTTTGCAAAGCTGCAGCAAGGCAGGCAGGCTCATTTTTCTCAGCTGATGAAAAGCCTGGAGAGCATTTTTATTAAATCCATTGAGGGGAAACCCCAGGATCAGTGGCAGAAAAGGGACAAGGGGTTGTTATGGAGAAAAATCCTCTCTTAAACCACACGGAACTCTTGGAGAGAGGCCCAGCGGAGGCACGATGACTTATGAAAAATTATCAACAACTCCTACAAATGAAATGGCCACAGTGCTGTAACAAATCAGCTCTGAAAAATACACACTCAAACCCCACTGGGAGGTGGAATCCAGACTGTGTGACGATATGGCTTCTTCACACCCCACACAGCAATCAGGGGACAAGTCCTTCCACAGGCACAGAGCTGCTGTTTGCCCAGCAAACCCAGAGCAGAGCCACCAGGGTTAAATCCAACAGCCAGACACCAAGCAGGTGCTGGTGAGAACCTCTGTGATGTGCAGCTTTGAAAGCCTGTCCTGTACTTTGAATCCTTGCTCTGAACCCACCCCAGTCCATATCCCTTCTTTACTGAAGCCTTCTGCTCCTTGGTGTCTCCAGGAAATCAGCTCTGACTGCTGCTTACACAGAGCCTTTCCCTGGCCTAATGCCTGATGCCGGTTTCTGCCCCTTCCCTGCTCCTGGATTTTGTTTTGTGCTCTCTTCACTGTTTTTTTGCCTTCCATCCAACTCTAACCATCCCCTGCTCGTGCTTTGTGCAGCGACGCTCACATTTGGGGACCTCTGACACTGGAGAGCTGGCTTAGCTTCCAATCATAGACTCATGGAATGGTTTGAGTTGGAAGGGACCTTAATGATCATCTCATTCCAACCCTCNCATATCTCTGCCTGAGAACTCTGTGTTTTCGAGATATAATAATTCGGAGGGAGAGGGTGGGGGCTTACAATTTTTTTCTGCCTTCCCTGACAGATACCTGTCTCAAAAACCGGGACACACCACAACCTGAATTTGAACATAGCAAATATCCAGGTGTCCTCTCTCCTCTGCAGGATTTGCATCTGCAGCCTTCCTTTTGCATGGAATGCAGGATTTGAAAGCAGCCTGGCAGGAGCATGGGGGTTTTACCATCAAAGAACCCAAAAGGAAGTTGGCCAAGGGCCTTGCCCATAGGGGGTCTCTGTGAGGGAATCCCTCACCACCATGGAGCATTTTTGTGGCAGATGCTCAGTGGAGTTGATTAGAGAGAAATAATCTGCCCCTCCCAGACCACCCCTGGCCCTCCCTCTCAATTCAGAGAAATTTGGGCCGAAGAGAGAAATCTCTCTCCTTTTCAAGAGCTTCCTCTTGCATGCTACAAAGTGCAGTTCCCACCCTCCAGCCGCCTGTACGAAGTGGGAACATGCAGCACAGCAACCTTTCCCTGGGAAGCAGACTCCCAAGGAACGAGCCCTACTATTTTCTGCATGTGAACTTTAAAGAGGAGGAAGCCTTTGTTTCTCGGCTCCTTTTAGGTGCTGATCAATAGCAGAGCTCCAAACCCCCACAAACACGCCTTTCCCTGCAGTCAAACCAAGCCTGGAGGCTCCTTTTGCTCCTTCTGCTGCTGGGCAGCTTTTCTTCCAGCCCTGCTTCCCCATCCCTCTGGCAGCAGAGCGGGACCCAGGGCCGGCACATTCTGCATTCCAGCCAGCTCCACATCCACAGAGCCAATTAGTGAGCAGGGTGACCGCTGCCACTTCCCGGGGTGGGCCAGCAGAGAGGGTGACATCTCAGTGACACAGGGCAGCCCATCTCAGTCCCAGCTGCGTGTCCAGCTCATCCATAATGCAGCTGGGCTGCTCACGGCTTCTCCCTGTTGCTTTCGATACCGGATGAGCAGGAAAATCACTGATCATTAGCAACAACAGACAGAAGGATCCCAAGGGCAAACTTTATGTTGTATTCATAAAGCCAAGCCTCCTCGCTGGCAGTCTGGCTCCCCATGGCAGGGATGCTGCTCAGAGCATCTTGGAAAACCCAGGTTTTATTCCAGCAGTGCCCAAAAATCAAGGCCACCTTATGCGAGGCACAAGACGGTTTAAGATCATCTCTGCCTTGTCAAGTTTAAAATTCAAAGAGTCAAGACAATGTGGGAAGGGAGTAAGAGACTTAGGGAGGTGAGCTGGCTTTCCAAAATCTTATTGGAAATCAGTTCAGGGCTAGGAATGCCTCTGTGGTGTCTAGCCAGAGGCAGAATCACAGCAGCGTGGTGGGACTGTCCTGTTAAGGACACATTTAAATATCCCCAGTGCTGGAGTATTTATCACTCTTCTTGGTCCTGCAGCCTGGCCGTCAGGAATTGATATCTCTGGTATTTAGCCTGAAGTGCTACTCTCCCCAGTGATAATCCAGTTTACTGCCCAACATTATTTTTGTCCTTCTCTGGTTTTTACACACTTCAGAGATCTTTAGTGTTTTAGGATCAGTTGGAGGATGTGCTCCTACCTGTCATTGTCCAGTAGAATTACAGACCTGCTCCCCGATCCTCTCAGTGCTCTTCCCTGAATAATTCTGGTTTGTGAAAGTAATTCAGGTTATACTGTGCCAGAGTATTAGCAGGGGTAATTTGGAGGGAGCTGCACAAGAGAAAACTACGTTTATTTGAAGATCATTCCAGAAAATAGTGTTTCCCACCCTGAACATGTGCCACCACCATGTGCTTTGTGCAGAAACACTCACAATTTGGGGAGTAACCTTGCAGGTACCTGACAGGATGGCACCCAAATGTCACACACAGCCCAAGCCTTGGTCAAGTCAGGTCAGTTGAAAGTCAGGCAGTGGCCTGACAATTTTTTCCCATCAAACCAGCAGCAGGGTTTCTCTTTGGGATGCAGCTGATCCCTCGGTCTGGATTTACAGGGATTAAAGAAAAACCTCTGACTTCATTTTGGACCCATAAACAGAAGCCATAACACCTGATGCCAGCCCAACACCATGAAGGGCTGTGGCCAGAATCATGTGTCACTGCTAGATGAAAATTCATGTTTGAAAACACCCTGCACATCTGCAACATCCTGTGAGGAGAAGACCATTCCTTTGGAAAGCAGGGAAGGATGTTTTTAGCAGCCTTATCCATATAGATAGAGAGAAACAAATATATAAATATAGAAAGGAAGCAGGCTTGACTGTTCTGAGCAACCTGGCCTAGTGGAAGGTGTCCCTGCCATGGCAGAGGGGTTGGAACAAAAGGGTCTTTATGGTCCTTTCAAACCCAAACCACTCTGTGATTCTATAATTTAATTATTATTTTTAATCTTGGCTCGTACCAAGGTAGTTTGAAACTCTGTGTTTTGCAGAGCTGGAAAAGCACTGAATCTCACCAGGATCTTCATTTGGGAATGGTACCCTGTAAGGTTTTGTTATTGCTGATTCAGACTTTTGAATTTTCTGGAAATAATGAATTTTCTGGGGCAGTTGCTGGGGTTCAGGAGGACACAACAACTTTGCAGGCTGGTCCCAACAGAGAAGGCGAGGAGGCACAGAAGTAGAATATGGAATTTAATGTGACCGAGCGTGAAGTGACTCACGGGGGTAAGAGCAGTCTCAAGTTAAGTACAGCTTAAATTATGCTGAATGAGCAACACAAAGAAGTAAAATTCAGACACTTCAGCCACAGAATCAACACTGCACAGGGATGCAATATAATGTCTGGGGGGTCAGGAGGTCAGCAGCAGAAGCAGGTGAGGGCACCAGCAGGCTCAGCTAACGACCACTAAGGTAGTTAGAAGGAGACTCATTTGCTTCCCTCTCTGATGCCAAGCCCCATCCTCAGCTGCTCCTCAAAGCTGTCAGGCCACTCGCCCTGCTCACCCCATTTCCTGATCTTTATTACTTTGCCAAAGTTTAATTGGCCCAGCTGATGGCTCCCAAGCTGGGTGCCTGCTGCAGGCTGGGGAGTTGGTTGTTTGTGGCGTTATTTGCCAGAGCAGGTGGAAGCAGGGAGGAGGGGAGGAAGCTCAGGTTTCGATACAAAACGAGTGTAACGCGTTCTGAGTCAAAATGCACTGGACAAACCATGAGAAAAGATTGTTTCGGCTTTCTAGGGGAGCAGGGCTGGCTCCTCCATGCTTTGGAACAGGGGTTTAACATGAGAAAAGAGAGATGGAGTCATTCTGATACCTGGGGAATGACTTCTTCCACTCCCTGAGAGTTCTATATTTGCTAAGTTAAAAAAACCTCCAAAAACTGTAGCTTTCCAATTATACAAGAAAAGCTTTTAGTACATGGTGAGCACATCCCCTGAGTTGATGCCTGGAAGAGCTGGAACAGAGACTAGATGGAGTTGGGGAATAAAGGAGATTTATTGAGAGGTCACCCCAGACAGCACCAGTGCTACAAATCAGGCTCTGTCTGGATGGCTCCAAAGATGGAGGCAAAGGGAGAGGAGCCAGTCCCAAGATCCCACTCTTTTTATAGGTTTGGGTCCATTTACACACAGGAGCTTCATTTGCCCACCCTCTTCCTCCCATGTTGTTTCACTTTGAGCCTGAAGTTTGGGAAAGGTGTCCTTGAGTTCCAATCAGAGTAGGATTGTTGTGTCTTCATCACCCTGTGAAAGGATCTCAGTACCCTGAACAAAACCACACACCAGTGCAGAACAGAAAACCCAAAAGCCCAAGGCATCAGAGTCATTTATGTGCACTGGCCTTGCTCCTTCCCCTCACCCATCCAGGAAAGCAGCTGGATAAACCCTGGCAGATTTGCATTGCTAACTCACCCCAGCCATGGTCCCCTCTTATTTAGATCAAGAATCTGGAGCAATACAATTTTTCTCCATAAACTCATCAGGGCCCCCCTTTAGGCTTCCCAGGCAATGACTGAAGAAAGGAATGGAATGAAATATAGAATTAAAAAATAGGACAGGGACGGGGAAAGGAAAGGAAAGGAAAGGAAAGGAAAGGAAAGGAAAGGAAAGGAAAGGAAAGGAAAGGAAAGGAAAGGAAAGGAAAGGAAAGGAAAGGAAAGGAAAGGAAAGGATGGATAGTTCAGTTGGAAGGGTCCTGGAGTCACCATCCTGCCCAGCTGCCTGACCAGTTTAGGGCTGTCCAAAAGTTCAAGCCTGTTTTAAGGGCATTGTCCAAATGCCTCTTAAACACCAACAGGTGTGGGGCATTGACCACCCCTCTAGGAAACCATTTCCAGTGTTTCAGTGAAGAAAAGCTTCCTAATATCCAGTTTAAACCTCCCCTGGCAGAGTTTTGAACCATTCTCACATGTCCTGTCAGTGGATACCAGGGAGATCAGCACATCCCTCTCTGCTTTCCATGCTCAGGAAAATGTAGAGAGCCCCTCAGCCTCCTTTTCTCCAAACTAGACAAGCCCAAAGTCCTTGGACATCCATCACAGGACATTCCTCACAGCCCTGTCACCAGCAAGAGTAAAGAACAGAGAAGGAATGAGAGAGAAGAAGGACTTGACACAAGCAGATGTTGGCTGGGAGTCTCTGGATTGATAGGGCAGATATTGATTGTCCAAACCATGACAAGGCATCATTTTGGGATGCCCTGGTGGGCTTGGATCAAAACCTCTCCGAGAATCCTGCTCCCAGCCCAAATCCTGGCCCATTTGTCAGCACTGACATAGCCTGGTGCTCCCATCCCACAGTTTTTCCACTGTCAGGAGACAGAAATGAGATTTTTCTATTCTCACCTGCTGCTCAACGTGGAGCACCCATCACACTCAGCACAACTCTGCAGGGTGAATCTCAGAGATGAATCCTAATGACAACCAAGAGAGCAGGCACGAAGGGAGAATTTATGGAAATGCAGCCTTCTGCCTTATAAAAATAAAAAGGAGAAAAGCTAAGGAGAAGAAATAAGATGTTTATAAGCTTGAGCAAAATTAATAAAGGTGTTTAAAATCAAAGCTAGGAAATGCCCAAATTGCCAGTGTGGGTGCTTGAATCCAACCCCTTTCATATACATTATTACATTACAATCCTGATTACATGGCTGAATGAGTTTTGTCTGCAGAGTTTGGCTCCCAGGACACAACTTCCTTATGGAGGCAGGCACCAGGTGTCTCCCTGTCATTCTGGGGGTGACCTCATCCCTTCTTTCCATGGGATTATGAATTTCCTTTCAAAACACTCTCCTGAGATGAAGCTGTGGTGAGATTCTCACATTAAATTCTAGGAGCTGATACATAGATAAAAAACATACATCCATTAGGTCTGCTTGATTTCAGCTGCAAAATCTCATTTCTTTCCAAAGCTGAGCCTTTTTTAGAGCTTTCTTTGTTAGATCTCTAAGGTACCATTAATTTTTAGCTTCAATTTTAACTATTCAACATTTTTACAAAGTGGGTTGCTTGGTTTCAATGAATGGTCAACAAAAAAGATTTTCGTCTAAATTACTTTCTGTGTGTGCAAGATGAAGGGTCTTTTGTGTGAGAGCCAGAGCTGAAATAGGGCTGGTCACAACCCAAAACCACTCTTTTGAAGGAGGAGAAATGAAAAATCAAGATTTAATTTTTAAAATTAATAATCAGGATTTAAATGTTTAAAAAACAGTAATGAATCTGAGACCTTCTACAAAGGATGAGAAGGCCAAAAGAAGTAGAGTCGTGGTCAGGTTGTGTTTCTGGAATGACTTTAGGCCAAAATTTAGTCCCTGATCTGAATCAAGCCACTGCTGCAGACCTTCACAGCTCCTCTGCAGTAGAGGAGACAGACCCTGTTTTAAAAAAATGGGATCTTTATGACAGTTTTGCTTCCCTTAATAGGTCAGGGAAACTGGAGAGTTTGTAAACCCTAAAGTTTTAAGTGAAAACACCACAAAGTCAACAGGAAGCAAAGAACATGCTGGAGAATCCCAAAAAAGCTTGGGCTGGAAGGGACAGCTGGGGGTCTCTGGCCCAGCTCCCCACTCAAAGCAAAGCCAACTCCAAAAGTTAGATCATCTCTGAATTTAGGGGACGTTGCTCAAGGTCATCCCCTTGGGCTGTGGGTTCAGCAGAGAAACAATCCAATGTCGTGGTTTAATCCCAGCTGGAAACAGCTCCACACATCCATGGCATGGGGAGACAACGGGAAGGGTAACAGAGAGAAAACTCACGGGGTGGGATAAAGACATTTTGATAGGGAAAGCAAAAGCCACTCATGAGCAAAGCAAAACAAGGAACTGACTCCCCACTTCCCATCACAGCCATTCCCAGGGCTCCATCCCAGGTAAGGGTGATTTGGGAACACAAAGGCCATCACTCTGACCACCCCCACATCCTGCTCCTCCACCCAGCTTTATATACTGAAGGGTCTGGAGTGTCCCCTTGGTCACTGGGGTCAGCTGTCCTGGCTGTGACCCTTCCCAAGCTCTTGGTCTGGAGTGTCCCTTCAGTCACTGGGGTCAGCTGTCCTGGCTGTGACCCTTCCCAAGCTCTTGGTCTGGAGTGTCCCTTCAGTCACTGGGGTCAGCTGTCCTGGCTGTGACCCTTCCCAAGCTCTTGGTCTGGAGTGTCCCTTCAGTCACTGGGGTCAGCTGAACTGGCTGTGACTCTTCCCAAGCTCTTGGTCTGGAGTGTCCCCTTGGTCACTGGGGTCAGCTGAACTGGCTGTGACCCCTCCCAAGCTCTTGTGGACTCCAGCCTCCCCAGGGCTGAGTGAGGTGAGGAGTTTAAAAGGCCTTGACTCTGCAGGAGCTGCTGAGTAATAACCAAAATCCCCCAAATACCCCTGTGTTAGCAAATTCCAAATGGCCCAGTTCCAGATACTGTGATGAAAATTTACTTTACACCTGCCAAAACCAGCACATGCAGGGATTTCCCTTGGAACAGCTCCTCAGTCATGGGCAGACACTTGTGTCCAGGGCCTCTTCTATCTCTGCTCAGGAGGTTCCTGGCTGTAAACGTGTCCTGACTCACCAGAGTAATAAACTGAGTAATAAATCGCCTTGTCCACATCCCATCTGTAAGTCATGGATGTGTCCATCCACTGCCCTGATCCAAAAATGTCCCAGCTTTGGAAACTGTCACCAAAACTGCCTTACTTTGCAGTGGAATAACCCAAACCACATTCCCCGCTCTTTCTGAAGAACTCCACAGCCCCCATAATTAAAACACATTTAATTGCATCCATCGTAAGTTCTCTATAATGCCATGCCAAAGAAACGAGTGCTGAGCGTGTCACCAGCCAGAGGCGTGACAAAGCTGGTGTTCCAGGCCGTGGGAGCATCTCATGAGGGGCAGCTTTGGTGGCATCCTCCCACCCTTCACCCTCATGCAATTACAGCTCTTCTCCTAGCTCCTGTCCCCACGTGGGCACAGGCCACCAGCATCCTGCCCCTTCCCAACTTCTGAGCGCTCGTCTTTGTAGCCTTAATGTCCTTTTAATGCAGAATTTGGGAGGTAATTATTTATTTACATGACTGTGCAGCCTGGAGGGGCTCGCTTACAAGGCTTGCGTGAGAAGGCTGTGATTACTGGGGCTTTGCGGAAGATGATTAAAGCAGCGTGACTAAAGTGTTTCGAGTGATCTGTCCTGAAAAAGGGCAGTGCATAAAGTGCCCTCTTCCTGCAGCTGCTGCCTGTGTTCAGAGACAGATTTGTTAACTGCAGTGACAAAAGGAAGCTTTTTTCCCCCCTACTCCTTCTCATCGCCTCGGCGTTAATCAAATACAGCCCGCGCTGGGTTTTTACTCCTTCCAGTTACCCGCTCAAATTGTTGACTCATTTCCAGGCAGCTCCACGCTCACCAGGCTCTTGACAGCAGTGAGGTGGGAGACAGGTCCCCAAAGGCATAATTTGAAGACAGGATATTTTACAGAGCTGTCAAGAAGTTCTTCATTTGGGCTGCCGAGCCTTTATTACTCGTGACGTGCTGTAAAACAGAGAAGGCCCAACTCGCATCTCGCATTTCAAGATGAGTTTGCAAGAGTGAAAAAGGGGAAAAAAAAAACCCAAAAAAAAACCCACACCAGCAAGAGCCCTTCTCTTCAGCGTGGAGCTTATCTAAGCTGCTGCTCGCCAAGGGAGATAAACGTGGGCCCCTCTCAATCTGATTATCACAGGCATTTCACAGGCTCGATACCATCGTTAATCCACGGGCCACTGTGAAATTAAACTGGCTGATCTGCTCGGATACAGGCCAGGCTTGAATGGCTGAGGGATGAAAAGAAAGGGTGTAAAAGGGGAGGATGGAGGAATTTCCTTTCATCCCTTGGTTTGTACAAAGCCGGGCTGGATGTTCATGGTGGGTGGCAAAGTTTGGGAGAAACGGTGAAGGGGAAAAACATGGCAATAGGAAATCTTAACTTGAGGGAGTTTGTCTGGTCACAGACATTTTACCTGAATGTTTATAATGGAAATGCTCGATGCTGCCTGCTTTTGGTACACAGATGGAATTAGCTATATGCTCAAAAATCACAGAATAAGCTGAATTAGAAGGGACCCAGGAGGGCCCTGAAGTTCAACTCCCAGGCCTGCAATGAGAAAGGAAGAAACTGAGGTGGAATTTAGGAGCATTTACTGTGATTTTAGAGCATTTTCCAGCTGGACAAAAGTGGGTAAGATGCACCTTGGAATTACAAAAACTCCTGAATAGTAGCAGCAGCCTCTTATCCCACCTGTAAAGGTCAGGTTTCCATAAAAACCACATGATCCTGTGGGAAAAATCATTGGCACAGCCACGTGGCCTTATCCAGGAGAAAGGGGAGGAAAGGATGAAGCAACAGCTGAATGTGGTTTGTATTTGTAAACATGAGACTCACAAGGAGGGATCTCACGAAGGAACCGCTTGGAAGGAGGCAAGACCCCTCCTCCTAAATAATCCCCACGCCAAGGTAAAACTCCCCTATGCAAATCCCAGATTTACTCCCCAAAATACTTTCTCCTCAAACAGAGAACGAAAAGAGGGAATTCTGCCCCATGCAGCCAAAGTGTGATTTCTCTGAGAAGTGACAAACTCCACTCATTTCAGTGATGCCACAGAGATCAGAGGTGGCACGGAACAAGTGTTGGATTGTCCCCACCACTGCGTGCTCGCTTTAGTCCTGTCAAAATTCCACCTCGGCAGCACCAATTCCACAAAACCAGAAGCAGCAGGAGAGTGTGGGAGAGGCTGAAAAGGCTTTCATGGGAGGAGAGGGGGTTTGGTCACCTCGCCTTTGAAGAGGCAGAGCCACAGCCAGGAGCTGGAGCTGTCAGAAACAGAGCAGTGTGAGGAGTTATAAATGGAGGGAGCTTTTAATCTCAGAGCGAGCTACAAATCGAAGGTGAAGCTCATTAACTTGGACACTTTGTGCGTTAAAAAATGAGAAGCGTTTCACTTAATGAGGAGCTCTTAATAGGT
Source organism: Anthoscopus minutus (assembly GCA_013399455.1). NCBI lineage: Eukaryota > Metazoa > Chordata > Aves > Passeriformes > Paridae > Anthoscopus > Anthoscopus minutus. Next base: position 4,287 of record VWYI01046443.1, on the reverse strand, counting down.
GTTGTTTTTTTGCTAAATTATCATATTAAGCAGAAGATAATTAACAAGCATTTTCTTAATGTGGTGCTCTACTGATAAAATATCATTGCCGATAAATCATCAAGACATTGAAAAAAAAATCCAAAAAATGCTTTTTAATTATGCTGGGCATGATGGACAAAAAGTACAGGACAATTTCAGTTGTTGGGGAACTAGGAGGGAAAGACAAGAATCTCCAACCTGCTGGGGCATGCATGAGGTCCCTTCAGGTAAATCAAACCCTTAGGGCTGGTTTTTAAAACACTTTACAGTACTTAGGGACATTGATATGTCAGTATTGAAATGGCTTCCTCGGGGGTATGGTGTGGCAGAAGTTTCAGAGTAAATGTCAGCTCCTAGTGATACTTTAGAGGAGACGGGAGTGTTTCCAATAAGAAAGAAAAAAATCCTGGAAAGGAAAACGAGACAAGACGAAGCCTTCAAGGTATTTTTTGGAAGTACTGGGATATTTAACACCCGCTTGCTGTCAGAAAGATGCAGCACAGTGATGATGCATGGGCTCAGCTTGGCCTGAGAGCAGGGAACAGCCAACACAACAACATGGTCAGAAAGAAGCCTTGATGAATATCCTGATATTCCAGCTACTTCCCATCCTACCATACTTGATAGACAGAGAGGAGAGGCAGGAGTGCGGTGCAGAAAATCCCCAAAAGCCTCGAATGGTTCATGGTGAACTGCATGCTAAGAGGGAAAAGCTGGAGGACCCATGGATGGATGATGGATGGATGGATGATGGATGGATGGATGGATGGATGGAGGGATGGATGGATGGAAGATGCATGGATGGATGGATGATGGATGGATGGATGATGGATGGATGGATGATGGATGGATGGATGGATGGATGGATGGATG
>VWYI01046442.1:0-56572 GCA_013399455.1 Anthoscopus minutus | reverse complement strand
CAAATTAGCATAATTGACAGGAATTCCCAATTAGCAGCATAGGTGATGCTGAATTCCTGCTTCTGGTTCAACCCTTTTTCAGAACTCCCCTCTTAATACTAGCTGTACTTTGCTTATGAGAAAGTGTCTTGGGAGAGTAGCTTGTTTTTCCTTCCCAGAGAATTTAGCCTTGGACCCCCAAGGCCTCGAGCCTCTGGAGAATATATCTGGTATTTCTGCCTATCAGGGGAGGAAAGATATTTGAGTTAGCTAGGAACTACATAACTATACAACAATAATAATTTTGACATCACATTAATGCTGTATAGACTTTACTGCTTTGCTTTTTTAAAATTTTTTTTCTTACTTTCTCACTGGTTCCTTTCTGCATTTTCCCCTGTAGACCTTTTTAGAAGGACAGGGAAGATGTCTTGTGACATCCATAATATCTTGATGTTTCCCAGCTGATATTTGTCCATTTCACATGGCAGGTAGCTGGATACCCTCTTCTTTAAATTCACTTGAGAACAAACCTTTTTTATTGCTGAGATAAAATTCTGATCTCAACATATTGACAAAAATATGACCCTAGAGGGTAATATTTACCACTGTTAAATGTTGCAAGGGTAGACCATCTTATTAGTCAAAGGTTGTTCCACTTTCCTCTTGTTAAATTGGCAGAAGGTTAAATCTCTCTAAGTGTAGAATGACCTTAAAAAACATGTCTGTATATCAAATGCTTGACAATCAATTGGCTACTGCAGTGAGTATGTAGGTTACCTTGAATATAGCAGAAAATGCTACCCTGAAGTTTGCTGCCCTATTCCCTAAAGGATAAAAGAGTAAAATAGCTGAAAAGGTTAAAAAATACAGCAAAGAGAAATGGCTTATTTGGAACGTGGAGATGACCAAACCAATTACCACAGTCTGAAAGCCAGATAAAGCAAAACTTGCAGGTTATTCTAGTTGTTTATTTAAAAAAAACCCCAACAATATGAATGCCTGGTTAGCTTCAGTATCTAGAGCTTTTAGGACATATTTTGATGCTGAGACATATTATTATGTCTCAAAATATGCAGCATATTTGCATCTCCAAGAAAATACTTATGGGGTAAATTAAATGCCCTCCTCAAAAAAAACACTCCAAAACCAACCGAACAAAAAACAACAGCTACTTCCCTTGATAATTTTAAGAGTATAAAAACATTTGGATAAATCTATACCCAAATTCAAAGTGGTTCCTTGTATAATCCTGTATTTTTCCTCTCTTTAATAACACTATATGTATTCTCACCAGTTATGAGTCTGATTCCTTCCCAAAGGTCACAAGTGTAGATGTCAAATTCTGAAAAAGGAATCTATACTCCCTGCATGTTCAAAGGAGGAAAAAACCCAACTGCTTCTAGAGTATAAATGGTTTTAAGAACCTGTTTTTCCCAAGGGTAGCCTAGGGTGAGTAGTTGACATGTGGACAGCTACTTTGTAAATATCTAAGTTTAATAAGACAAACCCTACCTGAGAAATTTACCTTCAGAAGCCTTCTCTGTTCTTAGTCTTGCTTCTGATTTAAATCTTCCACTCACTGTATCCTGGTGGCATTTCAGTGTTTTCTTTCTTTTGTAAATTTATCAGCTTTGATTTATCAGCTTTGTTCTTTCCAACTCGCCCTCCCCTCAGTTTTCTCTAGTCACTTGGCAGTTCTCAGGAAGAAGAAGGATCCTTTTCTTCATGTTCTCCCCCTTCAGTTGGAAGGTACCCACTGACCAAAATTATTATTTCTGCAGGCATCTGGCCCACTGTCAGCCATAGGAGGAGAGGACCAGCAAGCTAGTTGGTAAAGGCAGGTAGCATCACAAGTCTGGCCTGGTAAATTGTGACACAATCTATGCAGCACCTACCTTTGCACACTCTATTTTGAACTCCCTTTACCAACAAACCATGTGATATTTTGATGTTTACCTGTCTTGTGTAAGAAAGTATATGGCTAAACCAAGGCTAATTCAGACATGCTGGTGCAATTCAAGGGGTATTACCTCACAGTAGGATTTGATGCATGGAACATCTTTCAAAGGACTGCATGTACATGGATGCTTAACAATGTGTCTTCTTGAGACATTAATTTGTCTGGGATAATATTTTTTCCTGCTTGTGCCAGAGCTTTATCTGAAGGGAATTTTAAACTGTTCTCAGTGTGGTTTCTCACCAACCATGGCTTTTTTCTGTCATCTGTGATTACCTGCTACTTTAACTGCAAATGTGCTCTAAACTGCAATCACAGGTATCTGCCTTCATCACTGAGAGGAGAAAGAAGGGAGTTGCTCAAAGAGCTTTCCACAGGGCAGCTAATAGCTTATGGGCCACTGGTGAGTAAGCAAATATATTGTCTCAGGATAAAATTCTTTGCTGAGGGGAATTTCTTGATTGCCTTTTATAGGTGCATCTCTCCCTTTAAGGTTTTCAAGAGTACAAGCCAGCTGCTCAGCGTTGTCAGAGATAAACGAGACCTCCTGAATTCTGTCTAAACATATCCCTGCACAGCAAAGAGATTTTTGACATGGCCTCTACTGTTGTTTAGTTTACCTTTATCCCCAACAGTTCTATGGATTATATATTTTCTCACTGTTACATGGAAATGACTAAATGGCTTACTCTGTATTACAATGTCATAAATTGCATCTTACTTTCATAAAAGTTGTTGGGAGTGAAGGGAATGCCTGCTTTGGAGATTGTCATTCTTCTGGATGATTGTATTCTAAAATATGTTTTTTCTTCCCCCCCAAAAATTGGCTAGCTACAATTTGGCTGGCTTCAGCAACTCAAGATGATTGCTGGACAGACATGGTGACATGGTGGAGCCTGCCATTCAGCTTAGTTGTATGCCAGCTCTTCAATTAAAAATGTATCTTCCCTTTTGTTAGCAAATCTTTGATATAGCAACATCTATGCCAGCAAACACTTTTGCTGCCTTACTTCACCATTTTTTCTATTATTTTTATTAAATATCTAGCTATGAATTGCATGTATAAAATTATGAATTCATTATAAATTGCAATGGAGTCTATTTATGTGTACAGGATGTTTTGGAAATTAAGAAAATTGATTGTATCTCATTGTCAACCATTTCTACAGTGACTTTTAAGCCACAAACAAATACTGTTTCTTTAGGTATACCTTCTCTATTTGTTTCTTTTCTTAAGATTCTATTAGGCACTATTACCTATGGGACTACTCTTCAATTTTCCTTAGTGTCCCATCTGAGATGTTCAAATTGGTATTCACTGTGTAGATATTGACACCAAGGAAATTATTTGCACATGAAAATTGGTGCTTCAGCACCTTCTGCTTCAGCATCAACTGACATACTGTAGCAGGCTAAACAATGAGTATATATTTACACTTTCCTCATTTTCCTTTCCAGTTTTAGTAACGTGGACTTTTATGTGATTGTGTCATGAAGCTGTTTGCTTAATTGGTGACATGGTGGTAATTTAGGCTTTGGAAGTACTTGGATACTCAACTGCTGTTCATTGGAGTACACGAGCAAAATGCTGTAGATCCTGTGGATAAGTATAATTTAAGGGCAAAATACCTCAGAATGTTTATAATTTTTTATTTTAAATAGTTGTACCTGACTGTATATTGCCATAGATATATGTAGTATTTCAGATGATAACTGTATTTGTTACAATTACTAGACATGATATTAAAATGAGTACTGCAGACTTTATTCTCGGTCAGTCTTGTGATCATTGCATGCTTGGATGTGAGATTATGTAAAAGATATATTAGATCAGGCTCCTTATGGACATGACTTTTATCTTCTGTGTTCCTAGAAAAAAGTGAAGAAGTCAACAGACATGATATGCAATTTTTAAAAAAGTTTTGCATTGCTTTAATAAGTGAAATAAAATCTTAGTAGGGGTCTGAGCTTTCTTAGTATATTAAAGTGACACTAATATATATTACCAGGCTTTTCAGCTAATTGGGTTATGATAAATCACCACATCTTTAATATAACAGTAGAAATTTGATTCTACAATAAATTTTAAATGTAAATCACCTACTGCTAATGTTTTGAAACTGTATTCCATCAGAAGCTTTACTGAATTACAGCTATCAACTAATCCATAATTGCTAATGAAGGTTAAATTAAGGTTTGGGTAAGTATGTTCAAAATTATTCTGCCCATGCTATCAGCACTGCATTTTGTAGCTATATCACTAAATGGCTTAGAAAATATCCTGTGAAGGTGAAGGAAATGCTTGGGTGCTGTTAGGGATCTAGAACCTGGCTAGCACATCTTCACACCACTCTTCTGTCTTCCAGTTTCCAAGATACCAGTAAACCACGGCTGTAAGTTCTCTACAGTGCAAATTTTGTGTAAATAGCTTCTTAATCAGACTTTGGAAAGGTGCTCTGAATAAGGAAAGGCTTAATGGCAAATACAGAACTTACATAAGAAGAATACTTACAGGCAGTTTTTTGCTATTCTAAAAGCCTTTCTTTAGCCTGTTCTCATCTTTTTAACTAATATTTAGAAGCTGTTCTGGGCTCCCTGATCTACTTTTGTATTCTGGTTACTGCACATATTGTACTTGTCTTGATTGGACTCTCAGTCAAACAGCCATGTTTACATTTATAGATTAAAAGGAGAGAAGGATCTTTAGATCATCCAGCCTCAGGTATCACAGTGATCACCAAAACAATGCTTCTTCCAGCATTTAATTTAAGGAATTAATGCAGAACCTACTGTTTCCAGCTTACATGATATACCCCACCACCGGGAATCAGAAAACAGATTTCTTCTCTTCATTGCTAGGTTCTCAAACCAACTCACCTGAAATACTTGTGATATGTAAAGCCACACTTAACCCCCAGGAATAGAAATGGAGTAGGTTTACAGAGTAGATGCTCATAAAATTTTTAAATGTAATGTTAAAAAGTGCATAAAATATTAGTGCCTGGGGTACTCTAACTTTGCATCATTTTGTTGTACTTCCATCTGTATATACTTATTTTTACAGCAACTCGCTGTGAGGAAACATTCAGAGACATCTGCAGTGCTAAAAGCATAGTGATAGCCCAGGAGACTATCCCTCAAAATACAAAATATTTTCCCATAAATATTAATCCCTTGATAGTAAAGATTGCAAAACTATTTCCAGTTCAACCACAGCTATGTGGGGAATTCATTTTATCTTGCAACAGAAAAAATGAAAAAAAAAAGAATGCGGGAAAATATTGTTTATCTGCATATCATAGAATGGCTTGGGTTGGAAGGGAGTTTAAAGATATTTTAGTTCCAAATCCCATGCCATGAGCTAGGACATATTCAACCACACCACGCTGATCAAAGCTCTATCCAATCTAGCCTTGAACCCTTCTAGTGATGGGGCATTGACAACTTTCCTGGGCAACCTGTTCTACCACCCTCACGGTAAAGGATTTCTTCCTAATATTGATCTTCCTAATTTGATCTAAACTTACCCTCTTTCAGTTTGAAGCCAGTCCCCCTTGTACTGTCACTAGATGCTCTTGTAAATTGTCTCTCTACATCTTTCTTGTGGACTGTTTTCAGGTACTGAGGTCACCCTGAAGCCTTCTCTTTTCCAGTCTGAACAATTCTAATTCTCTCAGCCTTTCCTTCCAGGAGAGGTGCTATGTTGCAGTGTGGTTTTGTTCATTATATTTGGTTCAATTACCCTCTCTTTTGTCAAGTTATACCCCCACCCTCTATTGTTCACTACATCCTACTTTATGTTGTTGGTTCCACCCTAAATTGTATCCTCCCATTCAGTTGCCAATCCATCCTGATACCTGCCCCTTTACCCAGAAAGCTCCGTGTCTCCCCTCCCATTGGCTTGCCAATGCCCTTTTGTACTAGTCCCTTGTTCCAGAGAGTTCCCTGTCAATCCCGTTACTCAATGCCCCATTGGTTGATGTGAGCTGTTCCCTTCCCTCTGTTCCTTTATTGGTGCCTCAATTGTAATCCCCTCCCAGTGCTCCTCCCTCCCGGATTCCCTACTGGTCAAAGAATTGCACCCTCCCCTTGAACTGCCCCCAGATAAAATCACAGGCACAGAGGGGCTCCGGGGCTTTCAGTACCTGACTTTCAAAGCTTAGGCTTTTCTCTGGATCACAAACTGAGAGCTTTCTCCTCAGTCCTGTACCTCCTCCTTGCACAGACAGCTGGGAAGTGCTGTAGAGCAGGAGCTCTAAGGTTTAGCTCCTGACATCCAAATCGGGAGCTGTACTCCCCTCATGGTGTGGTGCCATAGGGGAGAGCTAGCCAGGACTCTGGCGCTGCATCAGTGCTCCATCCTCTGATCACCTTAGTGCCTCTTGTCTGGACTTGTTCTAACAGGACTGAGTCTGTCCTGTGCTGGGGACCCCAGAGCTAGATGCAGCATTTCTGGTGTGCTCTCAGCAGAGCAGAGAGCAGAGCAGAGCGGCAGAATCCTCTTCCTTCCCTTCCTTGCCCTGCTGGCCGTGCTGGTTTTGATGTGGCCTAGGACATCTTTGGGTTTCTGGGCAAGTGCACATGGCTGGGTCATGTCCAGCCTCCCATCCACCAGCACCCGTAATACCTTTTCAACACAGCTGCTTTTGATCTGTTCATTCCCCAGCCTGTGTTGATATTGGTGGTTGCCCTGATAGAGGTGTAGTCACTTCTGGACTTTTTAAACCTCATTACTTTCCCAATGGCTCACTTCTTGAGCTTGTTCATTTCCTCTGGATGATATCCTATCCTTTAGCATGGAGTAAAGGCTAGAATACAACGGCTGTACTTTGCCCAGACAAAGCAAGGGAGAAGAGAAATAAAAGGAAAAAGAAAAAAGAGAACACATTACATTATCAATCCTTAGGTACTACAATGGATCTGAGGCAATAAGACAAATAAAGAGAGGAAGAATAGAAGACAGGGGACAGGCACTGATCCACCTCCTTCTATAGTTAACCTGGTGCATGCTTCTTATGCAAACTAGAAGTCCTGGCACATGTGCAGCCAGCCCCTTTAGAAACCTCCGGGAAGTGAGTGGGAGGGTAGGACTCAACCTGGACATGCTGAGCACAGGTCTCCAGGTGGAAGCAGAAATTGGCTCAGAACAACTCTGCCTCGCCTCTGCAGGGCCCTCTCTTCCAATCACAACTTTTCTGTGACAACAGTCAAAATGTTTAAGACAAAACATGCTTGTGCCTGATCCCCCACCGTCCCATAGTGCTATGTTCTCTGCATGTTCAGGTTCTTCCAGTGGTCATAAATCTGATTTTTACTTACAGTGGGAGAGACTTTGCTCCCCAAGTCCCTATATGGCTGTCCATTCACTCAAGAGGTGGGAAGAGAGTTTTCATTTAAGACTGACAAAGTCAGAACAAAATATTAAGTACTCTCAGACTTGTTTATGTGATTTTAAGTGGCTTTGTCATCCTGTGTGGATCTAGTATGTAGAACAATTTGAGATGAATTATATATTTACAGTGCAGATTTCTCAAATACCATCAAAACCCTTCTTGATTGTCTTTGTGGGAGAATGGATACCCAAAAGCATCAAGTCATTTAAAATGCTGTGCTTGGAAAGCCTGTGCTCTTCTCCTTTGAGAAGTTTTGCTAATTCTGACTAATTTTCATGATTTTTAGCATCTGTCCTAAAGTCTTAATGGCACCTATCTTTACATGCTTGGCACTGTGCATATCTTCAAATAATAATGCCCAATCTTCTGTTCCCCAACAAAAGATTCAATATTTGCTCTTCTGAGTAACTAATATCTGTATGTTAATGTTTAGGGTGTTTTTTTCTATATATATCTGTATATTTAAGGTCATAGAATCATGGAATAATTTAGGTTGGAAGGGGACTCCAGGAATCATGTAGTCCAACCCTATGCTCGAAGGTAAGTCAGATCAGGTTGCTCAGGCTAATTTCCATCAAGTCTTCAACACCTGCACAGATTGTGAATACACAACCTATCTCACCCCTTTCCCAGTATTTGACCACCTTCAAAGTTTTTTTTTTGTTTTTTTTTTCTTTTTATCAAATAATAATTCATAATTCTCCATGTTGCAATTTCGGTCCTTTGCCTCTTATACTGTAGCTGTGCAGCATCAAGATGAATCTGGTTCTGCTTTCTTATCAGGCAATAGTAAAAATCTTGGCTTGAGTCTTGTCTCTTGAGAAAGAAGAAACCCAGCTGTCTCAGCCCCTCCCTTTATCTCATCTGCTACTGCCTCTGCCTATCTTGGGATCTTCTGCTCAATTTTCTCCAGCATTCCAATACCTTTCTTGCAGTGTGGAGCCCCAAAGTGAACACAGTTGACCCCAATAATGTGACCCCATAAGAGTTAAATAGAGGGGAAGAAGTGCATCCTTAATCCTACTTGCTGTACTGTCATACTAACACTGTTCCACATTTTTTTTATGTCTGTTTATGTAGCTAACTAGCTGTAGCAGCTTTGGACAATGCTGTAGCTCTACTTCACACTAGCAGAACAGCAAAAGACCAGCTATTTACTAGAAACAAAGTATTGAATCCAGGTTTTTTTTCTGTATGTAAGTAGTCAACTACTACTGTAAGTAGTCAGGCACTCTTTTCTTCATGAAGTTGCTGAATATGTTGAATTTTTCAGTATAGGCTTTTACATGAGCCTTTTTGCCCTACAGATTACTCACAAACTGCTTTATGAGACTGTTCTTGATTTGTTGTTCACACTGGGATTGCTCAGCTAAGTCATATAGTTTTAGTTTGGTTTGTAACTGGATGACTCCTAAACATAACAAGAACTTCTAATATAGCAATATGAATAATTTTTCATGAATACTGGTAAGATGTTTTGTATAAGCCTTCACATGCACTTGATTCTTTCCCTATCTTTTGTACTCATCTAAGCCTTCCTGGGAAATTCACTGCTGGTTGTAAATGGCTGAGCAGCATTTCTGTGCTTTCTCAAGGGCTGGATGCAGCCAGGGTGGGCTGGAGTAATGACTGTACAGCAGCTGGTTTGTCATCCAGCCTGGAAGATACAGCCCACAGGCGGTGTGGATGATGAGGATATTGCCATTATTGCCATGGCTTCTTGTAAAATCTCTTCTGTGTCATCCTGAAGAGTGCTGAGGATTATCTTTTTAGAATTCCATTATTGCCTTATTTCTAAGTGGGAGTCTTTCCTCCCATTCAGCCTTCAGATCCATAAAAGGCTCTCGTCAGTCTAGATAATGTGTAATTTGGGTTATAGTGTACCTAATTATTATGCTGTTCTTTTCATTATTCTATGAATTTTCCTATACAGCTTCAGTGAACTTACGCCATTTAAAACAGAGTTTTATTTTTTATTCTTTGAAAAATGAAATATCTCACCTGTGAAGAGTGTGATTGATAATTCATATGCATCATGTGACTATTCTCTCATGCACTTGGATTTTCTACTCTCAAATATTTCTGGTGAATTGTAACACCATATAAAATAGCGCATATCTATTATGATGGGCTCTTTGTTGCCATTTTAGCTTACTCTTCAGCTGTAGCTGTGGGGAAAAAGTAAAAAGCTGCATGGAGATGTCTTTCATGAACATCTAAATGAAAAGTGAAAAGTGTCTACTTTTGAACAACATAAATAAATTTACAAGTATGGGTGTATCCTGCAAATATAAAAAAAATTAAAATAATTCTTCTCGGCTGTAGATTATTTAACCATAGGCAATGAAATCTTTATACCAAGTTACAACCTGTACTCTTAAAAGATGACTTACTAAAGCTCTCTCCAAGGTGTATTTCTTAAAATTAATTTCTGCAAGTTGAATTTCTGGCATATTTTAGGGTCAGGGACGATTATGACTGAAAAAAATAAAACTGATGCAAAGTTAGTATTACTAGTAGTGTTGGTGAAGTCTGATTATTTAAAGCTTAGCTTTTTTTCTTTCTTACTTATTACAGATATATGAGGTGTATTGATTAAATTGTAAGCATTTCCTAGTATCCAGCCATGTAGCCTAATCCACTTAATAACCTGGAAAAGCTCAATCTTAAAAGTTATGAGAAGTTTTTCTCCTGTAAGTCCTACTGGTACTGTGGTCCAGAACCTTCTCTGGTGAGCAAGATTGTGGACACAGAAGATTTCCAGTTGAACAATAAAATAATTTATTAAATATGCATTCAGGCTTGATGATTATGGACAATTCTTAAATCATAGAATTACAGAATAGTTTGGACTGGAAGGGACCTTTAAAAGTCATCTGGTCCAACCAATTTGCAGTGGTCAGGGGCATTTTTAACAAGACCAGGTTGCTCAGAGACCCCTCCAACCTGATCTTAAATGTTTCCAGGGATGGGGCATCCATGACCTTTCTGGGAAAACTGTTCCAGTGTTTCAGCACCCTCATGGTAAAAATCTTCTTCCTTACTCATATCTAAATGAACCCTTGTCCTGCTGCAAGAGGCCCTACTTGAATGCAGTCATGTGACTGCCTGGGGCTGCAGCTATACAATGAGTTATCCAAGACATCTCCTGACTGCTGGAACATTTCAAAGGAGATATCACTGCTTTTATATATATGTCGTCCTTTTGATAGGGGAATAATACCCTAAGTAGTAGGTTCAGTTCTTGGTATTTAACTTACCTCATACATTTAAAGATAAAACAATAATGCTCAAAAACTGGACAAGATCTTGTAACCTCTATGCTTTTCAAAGCATGATACTCAAGTTTTTATCTGTTCTTCAGCAGTGTCCACTACTGTCTGACTCTGTGAATATGTATAATTTGGCTTTACATGAATTATTGCTTTGACCTGGCCACTTTTTCTGGTATTGTCCCTACCTAAGAAAAATGCTCTTATAAGTCTTTTTGGATTGAATATACAGGACAGACAGGTGTATTTTATTTCTGCCAACTTTCCCTCTGCCATAACATAAGGCAGGAGATCTGAAGCCTCCTATCTCCTTTTCAGAGATGCTGCAACTTAGAACACCTGATGAGACTGGATGGAAAGCTGTCTTGACAAACTTGTTAACAGTAGGAAAAACTTCCATTTTTAGACTAAGATGTTGCTGATCAACCTCCCCACATATTTTATTAGTTTAAGTTGCTTGATTGCCACCAACCCTTGATCTCAGCACAGTTGCGCTCTTTGTCTTCCAGAAGTTCAAAGCTGCATCTTCATCAATGTCCTTAAGCTGTCCAGTCCAACTAAGTCACTCTTCTCATGATCTTGAAGCTCAGTTATGTCTTTTCACTAATGTTAAATTCCATTGCTTAGATGTATAGATCCACAGCTGCTTGGTATGATGAACTCCAATGACTACAGAAGTAAACAGTTTGCATACCTTAGGCTAGCAGGAGTTTTGCATTCAAACTGTACTGTATTTCAGTCTACTGGTATGATCAATGTCTTTGTGACTAGTACACACATTCATCCTTATGCAAAGTCCAGCAGTCTACCCACTGGAAATATTTTATGTACTGCTGTGTCTACATTTTTGTTATTTTCCATTACCTTGTGTATTAGAAGCAGGAGGTGAATGTCATATCTTCTTTCCAGCCTCTTACCCCAACATATAACACATGAAATCCAGCTGAATACAGAAGGTTCTCGGAAGATGACACAGAAGAGAACAAATTTAGACTTTGCATATTGCTTCCTTTATTTTTGATCCTGCACCCATTTCCACTTTAAAAAATATATTTTATTGTATTAAGTTAAGCAGAATAAGTGCTCAACCATCGTGTTGCAGTTTGCATTACTGCACTCACAGATATGTAGTGTCCTGTGCACCTCTGTGGGGCCCAGAAACTGATCATTGCTGGTGTCTTCTGATCTGAAGGAAAGGATTAGAAAGCATTTAATCATAATTGTCACAACAGGGATGTATTTTAAGTCAGCGCTAAAAAAAAATGCCATTCCAGATGAAGGTAAGAGAGTCTGTATTGGCTTACAAGAGAACTAGAGATGTCACTTCACCTTTTATTTATTACAAAGAATAGGATATGACCTTGCTCAGAAGGAATTTATATTTTATTGGGCTGAGAATTGCAAAATCATAGAATGGTTTGGGTTCAATGTGATCTTAAAGATTGTTTAGGTCCAGCCCCCCTGCCATGGCTGGAGTCAGGTTATTCAAAGCCCATCCAACCTAGCCTTGAACACTTCCACAGAAGGGGCATCAATAACCTCCCTGGGCAATGTGTTCCAATGCCTCACCACTCTCACAGTAAAGAATTAATCCCATATATCCAACCTAATGTCTCCTCTTTTAGTTTGAACCCATTTTACTCCTGATCCTTTCACTACTGTTCCTGACAAAAATTCCCTCACTGGTTTCCCTGTTTTCCCCCCTTCAGGTACTGGAACGTTGCTGTGAGGTTTCCATCCAACTTCTCTTCTCCAGGCTGAACAGCTCCAAATTTCTCAGCCTTTCTTCAAGAGGAACAACACTAGTTTCAAAAAAATAAACCAAATACATTTCAAAAGAAAACATTTATACCTAATCCAAAGTATTTAGATACCATAAATTAAACTTTATCACATAGAATGCATATAAAATATTTTTTAATGTGACTACTAAATACCACCACAATGTTTAAACATTGTCTTGTAGCTATTTTTTTGTTGCACCCATGAGCAAATGGCTTAGTAAGAGGAATTTTCCCTCTTTCCCATCTGACATCTGTCCAATTCCCTTTCATATTCCACAATAATTATGCTTTTCTGCTATTCTTGAAATATTCACACATTTCTTCCCTTAAGTTCCAGATACTGTTCCTTTCAATTCCTTTCTGCAGGAAATTCTTTGTCCCTTGCACTACCTGTCATCTCTCTTTTGACATGTCAGATTAAAAAAATAAAACCCCGTATTAAATCTTATGAGCAAGTAGAGCTTAAAACTAATTTTCCTAATGTACTGCTAGGAGATTGAGCTTTCACATTATCAGATGCAGTTTATAATAGAGTCTGAAATCTTTGTGGAAGGATTTTCATCATTCCCAATGAAGAGGGAACTTTTACAGTGTTCTACTTAGATATTTCTTTCTGTCATCAAAAATAGCATTCAAACAGTAAATGAACTGATTAGGATACACATGAAAATGCATTTGGGTAGTAAGGCAGCAGTAATGTGAATGAGAGGATGCTCTGAAACCCTAAGGCTGCAAACAGTTATTATAAAACTCCATTTCTTTCACAGCAGACTTTCTGCAGGAGACACAAAATAGATTTTAAGGTTTAGTGAGTGCTGTCTTTTGGATCAATTGGACTGAACAAAGCTGCTTTGTTATTTTGTTTAAGTTTGTCCTTTAATCTTCAGCTGCTCTTTGGGGGAGGGAAATCATTCTGGTGAATAACATTAACTTGTCTACTGTTGAGGTTTCCATAGGTTTTCTAAGTGGATACTTCCTTTGTTTTTTGGTAACAGGGATCAGTGAACCCCACCCAAAAGAAAGGAAGCTATTAAATCATTAAAGTCGGAGCAGAGTCAACATTACCTAGAAAACCTTCTCTTCTGGAAAGGCACAGCTTCTGAGTAGTTCCCATGTTTCATCTCCCGAGAAGTCTACAGCCAAAGAGCATCATTCATATTGAGAAGTCTTAGCCATACCTTCTCTCCCCCACTGATTTGTATGTTAAAATAGGATATTTTATTAGTGGTACATGACATTTAGAAGACACGTTCTACCTATGTTGTGAGGGAGGTATACCCTGCAGTAGACTCCTCCTCTCATCAAATCAAATGGGAGACTTGCAGAAGTTTACCATAGCTGTCAACCTGGCATGCACCTGGATTTCCTTCCAAAGAAATTGGGAGCTGTGAAGGTGTGATGTGCAGCCGGATCTCATCTTGTTGTGCAACAACAGTATGGCCACTGTGAACTTCTAGGGACCAGATGATGGAGGGCACTGTAATAATCTCTCATGCATTTACCTTTGGTAGGGTTTGCTCACTTATTTTGATTTCAAACTGCACTGTAGTAAAGTGTCCATCATAACTTTAGGCAGAAATTGCTCAGGAGCCTCATGAATACATACATGCTCTGCCATGGTATTTAGGCAGTTCTTTGATACAGTCCAGTTGGCAAGCAAATAGTTTCATTGGCCAGAAAAGAAGAGCTCTAGGGTGTTGAGGAATATAAGATCCATTAGTATTTGACATCCTCCTAGAATTAACTCACTCTGGATATTATTTAATCTGGTATGTAATAATTCACTAGTTAATTTGTATGATCAGCCCAGGCTGAATTTAAAAAAAAAAGTGCCCTCTTCCATTTTTGGCATCCCAGATTGGCACAGGGAATGGGGATCCATAAATAATCTTGAGTCAGATTAGGATCTGCTTTTAGCCTGTACCAAGTATACCTTTTCATGTCTTCATCAGGAACATTGCAATAATCTCTCTGCCAAAACCAAACTCGTTATCTTTTTGCCAGCAGCAAATCAGATGTAGCCATTGCCAACTAAAAGCCATTTTCTCAGATGGTTAAGAAAGCTCTCATACAAAATACTGATAACATAGCATGTGGGTGGTATCCATGGATAACTACAGACTTAGACCTGTTATCATACAGAAATGTAGCTACCTCTCATGTTTAGTCAAGCCTATATAACTTCACTCAAGGTTTCTTTTAGGTACCTAGAAATGGTATTATATCAAGAATAGCTGAAATTCCTCTTCAGGTAGCTGATCCATTTTCATCTAATTGTTATCCTCCTTCTGCTGCAATGGAAAAATGCTGCAAGATCTTGTCCTGTTCTGCCACTGGACTTCCATGCTGAAGAGGTGTTACATATTTTTCCCAAAATAATCTTTTGCAATAATCAGGAATACAGTACGTTGTGTTTCTGTTATTTAGGAAAAATAATTTTCAAACTACTAATCACTGTGGATTAAAAAAGATGTTTCAAATAGGACTGCATGCAAAGCACTGACAGAATTTGAATGTTGGACTTCTGAGCCCAAATTTTTTGTTCATTGTGAGAGGCTTCTGGCATTTGTGTTGCTGTGGGGTAAAAATGTGTGTCTTGCAAAAGGCAATTCCCAAGAGAATAGGAATGGCATATTCATTCACTGCCATGAAAGCAGTGATTTGAACTGAAGTCTGATCACTGGGGCAAGTTTATTTCAGA
Source organism: Anthoscopus minutus (assembly GCA_013399455.1). Classification (NCBI taxonomy): domain Eukaryota; kingdom Metazoa; phylum Chordata; class Aves; order Passeriformes; family Paridae; genus Anthoscopus; species Anthoscopus minutus. The sequence goes on along the minus strand of VWYI01046442.1, from coordinate 41,483 downwards.
ACATCTGATCTGTTAGTCTTCTAACCACAGATTGTGTTGGGGCTGTCTGAGCCTTAGGCTTGAAGCTCATTCATCGGTTTGGGTATGACTTTTGGATTTTTTTCACATCATGTTTCTCTTTCTGTAACCTCTCAAAGNAGGCTTGAAGCTCATTCATCGGTTTGGGTATGACTTTTTGGATTTTTTTCACATCATGTTTCTCTTTCTGTAACCTCTCAAAGTTGATACAAAACAGGCAGAAGAAAGGGAGTGTGTATGTTTGTGCATGTGTGTGAGTGGACAAATAGATTTTTAAAATTTCTTTCTCTCTAAAGACTCAAAAATGAACATAAGGATTTACATATTAGAATATTTCTCCTAATAACCTAATAACTGATTCAGGACTAATAATGTTGGTTTAGATAGCTGTATGTAGAATAAACTTGACTGATCTCATATTTCAACAGCACATACAGTATACCAGCGTCACATAAAAGAGATTTTCTCAAATCCTTTGTGATTGATTCATCTTTGTGATCTGTAATTGCAAAATGAGTAGCCAACACCTGCTTCTTACCCAGGAGCCAAAAAATAACATTAACAGCAGATAACACTTGCTCTGTTTACTCCAATTTTAACTTTTTGCTGTCCTAGTTGTACACCCAGCTTCTTGTCATCTCGCTATGTTGATATCAAAGGTGGTGCTCCCCTATCTATTAGAAATGTTAGTAACTGTTGACCAAAACCTAATGGAATCCAAATGCATGGGCTATTATGTATACATTGAGAGGATTGCTGGTTTTCAGTCTTGCCTGGCTTATGGCCATAATGCCTTTGTGAATCAGCCACTTGAATTGGATTGAATCAAGTTTTTTTTTGGATTGGTCCCTCCTATCCATCCTGAGGTTTTGTAGGCTTCATGCACATAGGAATTTGAAGGAGACAAAGGATCATTTTCCCCCTGGTTTGTAATCACAGGGATCACCGTCTATATTTCCATTAATATCAAGGGAATCAGGAGTCTGTTTAAACATAATGTCAACTTTAGAATTTTCTGGTTTCCTTGAACAAATTTTACTGAAATTTTGCCAACTCTGTCAGAGACCAGGGAATAGAGTGCACAGTAGTGCAGATATCATTATTACCCTCATTAGATTTGGAGTCAGGGTTCTCTGAGGTCTCATCATCATTACTATCATACCAAATATCCCCATCCTGAGCCTCAGGGTCTGTATAAAGTACTGAGTTGCAACACAGTACTATCTGAAACAGGAGGTTGTTTCTTCAGCAACAGCTTTTCTCTGTGCTCAGCTGCAGCAAGCAGAGCTTTAAGGTGGTCAACATCAGTTTTAAGGCGCTTATTCCCAATTTTAAGGTGAAAATTTTCAGTCCTAAGTTTATCAACTCATATTCCAAATTTTCTCCTCTGCCCCTCTCAAAGGCTAATAATGGCTTGAACGCCTCATCTTCTGTTTCAAAGCAGTACACTCTACATCTGAAATACATCCAGAATCAGCTAAAAGGTGTAACCAGGCTCCCTCCTCTGCGAGGATTTTAACAGAGCCTGGCTGAGGTGTCTCCACTTTTCTCCACCCTCCACTGAGTCCACTTACATTGTATGGTGTGTGGAAAGTCAGACATGCATTCAGTGGTGTCATCCAGGGAGTAGTGACCACATTTCCCCCTATAATTTCTATACTGTTTTACACTTGTCTTTAATTTTACCCCTAGTCTTTTTCCCTGTTCTCCCTGAAAACTGCTGTCACTGATTTCCTTTGGTAGAACATGTTAACTGGTATTTTACGGTGAGCAAAATATTCCTGGGCCCAAAAAGCTTTTCCAAATTCACTGTGAAATGCTGAAATTCAGCTGTTTAGGAAATGTGTTACAAATTTTCACCAGTTTCCAAAGCTCTTGGGGTATGGTAAACTTTGGCATATTCCTTTTTCTTTCCCATCATCATTTTTTTCTATGGTAAAGGAACCACGGCTCTTTATGTTTCATTGTTGTTCATCTTTGTCACTAGACAAAACGCATAGTTGCACTTAAACTCCCCCAAACCTAAAGCACTATAAATATATGTTCATGTGTGCAAGAATAAAACCAAATGGACCAAGAAATTTCAAACTGCAGCAGCCTTAAATGACACCAGTGTCTCAGCAGAGTTTAGAAAGCTGGTCTCTGTTCCAGACAGCCTGGACAACCCAGTGGCTCCAGCAAGCTGTTCTGAGTCAGTGCAAGGTTTTAGTATCGACATTACTAAAAATAAAGAATGAGAAACATGACTGTGAATCACTGTTTTGGGTGAAGCAATCTAGATTTAGCAAATCTAGCTGGTATGCCTGTAAACCCAGCTGATATGGTAACAGCTGGGACAACTCTGTATTGTATTGTGGTTTGAAAAATAATATTCATATAAAATAGACAAATTTTTTAATTTCTGGGGTTTTTTTGTTTGTTTGTTTGTTTTCTTTCTTTCTTTGCTGGCTTAACATTTATTATTACGTTTAGCCTTCAAGTAGCATGTTCCATCATCCTTTACCCTGGAATTGTTATCTAATTTTTCATCCTAGCTGCTGGACTTTTTCCTGAGTCTGAAATTTGTTAAAACCAAATGGGGAAGACAGAGTGCCTGTGGCCTTAATGAAGAGCATGCTGGAAGGGTAAATGATTTTCACAGTAACTAGTCTTCACTCAAACTGAAAAAAAACCAACAAAACAAAAATCCCAAACTATAAAGCTGGCATTACCAATACTAATTATGCTGATATTTATCACTTAAGGCATTCAAGGCATTCATTTGTTGAGAGAAACCTTGAACTGCAAAATGTGAAAGAAAAAAATTTAATAAAATAAAGACAAGGAACTCATCTAACATTGTGACAGAATAGGAAAGGTCAGGTTTAAATTCAAAGATAAGGAAAAGAACAAACCTAGCAGGTAAATGAGAGAGAGAGGAAAAATAAGTAACAGATTCAGAGTTAGAGGGAAAAATTCATAATGAGTGCATGCATACCTTGAAAGCTCAGCAAACACTGGACAGAATAAAAATAATCCCCGAGTAGACTCAAGATATGGATAATTACTGTGTTCATCAAAATGATGGGCTCATTAGTTGGTGTATACTGTGACAAAATTTGCCAGCCACCATAGTAAGTGAATAATTGGAACCAAAGAATTCTTCCTGAAACTCTGATGCTTATCTAAAATTAAGTTACTGAGGAAGATGTGGCTGTATGTCTGAAGGGGTGTCTCTGAATATGGAACAGATGGGATCTTGTACTTTCCAAGATGAATAACAATAGCTGCTGGACTGAATCCTTCTCTGGGGCCACATTCCTGCATGTTTGCAGGATGGCTACCTCTGCTTAAAATGTCTGATGTGCCAGTAGAAGTGAACACAGAGTTGTATGTAAATTGCTGTGATTGCCTTCTGCTGTAGCATCTGATGCTGTATTCACTGCTGTGTTAGTGGTACCATAGTACTGCTGAGAGTAAATTTACAGTCATCCAAATCCATGATGAAAAAATCGGGTATGGCTCTTTGGAAATCGGGAGAAAAAGAAATCAGAATGTAAAGTCTTCATGAGCATCAACTATCCAGATATTTTTTTCCTCAAAAATACCAATATTTCTAAGTAAGTCCTGTATGCTGCAGTGGTCTTCATTTTGCTGTTCATTCTTTTTGTAGTGCAGTGTCAATATTTCTGTCAGTCCCAATGGTAGTAATAGACTAAAGTTAGTGATGCTATGCTGAAGAAAGATATGTCTGTTTGTCATGGCAAATGGCAGAGGCAACACACTTCCAGCTTTGTGTGTGCTGATGGAAAGCCGTGACTTCTGCTTTTCAGTTGGTGTCTGAGGAAATAAAATAGAGTAAGGATTTAGAAACAAAGCTTATTGAACAATTATCTCTCCTCATGCTTACTCTCCAGTATTTGCAGTTAAACTTGTTTTATTCTTCACCTGTATAAGCAACTACCCAAATAATTTGTTATATTTTTTCATCTTTTTCTCTATTTAATAATTTTTTTCTCAAGAGAAATAGTTGATTCTGGTCTGACATTTCTGTAAATCAGAGTTGTCTGCTGACAGAGCAGAAGAAAATGACCTGACAAATTTTACAATCTGTTTCAGAGATGTCTCTTCTGACTACAGAATATTATTTCAGTGTTTCTCTGACCCAGTAAACACAGCTCAATATGCTAACGGGAGGGATTGATTAGCTTGCATAAGCTAAAATGTCTTCCCACACACTACAGGAATATATTGGAGAATGTTCTGTAATTTGCTGAAACACAAAATTGTGTATAGGCATCCTTTTTAAATTCTTGCTCAGATAAGAGAGCAGTCTGGAAGCTGACTAGATGCTTAGCTTATCATGTTCTTTGGTATATTTAATAAAATCATATATATTTCCTAAGCATTTGCTAAGTATTTGCTTTTCTAGATATTAGTTATTATCTTTTCTACTTTATCTGACTGGAGGAGCAGCAAAGGTGAGGGAGCATTTAGTGTTTTGTTGTGGGGTCTTTTTTGTTTGCCCATTTTTGAGGGTTCTGTCATTTAGGTTGTTGGTTTTTTAAATGACTTTTTCCCTCATTAGTATAAAACTCAAAGCATCAAATCACCCTGTGTTACACCAAAATCCTTGGCAGCTGGAGTCCAGTATCAGAGCTCCTGTCCTGTGTGGCAATGAAAGCCCTCACACCTTGACACCTGCCATAATCCCAAACTCTGAGCTGTGTAGGTGAGCACCTTACATGATGAAGTGGTAGCTCAAACTGAGCTAAGAAAGAAATACAAAGGAAAAAGTTTAAAAGAACCAAGAACCGAGCTTTGCACAGAATCACTCTAGTACTGGGGTGATAGGTAAGAAATCTTTCCATGAGGCATTCATAGCTAAGTCAGTGCTGCGCTGTTCCACTTCACTTTGGAGAGCATGAAAGTGCCCAAGGTCAGTCACAGAATAGACAACAGCACAGCCTTTGGGCATTCCCCTGTAACAGGAGGAGACCTGGGCTCCCTTCATCCAGTCTTCCTAATCTTTATAGTTCCCTGAACCTTTTGAACATTCTGTTGTTTGCTCATCATAAGAAGCCAGGTCTCAAAATTTCAGCCAAACTGTCTTGTAATCATAAATGCAGCCACATTTGAACTATTCCACCCATAGTCTTCTCTTCACCCTTTCTATCCTTAAAAGTGATCCAAATTCCTAGATTTGCTTCCCAGTATTTTTCTGAGCTCTACTGAATTTGTGCCCTGCCTGTCACTAGCTTTAGATGATAAGAAAATACTTTTTTGATAGATTGAGTAACTCAAAGCAGATTTCCAAAAGGCAAAGATGATCTTTTGCCTAACTTATTTCTGTTGATGAACACATGTAAATTTTCAAAGCTAATAGAAAGCTGTTCTTTATTAGCATTGCCCTCATATATAAGTCCATGGAGGATTACTTGGGCACTTGGGACCTTGCTGCTTGGAAAACTTCCTATCTTGGGTTTTGAAGGTAGTCTATGTGCTTTCATATTCATGTGTCCTACAGAAGGGAGACTAATAACACTGATTATCAGCTGATGATCAGAAGCTTGATTGATGGTAGTATCTGGTTTTGTTGCTTTGTAAATCTGGTTCGTGTTCACATATACACCAGTTCTGAAATTAGATGGTCAAACAGCATTAATGTAATTTTTTCTATAGATCATACCTGGTTTCTAGGAATTAATTGAACTTCCGGAACAGATCTTGTCAATGTATATGAACTGTTCCCAAGAAAATCTTCACCTATTTGCCTCTGCTGGGTTCTTTATACAATGTTATGCTCAGCTGGGTCCCGCTATTTTGGGGATGGCTGGTGTTTGTAGCTAACCTGAAATTGCCTTTCTTCTAAAACAGGCTAGAAATGTTCTTGCAGTCGGCCACAATGGAGAGGTGGTGTGAAGAGCTGCTCTTTACCAAACTTGACCTGAAGTTTCTTGTGCTGCATGTTAACCTTCTTGCTCTCCACTTGCTATCCATTGTTTGTACTTTCCTCCAAAAACTGTGATCCTTTCTCAGTGTTGTATCACAGGAGATGTGTCACAGTCTCCAGACTAAGACAGGAACAGGTTTGTCTTGGGGCAGTGTCAGTAGATGACTCTGGTGACATGAGAATGTCACCCATGAGGCTTCTACACCTAAACTCACCCAACTATAGAGGGTCTTCCCCAAGCCCAATTTTATTTGCATGGTAATATGGATTTTGAGGGTATGTGAACAGTGACACTTAGTGGCAACTGCCAGAAATATACCTCCAGGAGAGGAGGCTGATGGAAGTAAAGAAGTAAATTGTGGAGTTGTAATGTATCTGATTGGCTGAAATATCTAATATTAATCATAAAGGCCAACAGTAGCCATTCAGCTTGGCTTCCATTAGATTAAATTACTATTTTTAGGCTCTGCCATGGGTGAGGCAGAGTGCCAAACAGAGAAGATCTGGATACTGGGAATTATTTAGAAACCAGCAAGACTATATTTGCTTCTCTCATGCAACGTCTTGCACTCCCTTAGTGCTGTATTCCACAAATTCCAGCTTCTCTTCCCAGCAGAGAGATGGCTGCTGCTCTGGGAAGGTGGGACAGAAAGTTGTGTCAGTTCCTGCTCTGCAGCTGCCCAGCTGTTGGTGACCTGTCTCAGCTGTTGGTGACCAGGTCCCTGGGGATCTCTGTCATTTGTTCCCATGCATCTCTCTGATCACTAGGATCCTCCTAGCTCAGGATCTTTCCTCCACTGAGGGTGTTCACCTTTTAGCCCTTTTAGCCACTGGCCCCCATTTTCCCAGAATCAGTAGGTATGGTCAGCTTCGATACTTCTCATTATACTGGAGGATTCACGATACATCACTTCTCTTCACACCTGATGATCTGAATCCCAAGATCATGGGGACTCATTCACGTTACATTATCATGAGGATTCAGACATGGTTGGAGAAAATGCTTAGTTAGGACCTGAAGAAGGCCAGTCAAATATTATATTGGGTGTTTGAATTTTATGACTTGTAGGGATCCTAAGAAGAAATAGTGAATTTATACAAATCATTCATTACCCAAGTAGATGTTTCTACAACTAGAACTCCAAAGAATATATTTAATAGCACAGGCAAGGAATCCTGCACTGTGGGAGGCAGGATGTCCATGTTTCATAGTCTGCTTTAAAAGTTTCTAAAAAGAAGACCTCTGAGTTCAAAGCAGAAACATTATAATGGAGCTAATCTTTAAACAGAAACAATATAAATTTTTTTTTAAATCTTCTAGTATCTCTCATGAATGCCACAATATGGATATGTTTCTGACTCCTTTGAAATTCACTGGCTAGTTTGAAAAAACTGTAGCTTATGAATAAAATTAATTCTTTTTTCAAAGAAGTAACAATCAAAACAGCAGAGCTAATTAAATGAATTTTGATGGAACAGTATTTTGTGGAGTTACATCTTTTTGTTGTAGTCACAAATCATAAATTTATTCAGAATTTGATATCAAAGGAAACTAGAAAACAAGTTGTGAGCTATGTAGACATGTTGCTGCCATTTCCCTTAAAGAAAAAATAGTTAATTTCTTTCTTGTGAAGCCAGCTTCGGTTATAGTTGTGTCTAGCTTTTATCTGATAACCTCATATTGTATATGGACTGGAAAGGGCCTCTGCAGGTTATCAGGTTCAATCCACGATTAAAAGCAAGGACGCCTTGCATCAGCTTGTTCAAGCTGTTGTGCATTAAAATTTTTAATAGTTCCAGTAACCTCTCTTTTCAGACTTTTCCAGTGCTTGACAGTAATTTTTTCCAAGATCTAACAGTTTTTTCCAATACCAGAAACTCCCTTGAAATAACTTGTACCTGTTTCTTCTTGTCCTCCCACTGTAGACCCCTAAGAAGGATCTGTTTTCATTTTCTCTAGACCCTGCCAGTTGTTGAAGACATTAAAACAATTAACTTTGCCTAAAGAAAATATTTCTGTCAATAAAACAGAAATGAAAATATTTCTGCTATATTTCTATGAGACCGTTTTCTTTTTGGATGCTTCTGGACAAAAAGAAGCATCCCTCATTTTTTGTGTGTTGGGTAACCCCAGTGACTGGAGGGAGACCTTATTGCAATCAACAATTTCCTCATGAAGAGGGAGTGCAGGAGCAGACACTGATCTCTTCTTTGTGGTGACCAGTGACAGGGCCTGAGGCGATGGCCTGAAGCTGTGTTGGTAAGGTTAGGTTAGAGGCTGGGGAAAGGTTCTTTGCCCACAGGGTGGCTGGGCACTGGAACAGCTCCCTAGAGCAGTGGTCACAGCACCAAGATGTCTTAGTTCAAGGAGTGTTTGAACAACACTCAGGCACATGGTGGAATATCCTTGGTGGGGTCAGGCATTGCATTTGATTATCCTGATGGGTCCTTTCCCATCTCAGCATATTATATGATTCCATGAATGAGAAAGGAAGAAAATAAACACAAATCCTGAAACAAAAGCAAGCTGAACCTGTAGACTGTGTTAAAGAGTACAAAATTGGAAATAAAAATCCATATTTGAAAGTAGAGGTTAAATGCAAATATTTTCATTCAAAACAATAAGTTTCCATTTCAGAATATTTCTAAAAATACTCAGACTTGGAAAGGTTAGAATTGTAATAATACAAAAATCTTCCTTAAATTTTTTTTTCCATTCTTGCTGTACATATTTTACCAGAAGATTGAGTACAGTTGAGTGATTGATTATCTCCTATTCTTTTGATGATGAGGTCTTTCACAAGTGCAGATTCTTGATATCTTATACAAGGCAAAATCATAGAGAGAATATATGTTTTGAGTTTCTGACCATAGAAAGACCAGCATTATATTCCTGTTGTTCAACAAAACAGCACTTTTTAGCTTTGAACCCAGTATGTGTATTTTCTCTGTTCAATCTTGAACACCACACTGTGCTGAACAGCACACTGCTTTCACTTCCAGGTATTCCAGTAATCGTACTTTCCAAGTGATGCAGCCTAGCTGATGTGATTGCCTGTTATGATCCCTGATTTTGATGGAAGTTTATTTCCACATCTTGCTGTTGCCCTGCGGTCTAATACAGTTTCAATTGGAGGGAGCTGTGCAATCCTCTGCCCATCATTTGCTACTGTCCTCTTCCATTGAGTTCAACCTGTTGATGCCCTGATTGCCAAAGGCGTATCATTTGATTTTGAAAAGCCTCTTCTTTGGTGAGCGCCTAGGGGTATTTTCAGCTCTATTTAGATTTGTGCATTACAGTTTTAAATTGCTACTTTGGGCTCTATTAAAACAAATCTCAGGAAGAAAATGTCAGTGTGCACAAAAAGGTAATTGAAAACAGCACAGCTTAGGAACAAACACAGTTTTTCTGCAGGTTTCCTTAGCCTTTGTTTAAAAGTGCAGCATTAGTATTTTGCTAGTGGGGATTTTTTTTTATTTGGTACAAGTGCTAATCATGATAAAATGTCGTTGGTTTGGGTAACATATTCATTTGTTAACATATTCATTTGTGCAAGAACAAATGATCTGTAAGAGCTGTGGTGCACACAAGTACGAAATCCCAGGTTGTAGTCCATTAACTACCAGAGTCCAGTTCCCATTAATTTATGAATGTTTATTGTCATTTTTCAGCATAAAATACTTCATTCATGACATGCACATTTAGCTTTTAGTAGTCTATTGTTGTCAATGAGTGGTAAAAGATTCCATGTTCAGCATTCTGTAATCATAAAATATTTTTGTTCCAGAGTCACGGCAATAATTTTTTCAACTCTGCATAGGTAGTATCTTGATGTCTTATGCCTTCTAAAATAATTTATATCTCTTGAAATAATTATGCATTCTTTTACTTATTTAGTCTCACTTTTCTTTTTTTCCCACTTGTGTAAATTGTATACTGAGTTATTTATTTAGCTTCAGTGTGAGCAATAGAAGGTCATAGGGGGACCTTGGAGCATTGCCTGTGAAATTGTAGATTAAATTTTCTTTAGCAAATGTTTTAGTGAAGCATTTCTACTTTCAGAGTCAAATATTATTTAAAAAAATATTCCAAAAATATTTTTTTAAATAATCCATTAGGACCAAATTGGTGTGTTTCATCACTGACTTTCTCCTGGAGCTAAGAAGGCTCTGTAGTTCTCGGGATAGTGTTTTTTGGTTCTGCATATGTTATTGACACAATATTGGCAGCAAATAAAGAACAGATTTCAATGGCATGTCAGTAGGCCATTTAATTTCTTGTATATATGGATTCAGGTCTACCATAAAGCTATACAGTTGCTTTTGTACATATCAAGCAGTGCAGTGCAGTTTCCTGTATTATATAAAATAATACTACTGTATGATTTCACAACCTAATCTCTTTTCCTGGTCAAGTCAACTTTGACTTTTCCACTCAGTTCATATTTATATGGTAGCAGCAGCTTTGGCAGCAAGTGGTCTGCACTATTTTCTTGTGTTTAGTTCTCTATGATGTTAAAATTCTATGTAAAGGGAACCTGTAAATGAAACAAAATAAAACCCAAAACCCATAATTAAGTTGTAAGTATTGTAGATGCTCTCAGGGACACTTAAAAGAAGATTGAGGGACTTTTATTGACCTAATCATTTTAGAAACCTAAGTCAAACAGTATGTCAGCCTGTGGCAGTAAATGGATCAGCTCTGAATTCTCTTGATAATATTACCCAGGACTGTCTGTTGGAAGGAGGCAAGAACATTCCCTGCTGTTTGTCAGCTCCTTCTTATTGCCTTAGACATTTTTGGATGTTTGCATAGTGCTAGGCTAGCTCTCCATTTGTTGAATTCCATGCTCTGAAAAGACAAACTGTTGGTATAAAAAGTGGGGAGACTGGTCTTTGGAAGTCTGAGTTATTGAAATTCTGTTTGCCTCCAATCAGTCTTCATTCATTCACAGACATTTCCCAAAGAAGACAAATACACCTTTGCAGTGGGTGTCTCCTTGACAAATGCTTTTGGAGTAAAATCCTTGCAGCGCAGAGCTGCCCATAGATCCACACAGGATGCTCTGTTATGCAATGGGCTGGCAGGGAATCTGTGCATGGAGCAACATTCAGGGTGTGTTGGACGTGGGGATTTGCCCCTCAGTTGTTCCCCTGCCAAAGCTAATGCCCAGGTTAGAACTTTGACTCGCTTAGCAGGGCTGGGATTGTGTGGTCTGTGGCTCTTGGGTGCTGAGTGCAGAGCACCTGTGGGTTACAGTCTGCTGGCCTTTGCTGCAGAGTGAGTCACTAGCACTTGCTTGAGCAGGCAGAGCTTGAAGGCAGTTGAAGAAGTGATGGTGTGTTGCTGTTGGGCTGTGACAGTCCCCCTTCCCAGGGGCCTGGCCACCCAGGTGACACACCAGAGCCTGTAGTGCAGACTCTCCTGGCACCCCTGTCTGCTCTTGCGCCCTCCTCCTGAACATTCACTGTGTTACATCTGAGAGAGCTGCAGCACCAGAAGCAGCCAAACAAGGTGCTCAGATCTGTGTGTAAATGGTTCATAAATGCCTTCTTCACAAAACAGACCAGCTCTCCTGCAAGGAGAAATGCTGTCTGTGTTTACATCATAGGTGGTATGGAATACCCAAACTGAGGGATTGTTCCAAAGACCTTGTATACTGGAACAAAATTGTTTTAGAAGCCAAACATATATTTATGACATATACATGTAGATTCTAGCACAATTGGGCACAAAAGGGAGAGGTGGGGGGGAAAAGTGGCCTGGAGCATCTGTGTTTTATTACACTATGCATAGTAATATTATATTTTAAGTTGTGATTTCCTCAGTTTTATTCTTCTCCTAAGACATTACTCATCTTGACTGAATTTGTATATTATGCATGAGGACAAACTTGAGCTTTGTGGAAGGAAGATTATCTTGGGAATTCCTGTGTCCAAAAGTGCATGTTATTTAACAACATGTTTAGACAACATCAGCTTCAATCTAAAAGGATTTTGTGTTCGGTTTTTTTTGTGGTGTCTGTTACATGGGACACACACAAGCATAGTTGCGCACAAACACACCAGCACAACAGCCTGCAGGGGGAAAAGGGAAAACCCTTTTTTCTGAAGACTAAAATAAAGATAATGGAAGTTTTTTTTGAAGGTAGTATTGTCAAATACAAAAGTAATTAAAGAGGGCCAGGAGGAAAATATTTAAATGTTACTACATCCATTTCTACCAGCTAATAAAGAGCATTTCCTTTTCTTTCCCTAGTGGGAAAATAGAGGACAACTTCTTTAGCACTAGTTTCTATAGTGACAGTATCCTCAAAACCATCTATATGCACTCAAAAATAGCTTGATATTACAGTGTAGAAGTGGAGTTTAATCAGAGGTTTTTTTCCTCTAGAAAGCAGTTAATGATCTGAAAAACAGGAATTTAAATTGAATGGAATGTTAAATTCTTCTACTTTAGTAACTGAACTCTTGTTTGCTCCTGCTGAGGAGGAAAGCAATGGCAAATGCCATTCTTCCCAACCTTGTATCCATCTGAGGTCCATGATGTCCACTGTGCTTTTGTGTTTGAACCCACAGGTGCCACATCTACCCATTCCTTAATTTTTTCATGGTCTGGGTGCAACTGAGCTCCCTGTTTTTCTTGTGGTCTGTGGCAACTCTTCTCAGCTCAGACACTTGTGGTTTGGATGTGGCTCTGGTTGTGGCACAGCTCCCTTGTGAGCTCACAAATCTCCCTTCATAGATACAAACCCTCAGCCCTCTGTCTTCTTCTACCCTCCTAACATCCTTTTCTTCAAATGGCATCTCCTGCTGGACGCCAGCCCTTTCTTCCTCCTCCCTGCAGTAATTTTTTTCTCAGCCGCTCCTACAGCCAAACCACCAGTTAAAGCATGTCCCTTTTCTTAATCTCTTGCCCTTATATTCCTTTTGTTTCTGTCAGCATCTGCTCTGTATAATCTGCTTTCCTCTTTGGAAACTTTTCAAACATCTACTCCTATGTCCAGATAAGGACCAAACTGCTTTTTTTTTTGTTAATCTGACTAGAGAGTTCGTCCAAACCCTGAATATTTCAGTTAGCTTCTCTCTTCCATTATCTATGGCCTCATCTTTCAGACAGATTGGGCAGTAAATTACAAAGAACTTAGGTAGTTCATGGCTGATTCATTACACACTGAGGCATTAAATATTGAGTAATTTTACATAATTAACAGAATTCCTAAATCCATGCAAGCAGGTTCCTCAACCAATCACAGTAATTATCCTTCAGTTGCTGATGAATAGTAGCACTAAAAAACATATCATCTTCACCAGATTGCCCTTACCAGTTGAACCTATCATGATGCAGCCATTCACAAGAGTGTGCATATTTAGCTAGTCAGCTGATTCTGCACTCTGAGCTGCAAGAAATTGCTAGAGAAAGGCAGATACTTTTGCATGTGTTTAAAGTGAATGATACATTACATTTTATATGTAGCTATTATATGTAGCTATTTTAATGTCCACCTGCACATCAGACTCATTACTCTTCACAGTTTCTGTTACTTGTTTTGCAAATGTTTTGCAAACATGCAAATAAAGAAATAATTATGACTAATAGAGCTCACCCATGAGAGATGAGGGGGAGAAATAAATGATCATCAAATTGTGCTCCTGGAAAATCAGAGAGAAATGTTTGATTTGTGTGAGCATCTAAGGCAAAATATGCCTCTGCACAAAATTTCTGACTTGCCACCAGCTGTTCAGAACAAGGAGATCTTTAAGGTGCAGCTGTTCCTGACAGGTCTGTCATCCAGGTTGTCCTCTGTGGCTGGAGCCTGCAAGTGCTTGTGCAGCCCTGCTGAGGGGCCAGGAGTGTTGCTTCCTCTCATATTCAGAGATGCTCTTGGAGGCCATGGACCCTCTCAAGGAGCAGCTACTGGCAGCTGTGCCTGGGCCTTACTAAAGATGTTCCTCCCTTCTCTCTGACAGTGCTGCAGATGGTCTCGCAGGCATGTATTGAGGAATGTAATTCCTGAGTAAACGCTTAAACAAAATCAATCACTCTGATAAATGCCTTGCTTGTGCTGTTTTGAAAGTGTTGTTTTACTTCCAGTGAAGCTGCTGCATGAGGCTTCCCTACAGAATGAGGCTTCCCTGTGTTCTGCCAAGTGGCAGTCCCCAGGGTTGCCGGCCCTTGCTGCTGTGAGTGCCAGCCTGGTGCTGTTCACAAGGGCTGCATGTACTGCACTGTCACTTGTCTCATGGCATTTGCTGAGGCAGCCACTTTGATCGATGGAAAGCAACGTAGGAAATTCTCATATTGAAAAAAATACACATAAAATCAATCCTCTTGATCCTAAAAATTAGTGTGATGTTTAACCACTTCCATTCAAACATAAATATTGGATAAATACTCATTAATTCACAAAGTAGTTTTTACTTTGAATAAAGATAAGACCATTTCAAGTGGTCTTCTCAGGTAGTTTCTATCGAGTTTTGTTGACTTACTTAAGCTTTTTAGAAGTGTTGAAGTTTAAAGTCTGCACTGGTGCTTAGTGTTATATTGGTGTACCTTCAAATAAGAGATAAGTCAGTAGGTTAAAAGTAAACCAGACTGTTTTCTTGCTTGAATATTGTAATCCATGTTATAATGTTATTACCTTTTCTCTGTTAGGGTTCTGAATTGTCAATGGCCCAAAGGCTTTTTTTATTCATTAAAATAATTTGTTTTACCTTTCTATTCTACTGAGGCCAGTGAATTTAAAATTCTTATAATTTTGCCTAAATGAAAACATCTATTATGGAGTAGGGAAAAAGATGCATATGTGATCAGTCTATGATTATCTTGCTGTTAAAATAAATCTAAACAAATGGGGTTTTTATTGTTCCAGTGCAGTCTAGCTGAATGGTAAATTATCCTAAATTGGTCATAAGCCACAACCCATTGAAGTTTGTTCAGAGAGTATCGGCAAAAGTGTAGCTTTTATTATTTTTAAATATGGTTAGTTTTTTCATTCTTGATGGCTTTTCTGGTTATAGGCAATAAGTGTAGCTCTATATTACTGCTTTGTGTAACTAATAAATCTCCATCATATTCTTTAAAGCACAAATGATATTACTTTATTTGAATTTTTAATAACTGAGTACCTTGCAGAAGCCAATATAAGTACATGATGGTTAAAATTAGGTAGACACATAAAGTGAACTCACTGTCAATTTGTTTTTGAGCTCCAGATGCTCACTGGCTCCACAGGATGAATAAACAGTGTGTGCTACTCTAATGAAAGAGAAAGAGCAGAGTACATGTATAGATATAGAAAGCTTCATTGCTATTACAAGATGTGAGTACAGACATCCCTGAATTGTCCTTGGCACACCTTCTTTAAAGAGGGTGAAGCTAGGAAGCTGCAGGGGCATCCACTTCAGCCAGCTGGGCTGGATCTGACACTGCTGCTGAGCCTTCCCACTAGCTGCTCTGTTCTGACCTTGGACAATCCCTGTGACGTGCCTTGAGATGGGAAACGTGTGGTGGCTTAGAGTGAATGAGATCTACACTCCTCCTTTTTGTGGACACATTACCTTGCGGGAGCAACAACTGCCTCTTTCTTAAACACTATGAGCTGACTGGATCCCCTTTAGTTGCCAGTATAGCAGAAAATAGTGTTCTGCCTTGTTAAAAAGTTGTTTTAGCATACTCTGAAGTTAAAAAATCTCTGACCTAGCATGAAGAGCACTTAGTCTGAGGAGATGAGAGAAGATGACTAAAGAGGACCATGCTCAGATCTTTTCAGTGGTTTAGTTACTTAACATATTGTTTAATCTAGCAGAAATGTTAAAAAACTGTTCATTGCTAATTGGTTACAAATGCTTACATTCTGTAGCATGTTATGATGCTTTTATAGCCTCAAAAACAGTGTTATGTGTTTGGTTATCTTCCTATGTAAATTAAACTATTTTTTTCAGGAGGAGAAGAAAACATAGCGCATAGCACTATGATAGTGTTCAACTGCAGGGTACAGTCTGATGCATACTTAAAAGCTGGCTTAAAATTTAGTGCCTCAAAATACCTCTCTGCCCTTGGAGTGGTTAGAATGAAGGGAAATAATTTCCCCAGTGTCGCCCTGAAAATTACAAGCCTTCTGATTTTCTCTGATGTTCTTTGGAGTCCCTGAAGTTCTTCTTCAAGTTCTCTCATGTTTTCATATTTGTAGTGCATGTTCCCATGAATTGTAACCTAAACAAAGGTTGTTTTCCACATTCCTCTCTGAGGATGTCACCTGATGAACTTTCCCCTTGACCAGTGGAACTGGAGAGGAAGTCACCTCATTCTCCAGTCCCTGGTCATTGTTCAGAATGTATATAATTAGCGAGGTCAGAATAAAGATAGTTTTTTGTGTGTTGACGAGAGACTGAGTGCTGTATCTCCTTTGTGCTCTCCAGCGTTACCCCAGTGTGGACCAGTTTACAGAATGTAATGATTCACATTTTGCTGTAGAAGTACAAGACTGGTTATTCAACACTAACATACCAAGGTTCAGAATTATTGCTTTCTCTGCCAGGCTGTGACTGGGTGGCAGGGAGGTGTTGTCTGCTGTAAAGTACTGATGCAACCTGTACAATCTGTGAGCAGTTTGACACAGCGATTGCAGTAGGTTGGATGGATAAATGGGTGATATTTCTGTTTTATAGATCTCAGTCTCACCCAGTTTCTGCTTTTACTGCGAGCAAATTTGCAAGTTTTCATTTCACAAACAAATAAGTTAGTAAGTTCCTTTCTAAAGCCAAGGCTAAAATTTTCTCATAGAAATGTTCTACTGGAAAATGCTGATGCAACTAAATCAAGGCCTTATCATGGAATATTACATTTTTTTAAAAAGGAGTTTAGGCAAAATATTGCCAAGGTTTTCAATGTGCCTGGCAGATTTTTAATGTATCAAATTAAGATTTTTATAGCCAACTATATCTTAAAAGTTGAAAAAATATTTTGGAATATTTTTCTTTGTGAACAATTCTGCTATATAGATTCTTTTTCTTACCGATTCATGATGAATACAGTATTTAATACCTTAGAGCTTTGAAATTAATGATTAATATAATTTTTAGCCAAGTCTGGCTAACTGTACAATGGTATTTGACAGAAGAGGCACTGACATACACACATGTGAAGTACAGTTCTGAATTAGACCAATGAGGCTACTCCTGATCTAATTTCTTAATGCAATGTGCTTCCTTCACAGAGATAACCAGTTCCAAGGTGTAAGTTTCAATGAAACTGTTTCATTGAGATGGGTCCTGTTCTGATATCCATGAAGCTATGGATTGTACTTAAAAAATATACTCTTTCTATCATAACTCAGAATCAGATAAATATGTAAACTAATCAGCCATCAAAAATGAGAAAAAAATATAACAAAGGAATTTTAGAGGGAGCAGAATATTGCACTGAAGAGATGTCAGTGTTCAAAATGTGGCACAAAGTCTGAGTAACTGCATTGCTGTCCATTGCTGCAGCTTTTTGCAAATACAGTGAAAACTTGGTATTACACTCCAGTGAAATATTTAATGGAATATGTTTTTTCCTTAGTAACCACTGTGTTCCTGGCAAATGCTAGCATTATACGTTAATGCACAACTGACCTCACTGGCTGATATTTTTTGCTTAGAAGGACTTAGAGTGGGATATTGTGGTTTGCAGGTTTGCAGTCACAGATTTCCATGAGGACCATTCTGTTGTTCTGTAACCAACAGTTCCTGTCACACAAGCACAATCTCCATCGAGCACTTTTCTCCCTGATGCTGTACTGCAGCTGAGGAAGCTTGCCCGGGCTTTCTCCTGCAGGAAACACTCCTACTGTGAACTCAGCTGTTCCCAGCCATGAGTGAGAGTCATGGGCTTTTACCACACATAGCAGGACTTAATCAGGCCTCTAGGCTGTCAAAGTGCTTCATTGATTCCCCCACTTTTCCCACTGTGCTGCTATTCCTTAGTGAGCAGGGGAGCTGCTGGTTTATAATTTGATTTTATTTTCCTTGGTGGGGCTTTCTCTAGCAATGTTTAGTGTTTTACTATCTGAGTCATTTCAGGCAATACACTTGCCACCTTTAAAATGCATAGAGTTCTGTGCTATTTGTTACTCTAGCTGAGAACTATAACCCAAATAGTAAAATTCCTGGATACTTTCTAGACTTCTCTTCATGTCTGTGTTCCAAGTGGACTAAAGACTCCAAAGAAACACCATGAAATACCTGCTTCCTGTAGAAAGTTAAATTATTCTGTATGTTATTTCAGTGTTAAATAAACCAAAAGATATAAAGTTAGGGGGCCAAATTTTGGCAAATGACATCATACTTATGCAGCCAGCTCATATTCTAGTCTGCAAAAGTATGCTTAAATTTTCAGTGAGTTATCAGTAATTGCTTTTCATGGGATGTTTTGGTGCCTCAAAAAAACAAGACTCTTACATAGTGTTGAACTGTTTCTAAAGGACCTACAGACAGGCAGCAAAACGTGGAAACACTGATCACAGATTTACAGTTAAACATTTTCCAGGAAGCTCATGGGGAAAATGATGCTTGCATCAAACAGCAGTGTCTTATTATAGAAATATATTAAGAGAATATAAACAGGGATTTGGTTAAGCACTTGTGTAACTAAATGACAGCATTCAAATTGCAACTGCAGTAATCATAACTCTATTATAGTTTTAATGTCATAGTATGTAGTTCAATATCTCTTCCTGCAACTTTCATGCTATTTCCAGGCAAAACAAAATATCAATTAGCTCTATGGTATGAGTAATTTCAGTAATTTTACTATTTGTTTCATATCAGCAAAATCTGTCCATCTTCATGAATAGAGCTATTTATAAATATTCTGTGAGAATTTGAACACTCTGGGCAGGAGATGCAGATTGAGAGTTTTTAATCAAGCAATGGTTCTTGTTAAGTAGAATCTGGAGGGGTTTTTTTGGGTTTCCTCAGGGTTTGTTGGGATGGGGATTTTTGGCTTTCTAGTTTTTAAACTGAAAATCAGTCTTCTGGTAGAATTTTGAAGGAAAGATGAATTTGTGTAAATTGATGGCAAGGTAAGGGTTTAATTGTGTAGGTGCTACACAATTTAACTGATGCTGCTCTGATACTATTAATCTGTGTCATATTTGAATGAGGTGAATTTATGTCTTCCTTATATAATGGGGGAAACAAGAACAAGGAGACCTTTGTTCTTGAACATGAGAAGAGCTTGTGATGCTATAAGCAAAGATATTATTTCATGTGAAAAAAAGGTCAGATATTGCGGTTTTGGTCAGAAAAATATTTTTACAGTAGTGTTTCTGGATGGTATTTTTGTTCAGCTGTCATACAAAAAAAAAGTAACGCTGTCATCTTGTAATTATCTCTGTTCTCAACTTTCATCTGCCATGCACAGTTGGCAACAGATGCTCAGGCACTCTTCAGTGAGATGCTCTTCAGCCACAGACTTTACAAGTATAGAAGTGCTGTTGAAAAAGTAATCATGTGCAGGGCAGTATTTCAAAGCTCCTAATTGAAAAGGAGAAGTAATTTCCACTGGGTAACTCACATCCATTGTGCCAAATATGGCTTGAAGTGAGTTATAATGTTTTCCCAAGTCTTTCTAGAGAGGTCCATTTTAAAATCTCTGCCCTTGTTTTAAATTGCAGAGGTCCCATAACTGATAATTTGGAAAGGCCTTCTGGAGACTGCCTTTTACAGGATAAGCTGACCTTTTGTATAAAAGATTAATCAGGCTGATAACAAAATTTTAGTCCCAGCTGGCACTCCTGCAACAGAGCAGTTCTAATGTGTGGCACTGAAGTGAGTTCTGGAGTAAACCTAACAAGAGACATCAGGAACACGTATCAAACATTCACTATTTCAGAGATAACACTGCTTTTGCAAATATAGGTGTAGGCGCTGCCTAAACAATGTGGCAGGTGTTTCATAAGGAAAAGAAAGTCTTGTTTGATTCTGAGATGTGTATTTTGTACTTTAAATAGGTTTTTAATGCCTACCACAGTGATTTATTTTTTTCTAAATGTACGGATTGATATGAAGATACTAATAGCAGAAGTAATTTTGTAATTATTTGAAATTATTGTACTTGTTACATCAAAAATACATATGGTACATGTAGGAAACCAAAACACTTAGGCTGTCTCATTTTGTACCAAGCTGCCATCTCAGTAGAACTGACTGTTTAAATCCCTTTTGGCAAGAGACAGAATAAAAATATAGTATTTTGACACATGAAATGTTTTACTAAGTTGACATATCTGTATTACCTGTCTATCCCAAAGTAAGGGGCTGCACTGAGCATATGCAGGATTGTTAGTTGTTTCATGTTTTGTGGGGTTTTTTGCAAAGCTGTACTAAAAAAAAAAAGTTTCAAATAGGTATTACTTATTATACAAATTATATCTGATTTTCATGAAATTAAGTATTTTGAGTTGGACAAGCCCCTTTTCTGTGATAGCATTTGAGAGAAAGGGAAACAATTAGCATGACACACTGGCAGTGTTTTTCAGGATATGGTCACTCTTTAATCAGATAAACTGTAAACTTTCCTTTGCTTTTCACAGACATAGAGAAATCCAACACCTGGTATACTCTTTAACTTTTAGGAATCTAAGACAATAAGAAATGAAACGGCAGCTCTGTAGTGGAAGATACACTGTTGCTGCAAATTCATAAATCCACAAATTTTATGTGATAATCATGAAATGACAGAAAAGGCAGGTTACAAAGGCAAATGGAGACATAGCTATGTTTTTGTAAATTCCTGGTTCTTATTAAGATGTAACTTTGTGCCACTGATCTCCACCACCTTGTGGACCAAACAATTGAGCCAGTTTTCATCCCACCTTCTCATCCAACCCATCTATCAAGAGCCCTGTGAGCATCTTCAGGGAGACAGTGTCAGAGGCCTTACTGAAGTCCAGGTGATGCTCTCCCCTCATCTGCCAGCCAGTCATGGCATCATGAGAGCTTACCAGGTTGGTCGAGGATTACTTCCCATTTTAATTTCTCTATGCTGACTACTCCTTCTATCATTCCTATGCCTAGAAGTAGTTTCCAGGACAAGCTGCTATATCACCTTTTCCAGGGCAGAGGTGAGGCTAATCAGCTCATGGTCCCCTTCTTACTTTTTGCTCATCTTGGTGGTAGGAATGGCATTTGCTTTTCTCCAGTCTTTGGACACTTCTCCCAGTCACCCTCATTGATAAAGTATTACCCAGAGGGGCTCTGCAATCACACCTGGCAGCTGCCTTGGCACTGGTGGGTCCTGCTCGTCTGCCTTCCTCTTCCTCTTCCTCTTCCTCTTCCTCTTCCTCTTCCTCTTCCTCTTCCTCTTCCTCTCCCTCTGGCAATCTCTGCATCATTTCATTACCTGCATCATCATTCAATACAAGGCATGAGTTTTTGCAAACTTTGGAGGTATTTAAGGGCATTGCATTTCTGCAAATGTGAGTGGGGTTTGAAGGTGTGCACATGTTCTTCACAGACAGAGCTCTAGAACAACACTTTAGCTTTTGCTTGAACCAGAGCTTGATTTTAGCATAGAGGTACCACCATCAGATACACAAATTCAGATAATGCAATAGTGTGAAATGGCATACTGTTTTATCTTCAACTGATAAAATGAAAAGGAAGATCTCTAGTGAGAGACTAGCCTGGGCTGCAGTCTTGATATAAGTTTTTCAATTTTACTAGCTCCTCTTTAGGTTATGGTGATCTGCATAATGATTGAAATCAGGTAGAATTAAAGACTGCAAAAGCAAAAAGAAAGAATAACACTACTTTGAAAATTTACTTGCATTTGTACATTTTCTGATAGAAATTTTTGTCTGTCTGAATCCAGAACTGGTACCATTTTTCTTGACACTTCTTCATATCCTGCCTTTGTTCTTCCTAACATTTGTCAAAACCATGAACTCAATAGTCAGTATTTTGCTCAGTTTTATTTATCAGATTTATTGCTTTCTTGCTATAAAAGTCAGTATTTATCTTCAACAACACATGTATTTTGAAACTCTTGCATGCAAGGTCACAGCGATTTCATCATGCCATATTCCACTGCAAATAGCAAATATCTTCTGACATGCCTATTGTGATGCAATGATCTCAGCAAAATTGTGTACCTCAAAAGTTAATAGAAATTTCTGGTCAAGTTCTTTTTCTCATTTTCTCATTCACCTCCTTAGGAAGGTTGCAATGAAGTTTTGCTGGGTTCTGATAAGGTGTAATCTGAAAGAACTGTCCTCCACCCACTGTACATGGAAATAAAAGAAAGTGGAGGTAGGAAGAGACAGGGTATTTCCTTTTTGATCCCTTGTTAGGGCCTCAGCAATACAGAGCAATGATTACAGGGAAAGTCCTGTTTACTGTCAGCAGAGAAAATTGTCTATTTTGACAGATTCTTTGAGAAACTTGTCTGCAAAAATCTAGAAACTGTTTACCAAGAGTATACACATTGTGATATGGATTTGTTGTTTGATTGTTTTCTTTTGGTCACAGTTTGGGCAAATTTTCAACATAGATAAAGGTATGATTTCTAAGGCAAAACTGCCCTTCTTTAGATTTTTGTGCTCTTGATTCATTAATTTCTTTCAGGACTTTGCAAAACTATTTTTTGTAATGTTAAATAAGATTATGATGTTGCCATTATAACTTCATACTTAGAAATGGCTGTACTTTTTTGAACGGAATAAAAACAATAATTACAAAGTTGATCTGAGTCATTTACTTGACATTGATATTGCTTTTGGTATATGTACCTAAAATGGATTTCTATAATGAAACAAGTCAGATCCCATAATGTCTATTGACATTAGGAACTTCACCTACAATATACCAAAATTATTTTGATACAGAAATTCTTAGTCACGTGATAGAACTGCATTTTATAATAAATTTATCTAAAGAAAACCTTGTTGCACTCATAGATTTGAGCCTTTTAGCATTAAACTACTGGGTGCATAATTTAGAGCAGCCTTATGCTGAGTTGTCCATGAAGTTCCTAATGTTCATAAACCTTATTTATACAACAGTGTGTGGAGTACATGTCACTGGGTGCATATATAAAAGTATTTTTGGCAGGAGTTGTGATTAATAGATTAAATATTTGGGTCTCTGATAGGAATGGAGAATGCTTCAGATTATTGATATACTTCTTTCATAGATGGCTGTGGCAGCAGGTGTAACACTTTGGTCATTAACTTCTCTTTGCTTGCTATTCATCTGCATCAGTTTAGGCCTTTGACATTTGATTACGTTATCTTTTGTCTACTTCAGAATCCTCATCCGCGCAAATATATTTTAATGGCACACCAGCTTTGTGCCCTTATTTCTAATGTCTTCAGTTTTCCCAATAAAAATAAGATTGGACAGAATCAGATATATTCAACTGGTTTGAATGTTTTTGGTTTTTTTCACTTTTGTTATGAGAAACAATTGACTGCTAAAATAGCATGGAAACTTTCAAGATGTTGTGCAAACATGCCCTTTCCCCGCGACATTTCCTGATCTACTGCAATGGCTGCCAATTTTAAATAAGAGGTCGAAAGAGCTGTGCAATTCACTCGAGGATTGGGTGTGAATCACAGCTCTCTGGGAACATAATTCATGCACTTGACTTACATAAAAACACCGGCAAATTCTGAAATTTTTTTCCCATTTCAGTATTTTTAATGGGCACAATTCTGAGTTCTGAGATACATAAATTAACAAAAAGTACATTTGTTCAAAAATTATATGCTTTGGAGCACTGAATTTTGGATAGCCCTAAATATCTCTGGGAGAATGGAAGAGCTTGACTTAGGATTAGAGAACTAAGAAGGACAAAGGTTTAGCATGGTATTTTTCCTTTTCATCCAGTAATTGTCTAATGTGAGGTGCATAAACTCTTGCTCTTGTTCCACTGTTTGGCTAACTTTGCAAAGAACTGTATATTACATTCAGAGTAATATTTTTTACTTGATCTTCTGGATCTGTGAAACTAATCTTTCCGGTGACACAATGATACATCTTCAACAGAAGGTATGCAGTGTGCTGCCATCCAGCAGCAAAATCTGCTGAGTTTTCTCCATAACATACCTTTAGGCATTTAAGTTTTCTGAAGTACCTCAGCATTTTTAGTCAGAACTTTCTGAATTTTTCTGCTGAACTTATGGTTCATAACATTTGAGTAAATAAATGCTTTGAGGAATGTCTACCTACCTTTGCTGACCCTTATCTAGACAAAGATTGTCATGCTTGGCGAAAAGCATCAGTTGTACATTAGTCTTCATTCTTTAAAACATAATCACATTCAATTTGCTTTAATTTTAGGTGCACTGACCAGTGGCAACTGTCCAAAGTTGTCCCCTGGATGCCTCTTTTTTTAAATTGGTAGGATTTGAAGTTTTTTTTCTCACTTGCACAGTAATTAGAGCCTGCTTATTATCAAAGAACAAAACGTCAGGTAGAACGGTTCCTACGGTTGTTGTTGTGCAGCCCTACATCTCTGTATTGTAATAAGAACAAAATGAAAAGAAACTCAAATGAAAGATCAGATGAGAAAATTCTTTGGTTTTGTATGTGATCAGTTATTTCTCCCAGGCTGGCAATGCCATCTAATTATGAAGGTAACTGAACTCAAATGAGCTAAGTTGCAGCATGTGGCCAGTTTCCATGGGTGTTCATCTTTATGGGTTTGGAAGAAAATATAAACTGTGTTAGGCTTGCTCCTCAAGCTTTTTTCACTGTAATGGCAGCTGACACGTGTATGTATTTATTAACTAAGGATATGCTTAGCTTTTTAAAAAATGCATAATTAAAAATTCAGTTGTTCAATAGCTGCTTTGAAGAATTCTCACATTACTTAGTACATTTGTCACTCAGTTATTTGCTACAGAACAATTTCAACTGTCTTTCTCATGTCTTTCATTCTACATTTTTAGAATGAGAAGAGTCTGTTTCCAGCAGTTTGTACTTTGAGTCTTTTGTTTTCATTTTCCTGAGATGAAATTTCCTGTTATGCTAGGAAATGAAAAAGTAAGAATTTACACAGGGTTTCATTACCAAAAATGTATGTCCACTTCTTTCATGCTGTTCACAATGGACTAGTTTTTTGGTATCAAAACTACAATAATTACTTTTCCCTTTCATAGGCAATTGAAATGGATATTATGAATTTTTACATGAAACACTTCACAGCTGGGCATTATGAAATCTATTTTGGAGAACAACATTAAAATAGAAAATTGCCATGGAAAAGGCATGTCTTTCTTCCTGTATTGACATAAGTTTTTGTCAAATTAGATCTTAGTATTTCTCTCTTGCTACAAGTTTTAGAGATGCTTAAGTTACTAAATTAAGTGTGAATGTGTGTTGGTATTAGGTAAAAATTGAAGCTACCATTAGCCCTTGGACTTCCATATGTCTTCCTGTTGTACTTCCAGCTGTCTGGTACAATTGAGCAATAGGATAGACCATGAAAGGCTTGTCCTATTCTTCTAGTGAGAGAAGCTTTACTAATCTGGGACAGTTTAAAGTGGCTAAGAAAGGTCCAGAAAACGTACACTGGAAAGCTTACCAGGTTTATATCTCTACAGTGGGAAGTGTTTTAGGTGGAGAAGTTATTCAGAAATAAAAACTGCAAGGTTCTGAGCAAAACATTTATTTCCATCTGGCTTAAACTGAAAACTGGAAAAAGAAAAATATAGGAGGAATAATGAAACCACTCCCAGTTTAAGACCAGTATTCAGAAAGGAAAAAATGCAGGCTGAATAAGCCAAAATCATTGAGTCAGGGAAATGTGACGGGGTCAATAGTATTGTTTCTGTCCTTAAATAATAAAAGGAAAAAATACCAGGAGAAAGATTGCTCTAGAGTTAATTACCAGTGACATATACTTCTGGTCAAAGGATCAGCCTGTGTCCGCAGAAAATGGCAAATACAAACATTATATACAAACATTATATTGACCCCATGACTTTCCCCTATAGCATATCCCTGCATAAATCTGTGTAAACAAAACAGAACCTCCACAACCTGTTCTGACTCTGAAACTGGCGCTTTCCCTACATCTCCGTGGTTCAATTCCCAGCCGCACGGTGCCGCTGGGGGTGTGTACCCTGAGCTGATGGCCGGAGCAGGGGTGCGTGTCCAGGCGGGACTGCGGCCGCAGGGAGGATGCAGGGCGGGGAGAAGCGGGGGTGATGTCAAGTGGTTACCTCGGCAACAGGGAGGGGACCAGCGGAGGGTGGGGGAGCAAGGGGAGAGGGGTGGCAGTGTTACCACGGCAACAGATGAGGTGCCTTCCTCCCTTCTTCCCTGGGTTGGAGATGCAGCTGCCCTGATGTAAAATTACCGGCCTGGTGCTGGTGGGTTTAGGCACAGCATATCAAGAGCTCTTGTATTATCACCTATTTATATTAACTATTTTAAGTATTTCATTTCTAGTTAGAAAGTGAGGCTGCACTGGAGATAAAGTATTTTTTCCACACTAGCTACACCCATATTCATCTCTTTGCACTGATTACAGTATAACCAGCTCACAGTTCACAATAACAATTGTTGCAGGATTCCTTTTTATTCTTTCTAATATAGTGTAAAAACTATGTAGCAATATCAGGAATTAATCATGAAGTACCAGAAGACATGCTGATTTAAGGAATAAGCTTGTTTCACACATCTTTACAGGACTATATTTCATTTTCCCCAATGAGGTTTGCGAGACAGATCTTAAAATTTCTTGTTTGGGTTCTTTAATCTTTTTCTTCTTTTTTTTTTTTTCCTGATCATATCAGGTACTTAAAATTTCTGCTACATTACTTTTGTGTTTCCTCAACTGGTGAGTGATGGAGTTTGTGAATATAAGAGGAATGTGCTCATGTAAAACTGATAGGAACAGCCTGAACTCCTGAAATTTTGGTCATTGCATGGCCCAGTGAATGGCAATCAGCCATCTGCTGTTTCATCTGGTGTCCCTTTTCCCCTGACTAGGGACAGTGAAGAATTACAGATGTCAATCTGTCTCATATCAAAAAGAATGGACTGAAGTCAAGGAGGAACTGGAATTTGATGAACTTTGGCTTGAAAAGAAGGTTTTTATGGTGAGGCAGAACTTAGATTCTGAGTGTCAAACCACACAATACAAGAAGATTTGGGAGGAAGTATTGCTTGGATCAGTAGAGCTCAGAGATTTGGAATTGGCCAAAAAAACCTGGATTAACATTTTTTAAAAAATGCAAGGGATTAAGAAACTGAAGCAAGGATCGACCCCCAGATACTTACCCTATGAAAATGCCTCTTTGTTTCTCTTGTGAAGCCTAAGTGAAGCATGAATACATTTGCCTGTGGTATTTTCCTCTGAAGAGGCAAGCTGTGATCTGGAGTGCTCAGGCTCAGAAATGTGAGAAAGCTAGGCTCAGCCGATGAGGGCAACCAGCACAGTCTTATGGACTCTGTATTTTGAACATGAAGTCAAAGCCTCCCCACAAAGCATGCTCCCAGTAGTGCAGAAGCAGAGAGGGATCTGGTTTCAGCTAAGCCAGCAGTGCAGAGGGTGCAGGGCTGCCCTGGCTCCTTTGGAGGCCAAGAGCAAGAAAGGTTTGTACACAGACTCATTATAGACCGTCTCCTTGTGCCTATGTGGCAAAACAGTCATCTTATTTTTAGAGCTGTTAAACATTTGCATTTCCCTCATATGCAAATTAGGGCTTTTACAGATGAGCCTTTTTCTACTATGCACAGTTGGCTTTTTTGTGCATAATTTTGTTTAATGAGAGTAGCACCTATTCACATCCTGTGGATATAGGATATAAATCCGTTGTTCACTGTGGCTCCATGTATTCCCCTGACTTCTGTCATCCGACATTTTAAACTCTCATTTTGGATCCTATTTAGGTTGTGATAAATGTAGACTTTATGACCTGGGTATATATATTCTGCTTATTCAAAGATATCCAGGGACCAATACTTGTCCCCAAGGCTGAGTGGCACCAACTGGTGTATGACTGCGTTTCTTAGTTTTAGCTCCTTCTGTGGCAGATTTGCCTTGGGAGCAACAGGAAAAGGAATTCAGCTAGCAGTAAAATAAGGTGAATGACTGGATGTGTGGTGCTTGAGCTATCTGTATAGTCTCTCTTTAATCAGCTATGGGGATGCAATCAATGAGTTAGTGCTTGCTTTGAGCAAATGCAGAATTGTACATCTTTATTTATTTTGACCCTTGAAAATGTTCATTGATGCGTGGCAGGATGGTTTGAAATGGTGAAAAGTCCTGGGTGAGCTGTAGATTTCCTGAATTTCGGAGAAGATATAAACTCCTTCAATATCACAGCTTCTGAGAAAAAGAGTCTAATTTTTTTTTCCCAACCTCAGTATTGTAAGAGCACAACTTTCTGGGACACTTGGATTCTGTTGTAGAGTGGCATGTGGGTTCTTAAGATACAACATGGCTTCAGGAGGTACCTGAAAAGTGCCTCTGGAAGGGAATAGCTAGAACAGGACTTTCACCCATCTGATCTTCCCACCTACCTCCTTAAAAAGTATTCCTTACTATCTTTCTCTCACTCAGAATTTTGCATGAGACCATCACTGTACCGGACCCTCTACTCTGAGATGAGGGTCTGTTTGTTCATGACTGCCCTGTCTTCCTGTTCTTGTGCTAAGAGTGCATATAAAAACATCATGGTAACCTCTCCTTTTCAAGGTTGCTGATAGCATAAAAGATGTTTCAAAATATTCCTGCACTTTTTGGGTTAAAAGGCAGTCTTTCCATCATTAAAAAAACCCTGTTTAATACAGAGACTATGAGCATAAAACCTTTTTGTGTGCAGTCTTTAAGAATGCATTTATTTTTTTGTGAAAAGTAGTTTAGCTTCTGTTTTGAATAAGGTAATGCCTCAAGAACTATGTTTATAAAGTCAATGCATCTGTTGTAATATGTAAATACTATTGAGGGTCTTTAAAATTTTATAATTTTTTCAGGTGTCAAGTATTCTTAGGAGACCTTGATAATGTACTTTACTATGTTAAGTACTGCCATTAACATATATTCAAAGACTTTTAATTTTCTCTTTCTTTGTTTCTTCTGATCAGGGATTACTGCTTTTTATTTCTTTACTATTTCCACAGGAGTAAGTTTGTCCTTGAGCATTTATTTCACTAAATTCTTAAGTTAACAACCTTGGTTTCTTCCATTATGCATTTGGAGTTTCTCTCTCTCCACCCCTCTCTCCATCCTGACTGCTGTCCTCGTAAAGCCTTAAATTACAGGTCTGTGTGAGCACTGTACTTTCTCTGTCAATCCCAAAAACATAACTCCTTCCAGCAGCAATCTTCTTAGGAATGACTGCTCTGATTAGCATTTTGAGTAACAGTGCTCACCAGATAACAGTGATGAAAAGTCTGCACGCTGCCATCTGCATCCCCTGCACTTCTATGCATGCTTTGGACACCTTTTTTTTATTAAAGCAGTCCAATTTAAAGCATATACAGTTATGTCTCATTGAAGGCAAAGCTTCTCATCAAGCACAGTCTGCATCAGGACATGAACCCTGACACATCAAAAGAGGCGGTGGAAATGCAATTGTGTCATGATCATAGCAATCGGGATGTCCTTGGGAATGCTTTGAGAGCAACTGAAGCCAGCAGAAGACTCCAAAAAAAGAGATATGGGAAGAAGTGGTATTTTAAAAAAGTTTTCCACCAAAAGGGGAGAGAACAGAGCTACAGCTGATTTTCTGAAATGCATTCTTTCTAATTTCATGCTGTGTTTCTGACTATGAAATGACTGATTGAAGCAGAAGAGATAATCCATCAATATGGAGTGAAGAGAAGTAATGAAGAGATGTCAGGGGATGGTCCAAGACAAAAATCACTGGCTCTTCCTGTAACTGAATATAAGAATTTTTCTGGAATATGGCAGGGCTGGAGCTAGCCTCCAAGGAGCCAAAATAGTCAGACAGACAAATGTTTTCTCAGAGAAAGGAAATGCTACGTGATAATTGTATGCTTTCTTTTTAGTGTGAAGGTAGCTATCTTTCCCTCTATAATAGCAGGAAATCAGTGAAATAACCTTCCTAAGCAGGCAGGAGGCAATACTACAGTGAAAAAGGTGAGCTTCCATACCCCTTGCTCCAAGATTCCTACTGAGTCAATGATGAGAAGAGCTTTCTCTTTTTTTTTTTTTCGGTTGGGTTGGGTTGGGTTGGGTTGGGTTGGGTTGGGTTTTTTGCGGGGTTTTTTTGACTCAAAGCATTCAGCTGTGGGGATGACTGGTGCTCCTTGCTGAAATATATTGACATTGCTAACTTGAATAGCCCTTACATCTGTGGTGACAATCTGAATTTTGACTCTGCTTCTTTCATTGTATTTTCTCCAAGGAACCCTGATGCTTGTAACAGTAGGAAAGTACCAAAACAAATTCTCACGAAAGTGCAAGTTATTGAAAGTCTTTCTATACATAAAATAGCTTGGAAAATATTTAAACTTATATTTTTTACTACCACTGTATTTCTTTTGAAGGTACAGCCTTAACACTGATGGGAAAGATAAATTCAGATTAAGAAGAGAAAAAAATCCAAAGTGGGAAGGTGTTGCCCACTCTTCCACTCTTAATAGAGGCTCTTAAGAATTAGGATCTGAAAAGGGAGCAGGAGCACAGAGAGTGGAAACAAAACAAACTGGTGGAGAATGGGAAGATGATCTCTGTTATGCTGTCTCTTAGGCAACAAACCCAGGGTTGTATGTAGTGTGAAGTAAATACACCTCCATTTAGCACTGTTTAGCTCCTGGGCAGCCTCTGGAAACACAAAGCTCCAGCCTGACAGAGATATTTCAGAGCAAATTACAGGCAGCTCTAATGGTGCTACTCCACTCATCCCAAGCTCTGCTGAAAGCAAGGCAAACTCTCAGGCCTTTATGAGAATTACTGTCCTCATGGAAGGCTTGTGTTAGTCATGATACCACAAGAGTTTTGGATGTACACTGCATATGAAACAGACTACTTTACTGTGCTTTCTCCAGCAGATTTCTTTCTTTCTGCACTATTTCCACAACATGAGGGTGTAGGTTTCTATTGGTAGACCATTCCATTGCTTCCAGTTCCTTTCCACAGGATGTCTGGGAGGTTTTGCCCATTTTTGAAATTAGAATGCAAGTTGCACACTGGGTGCAAACCCAAGCAGAAGCTGCCAGGCAGTAGTATTAAGTTTTACATTAAAGCTTAATATTTTAAGCCTTCTAGAGGTGTCCTGAGATTACCATAGTTCTGACTTTTCATAATCAATATAGAATGCAATCTGATGAACAATCAGCACACATCATGTGGCAGTTGCTGTGGAACTACTTATTTCCATCAATACCAAAAATAGGTATGATCAAGGTACCTCTTCAAATTATCAAGAGTTGGCTCATAAGATGGACAGAGGACAATTCTCTCCACATTCTAGCCCAGGGTAAGATGCAGTAAATCAGGGAAGCTGAAGGTGGGCTGTTCTCAAGCAAATTACTCACAGTGTTTTAATATCAGACATGTGAATGTACTGGTTCAGGAAGAGGCAACCGCCTATCCCGTATTTCATGGAGCATTTCCTCTTTCACTCATTTGTCACACAACTAAATAGGCAGCTGAATCAAACAGGCAGCCCTTTGCAGGATAATTTTGACAGTTCTGTTGTTGATTGAACTTTCCTTTTAGTGGTGAGCTGGGCTGGAAAAAAATAAGCTTTTATTGAAAATGACCTTCAAACCCTGAAGAGATTGCTCACTTTTAATGTTCTTAAGTGCATCAAATTGCAGACTAAATAAACAGATAACATGAATATCACTTTAATATTTGGGACATTTTCTACTAAAAGACAATGTTTCAAACCCTTCTCTTTGTACTTCTAATCCAAGCATGACAAAGAAAGAACATTCCTGAGTGTGCTCACCTGTGATCTACAGCTGAATACAATAAGGGGGAGACTCCCAGTCTTTAGAGATTTGCTCCCATTTCTCTCCTGTTTCCCTTTACAGCCCTTGCCCATATTCCCTTTTAAACCATAATGTTTAACATTTTTATGACAGTTTGCATGTAACGAGTTCAAGCATTATTAATTTTTTAAGCATACTTCTTACTGAATGGTTAGTTCCAAGCTTCTGCAGACAGTGTTTGTGGTGTGTTGTGGTGTACTGGCATGTTATATAAGGGGTGTGGGAAGGCACAGAATTATTGTAATCTAAACTGGACCCTAATTATGTAGCTATTTTCAGTTGACTGAGTACCAGCCTCACACAA
The DNA here is from genome assembly GCA_013399455.1 of Anthoscopus minutus. Taxonomy (NCBI): domain Eukaryota; kingdom Metazoa; phylum Chordata; class Aves; order Passeriformes; family Paridae; genus Anthoscopus; species Anthoscopus minutus. The sequence continues at coordinate 9,264 of VWYI01046442.1, read as the reverse complement.
ATGCCAGTAACAGATTTAATCATTTACAGTCTCACTCTCACCAATCAAGATATAGGTTCTAAAATGAAAAAAAACAAAAATTTTTAGTAGGCAATAGTAAAAGCCTGAAAAGTATCATGCAGGAATTTTTGCATTTTTTCTAAGGATAGGCTCTTGACATTGTTGTTGCTGCTGTCATGAAGAATTTTGAAAATGCAGAAAATGAGAAGGCTGCAGCAGAAGCAACAAAGAAATACAACACTATTATCCATAGTCATTCACATCCATTACCTGATTCTGACAGCTTATTAAATCATATTTTTCAGAATCAAAATGAGACACTATGATAGGAGAAATACTTCATGTGTTACCAACAACAGATTAGCTACTCTTTTAGCTACTGTTTTGAGAAAACAATTGAAGGCTTGGTTGAAAAGCATGTATTTTTCTCTGTGACCACAGACAACTTAGACAATGGCATTTTCGAGGTGTTCCCAATCATTAATCATGCCTACACTGTTGAAGGGCAAATAGTTCAGTCCTGACTCTTGATTATTTTCAAAGCACTAATGAAACTACATTAGGAATATTTGAAATAGTGAAAAAAAAAAGCTAAAATCAAGTTGTTGGAACTTTGACTATGTGCAGTTATAATACTGTTGCTAAATCTGGGTTATATCTCTTGTCCACAAATCAATGAAAATTAAGAAGGTAAAATTGTCTTTAGTTTCTTGTTCTCTACATAACCATATAACAGAAAAATACCATCTGATTTTCCTCATCTCATTCAGTCATTTCTCTCAGCAAATATTTCAGATTTAAAGGAGAACTTACTAACTTCGAATGAGAGGAAATGTTCTGCATGAGACAATTACTTGCATACTGTGCAGGTAAAGGGACCAAAATATGTTTTCCTGGTTTTAGGAGTTACTTTTGGAAGCTATGTGAGCATTGTCAGGTGTCAGTTTACAGTCTCATTTTCAAAGGTAACCTCAAAGGAGGTGATACAGAGGTTTTCAGTGACACAATGTAATTTATAATTTCCAGAGGATAACGGAGTGTTTCTTGCAAGCAGAAGTCTTGCAACAGTCTTTCTCTTTACATGATGAAATGTATAAGATAATGCATTCATTTAAGGTTAATTTGCAAAAAGTACTGATAAGAAATTCGTTGGCCATAAGTAGCTACACAGCATTAGGGAGTAATAAAAAAAAGATATTTCACACAAAGATCTACTGTGGCTGCCTGAAATTAGATTTATATTTTCATATTATCAAACAAAATACAAATAAACTGATTTAGTTTTACTGGGAAACATTATTCTTTCCAGAAAGAGTACAAAATATTAATAATCTAGTATTTTCTAAAAGGTCTAATGACATGTGATTATAGATTCAGCTGAGTATTTGTGTATGTCATGAGTCTTTAGCTAGGAAACACACCCATATTTTTAAAAATTTCATAAAATTATTTACTTTTTAATAGAAAATACCCTTTTATGATCAGATTTGAACAGATTGTAGAATCTTCAAAGAGTTTTCACTTCAGTGAAGTTTTTAAGAGTGGGGAATTTGACATGTAGCATGGTTGATGAATTGACTTCTAAAACCAAACAAAATTAAATGTATTAAAACTAATAAATTATACTTCTATCAGTTGATACCTTGAGGAACTGGAACAGAGGCTAGACAGAGTTAAGAGGAATAAGTGATATTTATTGAGGCCTTCAAAGGCCACGCTGGGACAGCACCAGTGCTGCAATCGGGGCTCTGCCTGGATGGCCCAAAATGGGGCCCAGTCCTGAGATCACACATTTTCTATGTTTCAGTCCATTTGCATACAGGAGTCCCACTTGACCACCCTCCTCCTTCCTTGTTTATCCTTTGATCCTGAAGTTTGGAAAACATGTCCTTGAGTCCCAGTTGGAGTAGGATTGTTGTGTCTTCATCATCCTGTGAAAAGATCTTAGTAACCCTGAACAAAAACCACACACCAATGCAGAACAGAAAGCCCAAAGACCCAAGGCATCACAATCCTTTAGATTTATAATGAATTTCTCATCATTAAAATTTAACATTATCTCAGAAGTATGTCTCTGTACTAAAGGAAATAAGATTTCCCTAGAATTTCTCTTGATGTTAATATATAGACCTATTTCTCCTGTTAGGATTGTCCCCTCATCTCAAGGAGAATGCCTTTTTCAAAGTTTAGCTGCTCTGGAGTGCAGCTTCAGTTAATGCATCCAGGCACTGTAATGATGAATTTGTGGCAAAAGTAGGAAAATCTTCGATCTGTTTAGGTAGAATGGCAAAACAGGTGCCATTAAGACAAGACAATTTAGTGACAGAACACTTTACAGTACATGATCTCAGTATTTCATGTAGAACATGTTTTACTTTTTTTGCTGCTGGGTAGAAATCTTATTTAATATTTTGCTGGTTTCCACTTCTTCCTGTTTTCATTGCAGTAGTCAGTAGTTGCTGCCAAAAAAAAAAATTACTGGTGCAGTGGTAGAACAGAACATAAAGAACATTGTTAGAGTTCTAGGATGTTGTTTCATATGAGGCATCGCATCAATGAAACCTGATGTCCTGCCTGAACTAAGTGCAATCACTAGGTTTTGTAAAGATCTAAAATGGCAGTTATTAGCTAGCAAATGAAAAGTATTACTTTCTTATATCATATGATACTGACCTATCTGTAAAACCAACATAGAAATCTTTTTTCTGGCCATTTCTTGTTGGATGCTCTGTGCTGGAAATCACTGTACCAGCTCTGTGCAAAACAGCATAAGGAAGTTGTTGACTTCACTGGGAATGAAGTTTCTGTTGTCAGTGAAGATAGAGGTAATTTTCTGAAATATGCATAGACTTAGAACCATTAGAAGTTGAGGACTGAGTGCCAGTTTCAAAAGTGATTTCTGTTCCTTCACGGTAGAGTGGCTAATATCTAAATAGCATATCCCATTATTCGCTTGGTTAAAGACTGAAGAAATACCAGAGATTAATGTAAGGGATGTACTGATAAAATATTCACTTCTAAGAAGGATTAATGGTGAGAATCTCAATTCAGATATTAAATGGAATCATATGTTTATTTTTACAGTGAAAATTTTGGTTTTGTTATTTGTACATTCTGACCGAGCACTTTAAATGCTGTAAATATTAAAAAAATAGGGTTCAAGTGTTTAAAAAGTCAATGCAACTAACTTCAACCAGCCTTAATGACTCCTTTAAAAATGTGGCTTTGTTTTTTATCATCCCAGTTTGCCAAAAGAACAATTCAGGGGTTTTTTAGAACTAATTAACTCAGAAGATCTGGGAACCATTTAATTTGAGTTGAAAATTTTTCTATTAAAGCAAATTGAGTGGCCCATTGTACAGGTATTTTGAATAATGATCATTGGTGGCACATTCTAGTTGCAGTAATAAATAATGAAGATACAAAACTGGAGTTGGGCAATGGTGTTAGCATGACCTTGTTTCGTGGCTAATGTAATCCACTTTGCCAGAGTAGCTTATTGGAATAGAAACCACAGTGTTATATTTATACTGCTCCTGGGGCCCACTTTCCTCAGATCTAACTGCAGTACCTTCTCAGAGTAATGTATCAAAGAGCTCAGGGTCTTTCCTTTCTTTTGGCAGGGTAGATTTCCTGAAGGTCTTCAATCCTAAAAATCATTAAATATGCATGATATACTAGAAAAGAATTGGTTACTCCTAAATTTAGTCAAAATGAAGCATTCATATAAAATAAGCTCAAATTTGAATATCATGCAAAAACTTGTCCTGTGAAAAGACAGCACTGTCATTAGCCAGCTGCATACAAATGGCCTTTTCTTCTATAAATACAGATTCTCACATGTGGGCTAGGAAAAGCAACTCTACTCACTCAGCATTTAGAGAAACCCGTAGACATGTCTGGCGTATTCCTCTCTAGAGTAGCTGAATGTGCCAAACACTTCTCACTAGACTTTCAAAGGCTAAAATGCAATTGACTTAATGAAAGAAGAGCAGTGCCCTGGCATCTAAAACCTGGTGCATTAAGGATGTTCCTTCTGAATAACAGAGGCACACTGTGTACATTACGTGACATCCTTCAGATCTGTGGAGATGTCATCCATATGAAAGAAAAATTTGTTCAGATTCAAATCTGTCATCTTCCCTGCAAAAATAAAGGTAATACTACAATGAGAAATAGTAGAGATAAGCTATGAAGTAAAATGGTTCTTAATGCCTTTGGTGCCTAGGCTTTAATTCCTGAGGTGATCTGTTACCTGGTGTTTGGATGCATGCTTGCACCACTTACGCACCTTTTGATAATTTACCATCTAGAGATGAGAGGCCCAGAGTGTGTTTTGGACTTGGATTAAAGTGACAGTGAATTAGGTTTCCTGGTGTTATAACATCAGCTTTGAAGGGATGACCAAACATGTAATAGCACAGGAGAAATAGGTGGCTCTTAGTAAAAGCACTGTCCTCAATTCAGACTGCAAGATCTACCAACTGTCTGTAAAGAAAAAAAACCCAATACTATTGTATTGAAACAATAGATGAAAGGAAATGAAATAAAAGCAAATTCAGAGTTGTCAAAGACATACCAGACTTTACACATAGCCCTAATTATCCTTTGTTCAGATATACCAGGAGTGCATCTAGAAGGGGTCCTAAAGAGATGTTTTCCTTTGGATTATTGCCCAGCCCTGTATTAGCCTCTGTTGTAGAGCATACACTTTGTGCCACATCAGCAAACGTCGTTACTGTCACAGCCAGCCCTGTGAAATTGGGAGGGTATTGCATGACAGACTCAGATGGCTCTTTCCCTGAGGTTCAAAAATAGACCAGTCTATTTTTCATTTTTCAGTCTATGAAAAGAGGAAGAGGAACGCAAGAAAATGAAGCATGACCTTTTCCAGCCTCCAGTAGCTTGAATTCACAATTCAAATACAAAATTAAAATACAATTTCTTCTGTGGAGTCTTAAATGCATAAACCAGTGTGTTTATATGTTTAACTATGTAATTTTGTCTGCCCATGTGTACTTTAATTTCTACATTTATATGTATTATGATGGCTTACCTACAGAAACAGAGTAGTAAAACATGGAGTAAACAGAAGGAAAAATTTCATGTAAATTAAGGTATTAGCATATTAAGGGATGAGTGTTCAGCTCTCAGCATCAGGGATCCATGAGTTGTTTATAAAGGAGCACTAACCTACCTTTTCATTCTGCTGCAGTGTGGCCTAAGAAAGAGTGGCTGAACAATTGATAGCAAATGAGAAAATTAATTTATTGAATTTACACAACCTCTTCCCTAAAAAGCATTGCTATAATCAAGGGACTTTACCATTCTCTAGCTTATGTATGTTGGTCCTGTTTGTCTTTCATGTCTCTTATCAGTCCTTATCAGTCCAGACAAAGAAGTCTCTGTAAATTATACCTTCTAGCCGTGACTTTTCAGAGACGATGAAAAAGAATGTGCTAATGCTGAAATTGTTATGGCACAGGACCAATGGAAGTGAAATGTTTGGCATGTTTCATTAAGCAGCTAGACATAAAAATAAAAGGGTGAAAAAAATGGAAAAAAAATCATCTGAAGGCAGTAGAAAAGAAAAACATCACTCTATTGGCCAGAATATACCCTGTTGATCTACATCAGAACAAACCTAATCAAACACCAAATACTATGAACTATAATTCTTCAAAGAACTGATTTCAATTGATGTATCATGCTTTCTTTGCAGGAATATCAAATTGATATATTTTTTGCCCAGACATGGACAGACAGCCGTCTTCGCTTCAACAGCACCATGAAAATACTGACTCTCAACAGCAACATGGTTGGCTTGATCTGGATCCCAGACACAATATTTCGTAACTCAAAGACTGCAGAGGCTCACTGGATCACCACCCCCAACCAGCTCCTCCGCATATGGAATGATGGCAAGATCCTGTACACCCTCAGGTGAGCACTTGGTAAGGTGCAGGGCTGAAAGCTTCTCCCACCTCTGGTGTAGTAACAGTAATTTTCACCGATATCTTTGCTCTCCTCTGCTGTTTTCTTCCTGATGCACATGGCCAGGCTTTACAAATATTTAGCTATTCCAGTATAAGTACTGCCAAGTTTAAAAAACAAAGTCTTGTCTTTCTAAGAAAGAAGCCTTGAGAAACAGGAAATGTCTGTCTACATTGTACAAGCTGGGCTTTTTACTGCTTGTAATAAAATCGGGAATATGTAGTCCCATAAAACCTGTTAAAAGCCTTTTTGATTGGAGTTAGATGCAGGGCTGGATAAAGCATTTTTAGATTCATGAAAATGCCAATACTTGATTCTTCAAATAAGTCATGCTGAAAGATAGTCTGTCACATCTCATCACAAGAGTGAATTGCTGGAGGAATTTTACAGTTTTCTAATCTTTGTGATAAAATCAACTATATGGTATTAGAAATACTGTATATATTTGCATTTTTAAAAGCCTCTGAAAATCAAAATATGTGTTTACTTGTGGAAGAGATGAGTTGTTCAGAAGGGAGTTTTGCCATAAGCCACGTTCCACAAGTTTCAGAGACGTGCCTTTCACGCTATATTTTCTTCTCAGTGAACTGAGCGGGTTGATTGTGCTTGCAACTGCTTTGTGGCTCCAGTACAAGGTCTTTAGCAAACAATAAGAAAGGAAAGAAACATCTGAAAAAGCTGTTGATATTTTTTAGTGCCCTTTCCTTCTTAGGATTGTGAAGAGCTCTTGCTTATTTCAGTTGCCTTTAGCTAAAGAGTTTGGGGATTAAGGTGTTAACTCCAATATTCTCTTGGTTGGGTTCCTGGGGTTTTTTTCTGAGGAGATTTTTGATTAGGTGTTTTGTTGGTTTTTTCCATTAAGTTCTGTTTCAGTATTTCAGATCAAGTATCTACCTAAAAGTAGTTAGACTTATGTACCTCTCACTAAAGAAACTGTTAAGTGGACTACAAAATTTGTCTAAAGCAGCTAAAATTAAGTTAATACTTGACCCATTGGAATGAGCATTTCTAGTGTGTGAAAGATGTTTTGAGTCCTTTTTGATCACTCAGGTCAACCTCCTTTATACACAGGAAAAGCTGTTAGAATGATCATTGTTAACACTGTGTAATTCAAACCCGATTTATCTGACCTAAGTGTCAGAATTGGTATGACATGGAAGAGGTAGCTAGTGTATGCCCTGTGGTGCTGTCAGGTGCTGATGTGTGTTATGTGTGCAGGAGAAAGTGTACAAGGTTCAGCCATGCTCCATACCTCTCCATCTCCTTCCCTGCCCCTTTTAGGGTGTGAATGCCCTCCTGCTGCAACACTGCAAATCCTCTTCTAGTGTCAGTGCAATAAGGCTGTTAAATGCCTCACAGGTGACCTCTTCCAAGAATGAGTTTTTCTCTGTGCCATTCTATATCTGAGACACAAACCTTTCACCACAGAGTTTTTAGTCTTTCCATTAAGTTTCCAAAAGGAAAAACCCACATAGCCCACATGCATGAGTTCTGCCATGAAACTATGTCGTATTTTTTTTAAAAGACTGTACAATAAACTAGCACTTAATTCAATTTTCTCTGAGTAAGTACATTCACTTTGTAAGCTATTAGACTGAAGATTATTGATTTTTACTAGTAATTTTTAAATTGACTGTGTTCATATTCTACTTTGTGTTAGGGATGTCATGTAAAACCAGCTTTCAAGCAGGGATGAAGATGTTTCTGCTGACCTGTTTGTTGCATCTGTAAGATATAGAATGGCATGTATAGATTTATTAAGTTTTGGAGAGACAGCCTGAAGAAATTGAAAGAATTTTAAGTTCACACTATAAGTACACGTGGAAAATATTTTTATAAGTTTCCCTCTGAAGTTCTAGTTTTGTGGAGTTACATACCACATGAGCAATACTTTCTGTTATTTTTGTAAAAAATAGATGTTTTCATCCCAGCACCTTCAATGATGAATTGTCTAGAGAAACAGATATTCACAGATTTCCTGGGATCCAGCAAGTCTCGATGACATGTCTGAAATGATTTGAGATTGTTATCATTGTTTTGTATCAGGCTTAAATAGCCGACAAACAATCTGCAAATATGGTTCTTTCCTTTCAGGCCTTACTTATGGATATCAAAGCATCCTTGCATCATGCTTAAGGTTACCCTGCCTCCTCCTCTAGCTCTTCCCTGTGCTGGCACATAGTAACAGAGCCTTGGTTTCTTCACAGGCTTACCATCAATGCCGAGTGCCAGCTGCAGCTGCACAACTTCCCCATGGATGAGCACTCATGTCCTCTGATATTCTCCAGCTGTAAGTGCTGCTTTGATGCCTTATTCTTGTATATGACTTGTATGCAGGAGCATGAATTTAATTCTGATTTTGGTCAGGTTGTTCAGTTGTTCCATAACTGGTGTTAAGAAGTTTAGGTTTGCTCAAGTATTTAGGGAATTCTTATCTTCCTCTCTTGCTCTCTTGGTCAATGTTCTTGTGACATGAAGTCTCCAGCATATTTACTCTGTTATTTTTGCTAGAACCTGCCTTTTTAGCTGACACTGTAGTCAAAAACTCAACAGATATTCATACCAGTCTGTGCAGTGTTAATTCGTACAATCACCTGACACTGCAAATAAGAGTTGAAACTTCAGTTTTCTGGTGGAGGTGCACAGCATGAGGACATGCCCTGCAATCTCTGAACATCTGAGTTTATAGCATGTAACCTAGTAATGCCTCTCTACTTCATAGTAAAAGTAAGTGGTGCAGCTACCGTAAATCTCATTTTCCTTTTATTGCTCGGCTTGTCCAGAAGTCCCAAAGTTGTGTTATATGTTGTGTTGCTGACATTTTTAAAACATTCCTAACAGACAAAAAAATATATGGGGAAATGTATAAAAAGGAAAAGTCAAGTGAGTTAATTTTGAGGTCTGATATTACTGTAAGAAGTTATCTTAATGCTGATTCATTTCAAAAAGCTTGAGAGCTCATGAGAACATCTGCACAGTTTTGTAATCCAAAGCCACACAGAGAAAAAGTTTTTAAAACATTTTTAAAAGTATCTCCTCTAAAGGTTTTAATCTTGACAATCTATAAGACTCGGGATATATGTTCTTCAGAAAGTGAAAGGAAAATGTAATGTTTGGTCTCTCTATTAAGAAACAAGATTATCTCCCGAATCCCTTTTAAAGTGATAGAAGAATAACACTATTGAATATTTTCATAATAAATATTTATTGTGCACATGCATTTTTATTGACTTCTAAGTACTATACAAACAGAGATCCACAATCATAAAA